>JAUTXW010004946.1:0-372500 GCA_030620095.1 Kuschelorhynchus macadamiae
GCATATTTTTCACTTCAACTTTCAGTTACGTATTGCTAGACACTGGCTCGGGAATCTGTTGTTAATGAAGCTAAAAGGCCGTTGTTTGAAGTAAGATATTTAGATTTAACCGATATAAAAGATTCTTTTCATCTATATCAAACACAGATTGTCGAAGCTTATTCTCAACAATCGGAAAAACTGGATGAAGAATGTATCATTTTTAATGACTTTGAAACCAGGTATTATAAAACAAAACGTATTTACAAAACGCTTTTTGAGACTAAACCAGTTGTCGCTCAGTCTTGTGTTAATGCTGGTACCCATTCTTCTACATATTATCTACCGAAATTAAAATTAGTTACTTTTATAGGTGATATAACCGCTTTTCCAACATTTATGTTTAACAGTTCTGTGCATAATAATTCCGCTTTAACGCCTGTTGAAAAATTCAATTATTTAATTTTTCTTCTCTTGAAGGACAACCGCTAAATATTGTTAAACATCTGTCTATGACTGACGCTAATTATGTAATCGCCTATGAAACTTTAGTTGATCCTGTGAAAATAAACGCCTCGCCGCTCAAACTTATTGGTCTAATATTGATACTCCCGCTTTAAGCGCGGATGATCCGCAAGCTTTACGAACTCTTTTATATATATTTTTTGAGAACATAGAAGCTTTAAAAACTCTTAAATACAATACTGATGCTTGGGATTTTCCCCTAGCTAATATTTTATTAGATAAATTAAATGGCGTTTTACTATCTCGATTTGAACTCGCTAATAAAAGTGCCAACGCAATGCCTTCTTATAAGGATATTCTTACTTTTCTCGATTCCCAATGTAACTCGCTTTATTCACTATAGGCCAAATCAAAAAATAAAAAAAATTCTAATGATTTGCCTAGTAAATCGCCAAATAATTGTAAAAATTCTCTTAGTAATAAATATAATCAGACAAAATCTCTTATAGGTACGCACAACTCACCTAGCCTGAAATGTATAGTATGTAATGAACAACATTTGATTTTTAATTGTCCTATTTTTAAATCTAAAGCCCCTTTGGAACGCTTTACGTTCGCAAAAAATAACCGCTTGTGCTTAAATTGTTTAAGTAATGTGCACAATACTTTAAAATTTCAATCTACAATTTCTTGTTGTTTTTGCAATCGCAGACATCATTCTCTTTTACACTTTGACAAGCAAAACGCCATTTACAATGAAAATTCGAAGGTCAGGAAATTTAGGATAAACACCTCTCAAAGTTTGCCTCAGACTATTTTGCACTCGCCGCCCGCGCCACCTAGTATTTTTAAAAATAATTCACATCAACATAACGCCCAAAATATTTCTCAAACCAGCCAAATAAATAGAGATACTTCAAATATGAATAACACATTGCGGTTTTATATTCTCACAATCGCAAGTCCTGTTATCTACAGCTTTAGTAAAAATTTTGGATAATCGCGGAAATTATCAACACATCAAAGCTGTTTTAAACTCAAGCTCGCAAACTACATTTATAACTAAAAAATTAGCAAATCAGTTAGGACTGCCTAGACACTCTCTTAGTACGGATATACAGGGTGTTGGTGGAAATAAAATGGTTTCACAATTAGGTTCAGTTTTTATTAAAATATGTCCTGTACAACAGTCCGATATCTGTATTTCTACTAACGCAATCATTTTGCCAAAAATTTGTAGTGAGTTACCCCCTCAAGAAATAAATATTGACGATTGGAACTTTATTAAAAATATTCCCATGGCAGACCCAACCTTTTTTAAACCTTCTCACATTTCGTTATTAATCGGAGCTGATCTTTTCTTCTTATTAATAAAAGGAGAAAAAATATCTAGTTTTAATTCTAATCATCCCTACGCATTGAATACAATTTTTGGATATATTTTGATGGGACAAGTTAATCAAAAGCTTAATTTAAATAATGGTTTAACTGTTCAAACATTTGTGTGTCAATGGGAAAATGAATCGCTTAGAAATATTATCAGTAAATTTTGGGAAATAGAAAACTTGTCCACCAAAGTATCTCCTAAGCCCGAGGATCAAATATGTGAACAATATTTTAATAAGACACTCTGTAGAAACGAGAAAGGTCGGTTTATTGTATCTTTACCGTTTCGATGTTTAGAGGATCCGCTGCCGCACTTCCCCGATAGTAAACAAATCGCGATGACCCGTTTTTTATCATTAGAAAAAAGGTTAACAAGGAATCCTGATTTGTATTTAGCTTATTCGGATTTTATGAAGGAATATTTGGACCTTGGACATATGGAGTACGCTAAGGATCGTGAAATTGAAACAAATAGTTATTTTATACCTCATTTTTGCATTGTCAAACCCTCAGCTGTTAGTAGTAAACTAAGAGTTGTTTTTAACTCTAGTGTTCGTGAACCGAATACTCATATGTCTCTAAATGATGTTTGATTTTCGGGGCCTAATTTGCAAAAAGATATTATTCATATTTTATTAAATTTTCGCTTACATTCAGTTGTCTTGACCGCTGATATTAAAAAAATGTATAGACAAATTTTGGTAGCTCCGGAGCCTAGAAATTATGAAAAAATTTTATGGCGTTTTAATTTAAATAATCCAATTTCTGTTTTAACCTATACACCGTTACGTACGGAATCAACTCTTCGCCTTACTTGGCTTTGCGTACGCTTCAATTTTTAGCTGAAAAAGAAGTAAAAAATTTTCTTAACGCTTCTAGAGTACTTTTAAACTATACCTATATAGACGACGTTACGACTTCATGTGAGACTCTTCAGGATGCTTTGATCTTACAAAAAGAACTTATTATGTTACTTAAAAAGGGAGGATTTGAACTTCATAAATGGTCAAGCAATAAAAACGAAGTTATCTCACATCTCGATCCTTCTTTAGTAAATCCCGCGGCACTTTCGCTCGATTCAGATGATGTAACAAAAATTTTGGGATTATGTTGGCGTCCCTCTTCAGATTCGTTTCGTTTTAATGTAAACGCCATCCATAAAAATTGTACAAAACGAAATATGCTTTCGGAATTAGCCCGCGTTTATGATCCTCTCGGTTTTTTAACTCCTCTAACCTTTTTCTTAAAGTACTTAATTCAACAACTATGGGTCCTTGGTATAGAATATGATAAAAAACCACCTCACAAAATTTTACGCCAGTGGGAGCCATTCTCGAATGAATTTCCCATTTTAGAAACCCTTGCATTACCACGACATTTTGATTTAAGGGCCGCTGAAACAATAGATTTTTGTGGATTTTGCGATGGGAGCGAAAAGGGTTATGCATGTGTGGTTTATATTCGAGTTTTAAAAAATAATGAATATTTTATAAAATTTGTTTTGGCTAAATCACGCATCGCTCCTCTTAAAACTTTGTCCAGTCCCAGAATCGAACTTTTAGCTGCAACTTTATTGTCCGAAGTTATTAAATATCTAGTTGACATATTAGCCAAAAAAATTACCATAAAAAATATTTTCGCTTTTTCCGATTCTATGGTGACGTTGGCGTGGATCAAGTTACATCCTAGTAGATGGAAATCTTGCGGATTTTGCTAGTCGAGGATGTTTACCCTCCGAGCTTTTAAACCACGTTCTATGGTGGGCTGCACCTAGTTTTTTAAAAAAGCCTAAATAGATATAGAACAAAGAAAAAAAGATCTTTGTTTATTTTCAAAACTAAATAATAATTTTCTAGATTCTTTGTTAGAGGAAAAATCTAACTTACGTGAAATCCAGTTTATTGTCGCTTATATTTTGCGATTTATAAATAATTGCCAACTAAATAGAGAGAAAATTAAAAATAGTATTTCCTTTTTTGAGCTCCTTTCCGCCCTAAAAATAATCGCCAAAAACGAACAAAGAAAATATTTTTCAGATGTTATTTTGAATATTAAAAATAATAAAATATGCATCAAGCCGATTTAAAAATTAAATGTTTTCTTAGATAGTGAAGGACCGATAAGAGTAGGAGGTACACTTCATTTCGCATCCGTTCCGTTTAATCAGAAACACCCTATATTGTTACCTCGCGATAGTAGGCTCTCTCATTTATTTATTGAATATATTCATATTAAGTATTTGCATGTAGGTATACAGTCCAATATTTAGTAAACCAAACATTTTGGATTTTATCGGCTAAACGAGAAATTAAAAAAGTTTTATCTCACTGTGTCCGTTGCTTTAAGGTAAGAACTCATTGTTATCAACCAATAATGGGAAATTTACCTCACGCTCGCGTTAACCCACAGAAAACTTTTTCTTCCAGTGGAATTGATTTTAGCGGAAGCATACCTATTACGTTAAATAAACACAGAGGGGCTAAAACTACGAAAACTTATATTTGCTTATTTATTTGTTTAGCTACAAAAGCTATACATTTGGAGCTTGTTTCAGATTTGTCAGCTGAAGCATTTTTAGCTGCTTTGCGTCGTTTTGCCGCACGCAGAGGCTATATTAAACATTTGTTTTCTGACAACGCCACAAATTTTGTAAAAGCTAACAAAGAATTACTTAAACTTGCTAAAATCGCTTCCAATCCAGAATCTATCTCTTGGCATTTTATTCCGCCTTCTGCGCCTCATTTCGGAGGAATTTGGGATTCGGGAATTAAATCTGTTAAAACCCATTTAGTTCGAGTAATTGGGTCTCAAATTCTTACTTATGAAGAATTATATACTACGCTATGCCAAATTGAGGCAATTTTAAATTCACGCCCGCTGACACCTCTGAGTTCGGATCCAAACGATTTGGAGGTTTTAACGCCTGGTCATTTTTTAACGATGGGCCCTTTTTTTTATAAAAACGCTGGTGCATGCTAGTTGGCAGCAAGAAGAGGGGTATCCCTAAAGAATCAAGACAATTACCTAAAGGAATGTGGTAAGGTGCTTTTTTATAGCCATTTCATTGCTACGTTTTTTTGATAAATATACGAATATTTTTTAAGATATTGATTAATTGAAGACAGTAAAATCTTTCGCTAAAAGCAAGAAAACCCCAAATGAATACAGTCCATATTAACCCCCATTGAAGCTATATGCAAGTAAAAATAACTTAAGTTGCTCTTACTTTTTTGAAATGGTCTTTTTCTTAAATTGAGTAAAGTATTTCATAATTTTGTAGTTTGTAAGTCATTATTCCTATGCTAAAAATACAATATGAGTACTTACTTTATTCTTCAAAAGAAGAACCTTGGAGGGAAATGACAATTATAATTAAATAAATACCATCAATAGTTAATGTTAAAAGTCGAAATTTTCAAAAACGCATAGCGCATGCACTTAACAAACATCAAGAGTTTTCAGTGCAGCCTTATCCAAACCATAATAAAAACAAAGCAAGACTGCGGGACCTACAAGAGTCTAACCTGTGATAGTTTAAGGCTAATATCTAGCTAATTATAGTGTATGGCTTTAATGATGGTTTTATCAACGGACCTGGTGCTAACCTAACGGGACAGATCCACCTAACAGTATAATTTTTGCTAAAAACAATCCATGTTTTAATATAATTTTTTACCTCGAAAAAAGAGCATAACCAGGTCTAACCAGATTTTACAACATAACAACATACAAAATTTTTAAGTAGTCATCGCCTGAAAGGGGATTAGAACACACAAACCTTGCAATTCAGTTTCAGAACTCTACCACTGAACTACGAGGCTCACACCGAAATTTTCGGCCCGAAAATTTAACGAGCTTGTATACCGTAACAAAGCGAAAGTAAATATGGTCAGATGAGACGAGATACAGTCGTTGGAGATGGGAGGTGAGTGGTACGAGTTGCATGGCCTAACGGGCATCTTAAAAAGTAATTACAAGTTAAAGTAAAAACGCAATAATTATAATTTATCTTTGGCTTTAAAATATTACACTTTCTGAAACTTCTAACCCCCCACTATCTACGGCCCTCTATTACTTCTAGAGAGAGTATGCGAAATTGTTTTGTCCAGCTTTGAGTGGCATACTGATACCACCTGGGACAAAAACAATGAGGCGGTCCATTTGCTACTGCTACTAGGCACAGATTTTTTTGTCCGAGGTCCAAAAATTGTGTAAATCGAGTTTTAAAAAAATAGCAATTTTTTTATTTTTCGTGAAAATTGTTACTTTTTCGAATGGGCCGTGCCAGATGATGTTTTGGCTAACGTCAGAATAAGTACTTCCACGTGGCAACTCAAATGGTTCCAGAAAGTTGCAAATATCTCTTCGATTGCCTGAAAGTGCGTAAATTAAGATAGCGACCAATATAGCGGCTATTTTTAAAAGATTAATATGTAAGTATTAAGGATATTAAAACGATATTGATAACCGCAAAAAATCAACCGAAATTGCATAATTTTTAATGGCCTCCATCATTACCGCAATTTCTTAAAAAAATATTCTGTTGCGATGTACGTGTTAATTTTATTAAAAATGTCTCCGGGGGTTTTTGAAATCGCTGAAGACAAAGATGGTAGGTAGCCTAGCGGCATTTCAATGTTTTGTAATGAGGAAAAACTAATTACTAATTAGGAACACAGTCATTTTGTAATAAAAATAGAAATCTAATTTTTGTTATAACAATGGACAAAAATAAGCTTTTTATGCGGTGCAGGTATTACTATTAAAAACAAAAAGATTTAATCATTACGAAAGGCACTTCACACAAGAAGTAGGTAGACATACGAGTACTTGAGCTATTAGATAGTTCTGTTAATGCACAGCACTTTAGCGGAGATGCAGGACCACTCTTCCGTCATCCGAACGCCTCGATGGGGCAACTTGTCTTGCACCAACAGGCTTTTGGAACCGATTTTTAACATGATCAGAATCGGAACAAACTTCCCATCCACAGCCTTCCATTTAGTTTGCTGAGTGAGGATCCGGTAAGAGAGGATCAGTTAGATAGGTATTTTCCTAAACGCAGCACTGTAAGTAAAATATCAAGCTAAAAAATGGAACTTGAATACCTTGTATATGTGTCTCTTGTAATACTTACCTGATAATAACTTCTCAGTATGTCCAGTCGCAAAGCATTACTGGTGGAGGGAAGTCCTTCTGGTTTAACTGTCCTATATAGGACGTTCCGTGCCTCGTTACTAGTAGAAGTCGCCGGTGCTACCCGTTAAAAGAAAAGGAATATTTTTTAAAGCTTCTCCTAATTTATTATAAACGTTAGCCAAGAGTGAGGTTGTAGTGGAATTACTAACCTTGTAAAGCTGGACGACGAACATCTCGACAAGAGAAACATTCATTGATTGAGGCTGCTTGCCAAGCCTCAAAAGTAAGTCTTCGCTCTCTAGATACCACACCCATGCAGTCGACTAATAGTGGCTGGTTTTGGTAAGTATTTACGTTTTTGCCCCATGGCCGTTTTTGGTGATTTTTTGTATATAGGTGGATCTTGGGGTCCTGATCATAAATTTCAAGTCAATTTTTTTAGATCATGTTTCGTTTTTAATTTATTCATCCTCATAGTTTATGGGCATCTTAAGCCCAATTTACTTTTTTTATGAAAATTCACGATTTTTCTAAAATTACTATAAACAGTTATAAAAAGACGTAACATAAACTCTCTTTTTGTTTTCTTTTTTTCTTTTTTAAGTGTCAACAAATAAAATGACATAAAAACATTAGAGCATCGAACTAATTCACGTGTACCATTATCGACTGGTGTTCAAGTTATCCAAAGTGCTTGCAGAATCAGAATTACTACTTATCGTATAAGCAGCGAAAATGACCATATTAATTATTCGCTATTTTTTAATAAAATTAAGTCGAAAATGTTATGCTTGGTTAGCGAGATGTTGAAGGTTCATGTTGCAATAAAAGTCAATATGGTTGGAGTTGGACCATATGTTTTACCATCACAGGACACATGCAGTGACAAATCGTTCAATGCATCGAATGAGATCATTAATTCTGAATGTGACCTGGCTGCGGTGTATCAACCTTTTGTTGATGTAATGAAGAATCAGTCTTTGGAATTTCAAGAAAAAGATTCAGGTATGGTATAGTTATGTTAAATTGAATCACTTAGTATTGTTCAATATGTAGGAAGTATTATTTTTCAAATATTAATGTTTTTTTTTTATTTTCTAGGTTGGGCTCTAGAGAAAATCCTATACCTAGAAATAAACATCAATAAGTTTAGTCCCATTGGTTCCTTTCCCTACTTAAAGCTGCCCAGATATCTAAAAAAGAAAAAAGCTGTTGTCAATGTGAAAAACCAAGATAAGTGCGTTTTGCGTGGGAGATAACTTGCGTTGTATCCCGCAAGCATAATGGTTTCAAAACTTGGTATTCTGTATATATTTTTTTCTCAGACCCAAAACTGCAAGTGCATGTAAATTTGTTACTAATTCAACAAGATTGTGCTTTTAAAGATGATGATAAACATAATTCCAATTCAGACTGTTTAAAAAATTATTACTGCTGTATCAAAGACTTATCTCGATTAGTTTCAAGCCAGATTTCTCGCAGTACTAGTAAAAAATATTTTTGCCATGTTTGGCTAATTTATTTCAGTTTAACAACATCTTTAATACTACATCAGAAAAATGATTGTAACCACATAAACCCTCAAAATTCTTACACAGCAAAAAGCGGTAAACATGAGTCGTATTCTTTCGCATATTTAATAAAATGCTCTTTCGATGATTCAATCTCTAAATTTGAGCTGTACAAAGAGGATAATGCAGCAAAAGTTTTTGTTTCCCGTATCGAAAGCGATCTAAAGCATTTATACAATTCTTATTTGAAAGATATTGCACCAATGAATCTATTGACCGCTAAACAATTAAAAAAAAGTTCAAACATTTTTTAATATTTAGGAAAGCTATATTAGGTGACAAGTTAAAAACATTGATAGGGTAAACAGCCCTAATGTTGGCACCTACCCAATTATTGGCACATACATATATTTTAATCAAAAATAAGATCCTATTAGAAATATATTTTAGCACGATGTATTTTTTGGATACTTGGCAAGCTTGCCTAATCTACACTGCAATAAGTCAGCCTTTTTATAGCGTCAGTTTCGCACAAAGCGGCCAAGAAGACGGGTGTGTTTTGTTGTGATCAAAAAAGGTAAGAAATTACGAGTTTTCTTAAGCAACCTTCTGTAAACATTTGCTTCTTAAAAATTTTTCTGACTAAATTTGGAGATATGTAAGTTAAAGTAGTCAAGGAAATAGTTTTGTATTATTGTTTTTTTAATTTTTATTAATTTAAACACACCTATATTAGTAAAAAGGCGGGTGCCAACTATTGGTATCGGAAAACAAGCTTTTTCCATTTATTGGCACCTGATGCCAACAATAGGGATACTTTAAAAACGATGCTTGCCTAAAGTTGGCACTCTTCAAAATGCTATATTTTTGTAACTTTCTGCCACTTAAAATGATTTAAACCCAAGTAACAATAAAATAAGAAAGTGTTCTCTCTAAACTTTATTAATTGAATAGTTTTTTTTTTCATATTTTGTCGAAATTTAGCACTTTAATTTACTAATGGTAAAATTACGTTTTTTTGTTAAAGCCCATGAAAAGTTTTTAAGGGTTTATATCGTTGTTTTCACTTTTTTAACAATTAATGTTTTAGAATACAATTTAGAACTTTCTTAAGAATATTTCGTATAAAAAAAAGGTAATTTTGTTAAGAACTTTTTAAAAAATTTGGGTGCCAACTATGGGTACCAGAAAATTGCAAATTTTCTAATTGTTGGCACCCTTTTTTTATTGCAAAAAAAGATTTAAAAAAATATTTGTGTAAGAAAATTAACCACACTAGAATGCTATTTTTATTGAAAAAATGATATTAGTAGTTCCTAACAAGATAACGATAAATAAAGTTTAGTTTTTTAAAATGGTTGTTTAATTATTCTAAATTAAAAACTTGTGATCAAACATCAAGATTTGCTACTTACAAAAAAATCAATAGTTCAATATAGCTTATGAAAAAAAAACACTTTCACGCTAATACCAGCGTTTTTACGTTCTGCATTAAATTAAAATTATGGAAATATTTTTTTATATTGTACTATTAGGTATAATTTCTTTTTAGATGTCGTCAGAAAACAGAAAACGATGTAGTTATTCTGAAGAAGTACTTCAAAAAGCTTTGGAAGAAGTTAGATGTGGAGCTGCCAAAAAATCTACAGCCAGAAAATACAACATTCCAAGGGCAACCCTACAGTTTCGATTGGGAGATGCATTCAAGAAAGTTGCCAAAGGACCACCCACTATACTATCTAAAGATGAAGAGACTAAGATAGTAAGCTGGATAATTGAAAGTCAAAAAAAAGGCTTCCCAAAAAGAAGAATTGATATTCAAGTCTCAGTACAACAATTTTTAAATGGTAATAAGAAAAAAACTCCATTTAAAGACAACTTTCCCGGAAACAAGTGGTTCAAATGTTTTCTCAGAAGGCACCCCCTTTTGACACGGATAAAAGCAGAAGCAGTAACAGTAGCTTCCGCAAGTGTATGTGAACAAGATATAAGAAAGTGGTTCAACGACATTTATACTTATTTCCAGGAAAAGGGAATTCAGGATATTTTACAGGATCCAAGTAGGATCTTTAACGGGGACGAAACTAATTTTTATTATTGTCCTACTGATTTGGGAAAAGTTCTTGCTCCAAAAGGGACTAAGAATGTTTATGAGGTCGATCAGGGTGATGCGAAACAGAATTTAACTGTTATGTTTACGTTTTCTGCATCTGGAATAGTTACGCCGCCCATGATTATATATCCAAACAAAAGACTACCCCAATCTGTTAAGAATAGTGTTCCTAAAGAATGGAGTTATGCATTAACTGACAATGGATGGATGAAATCCGAAACATTTTTGTTTTACGTAGAGCACGTCTTATATCCTAGCCTAGTAAAAGCTGGCACGAACTTTCCAATAGTCTTGTTTGTCGACGGACATAAAACCCATGTTACCTATGACGTAAGTACGCTATGTACCAGGTTGCAAATTATCTTAGTAGCATTGTACCCAAACGCGACTAGGATATTGCAACCAGCCGATGTAGCAAGCTTTAAACCATTAAAGAACTTGTGGCGGTCTGGAGTGCTAGAATGGCGAAGACAACATCCATTTGCAAAGCTTGGCAAGCCTGATTTCGCACCCATTCTCAAACAGGCTGTAGATAACTTGTCCGAAATAGCAACTGCTAATGGTTTTAGAGCATGCGGAATATTTCCTTGGGATCCTAACGCCATCGATTATTCTAAATATTTGGGAAAAAAAAGGATAGCTCCATAGAAAAAACAAATGAAGTACCTCTTATAGAAACCATAGAAAGAACTCTAAATTTACTTGGCTTTAAACAACTTATTGGAGAAGAAAAATACCAAGTACTCTCCAAATCAAATTTGATTATGGACGAAAATTTAAAACTTTTAAAAAAAGTTTATAATTATTTTACAGATATGGACGTTGAGAGCGAGGATATTTTTTCAGAATCTTTTACTATACTGGCAAATACTAACGAGCTTATATATACTGAGGAAGAGATAGCCGAAATGCCAATAGTGATTGACGATGGCAGTTTGATTTTAAAGGAAATTGATGCGTTTGAAGAGAACGTTAGCATCGAAGAAGCAAATTATTGTGATCATGATATAAATTCCTTCAATACTAAAAATGCATTTGTTCAAAAAATAAATGAAACGGTCAAAATAGATAACTTTTTGCAAACTGCGAAAACACCGGAACGCAAAGGAAAAAGAGATATTAAAAGAACGTCATTTGTAATTTCTTCTACTGGCTTTAAAAAACCATTAGAAGAGAAACAAGAAATAAAACGACAAGAAGAGCTGAAAACAGAAATTAAGAAACTAGAAAGACTCAAAAAACAAACACTAAAGAAACAAAACCAACCTAACCCGCGAAAAACAAATAAGAGAAAGAGGGACCAAGACCAACTTATTAAAGAAAATTTTGTAGAGAACAAGAAAAATGACTTTGCTTATAATAAAGATGTTGAGCAATTAGATCTTAAGAAAATAAAAAAGAATCTTCAACAAGGAATTGACAAAGAACATCAAAAAGGGTTTAACAAAGTAATAAGTAACGATATAGTAAAGCAAAAGACAGAAAATATTATGGAAGAGAAAACAAAAGGCGATAAAAATGAAAAAGAAACAATAGCAGATCTCGATAAAATAGAAGTCGTCCAAAATGAAAAATGTAAAGAACAAAACAATATATGTGAACAAGACGGACATGAAGAGCTATCAAAAGTAGATGATGATCAATATTTCAATTCTAAAAACATATTCTTTAAATCTCCTTACGATGAAGTAATAATAAGTCAGAAAAAAATAAAGCCCAATACACATGTTCGAAATTTATTTAAATCCCCAGCGAAAATATCATTGGGTTCAAAATCCAATATAGCAGCAGAAAAAGGCTTATGCTTCATATGCCTTTACAATTTAAGTAAGATCAAAAAAGGCATTAGATGCCAAACGTGCAATAGGGAATACCATATTTCATGTCTTGAAAAAAAAACTACTTTATTGCGACCTTTTTAGGTGTACAACTTGTCTTTCAAAGACTAAATAGTATTGCTAATTGTAATAAACTTTTTGAGTACCTGTACAAACTTAAAGTTCCTTGGACATCTGTCTACCTTCTTAGATTAACGTTATAAGAATAAGTACAAGCTTAAGATTTATGTGAATTTCTAAATAAGTAGATTTTAATTAGACATTTTAGTTTTTGATATTTACTTATAGGTAGACACCTAGTTAAATTAGATTTTAGTTTGTGTTGTTTTTTTCTTACCTCTCGTTCCAAATGTTATTTTCGATACATTTTTCACATTAGAATAATTATTTTTATGTTTCAAAATTATACTTTTTTTGTAGATCAACTAATTTTTTAAATAAAACAGGTTCTAAATTTATTCTAATTGTTTTTTAATACTTTAACAAAAATACAACTTGCATGGGAGCAAATTAAAAAAAAAACAATAGTGCCAATAATTGGGTTACATGTGGGTGCCAATAATTGGGCAAAGGGTGCCAATCATTGGGCAATTGGTTATTTCTTTAGTTTTCTCCAAATATAAAGAAAAATGCTTTTTTGATTTCAATATTTGATATATTTCTCAATAATAATATCTTTACGGATCAAAAAATTGCAGCTCAACATAAAAATGAGTAATCCCAAGCCTCAAAAACTAAAGCCAAAGAGAAAATTTCTCTTAAGGTGCCAATAATTGGGTAGTTTACCCTATGTTTACGACCACGTGGATTCTATTACGCGACCTTTCTATCACGTAAATACTTTAAGCCTCAATCGTCACGTGGGACCAGTTTAGTTGAGATGCATAGATCAATTGGATACGAGCAGATCAATGGCTTTGTTATTATCTAAAGGTATTTTAATTTACCTTACTACTGATAACTGATGCAATATGCTTTATTATTTAATTTGCAATTATTATAATCAATTCCTGTTTAATATTAAAAATTCCCTTGGTATAATCCTCGACAAAACCCATTGGATATTTTAAGTGTAATTTATCGGAAAATACATTACTAGTGGAATCCAAAATGTGCTGGTTTTCTCTCTTTAGACCCCAACCACACGTCAGAAGGGGTTTCAGCAGTGTACTACCAAACGAAATTGTATTAAGGGCTATAGTTACACCTGGTTTTCTGACAACTGCGACTTTCTCACCACCCATCTCATCGAATTTCGTCGAATAGAAAAGCTAATGAATTGTTAAATAGAAAGCATTTTTTGGTTGCGTCCTCTAGTTTAAATGTTCCTTCAATATAGATGTATAACTCCGATATATACAAAATTATATCTTGAAAGTGAACTGGAATTTGAATTTGATCGAATTTTGGAATTTAGGGGATCCTTAGGGTTTATATGTATATTCTTGCAGACTTATGGTGGATATATCGAAAATAGGTTCAGTAGAGACCTCAGTTTTTTTACTAGTTGCCATCATTTTTGCGGGCTTCATACTTTCAAACCAATCTTTTGCAGAGTGCTGGTGATGTCCTTCTGATCTAACTTCAGGGTCGTGAATGAACTCCGCTTTAACAATTTGTCTCTTTTTATTAAGTTTTGCCATTCTGAAGAAAACATGTACGGTTGACGATTGTAACGAAAACCCATTCTTACGCTAGTTTCTTTAGTTCCAGTTTAATAATAATCCTCTCGTCGTGAAAATCGATAAGATCACCGTTATCGTCCAAGATGCGTAAAGTGATGTTGTCTATGAACTGACGTCCGGGTTTAACGGCAAATAAACAAGAAAACAAGGTTTGCAGGTTCTTTCATTATCTTATAACCAAGATCAATATCAATATCATATTCGAATAAAATATGACATTCTTGTGAGTTAAGGTATGTTCCAGAGATAACATTACAATCAACACGTATTATGCGTAATTTCATAATATCTACTTGAAAGGTTGATTCATGTTTTTTTATGTCCGTTCTTAACAATATACTATCAAATCCCAAGATCTTACCAATACAGTTTTCTCCTGTAAAATCTATAATATAGTTTTCTTTTAATTTCACAATTCAGTGTGTTATTGTTGGGTGTTAAGCTTTTTGGCTACTTGTAAAACAGTTTTCATTGCTTTTTCGATCTCGTTCACTTCGTAGACTCCTGGTGGAACTGTTAATTTTACAAAAGGTGAAGATTGATCTTTTTTTTTTCTTGTATAAGAGTGAATTGTTGCTTTCATCGATATTAAAAATGGAATTATATGTGTAAAATCCAACAAGTGCAAGCCCATATTTATTTATTGTACTCATTTCTATGAAGCCTATACTTAGCACGCTTGAGCGTCCTGTAAGAGTGAATGTGTACGACATGGCTGATAAAAAATCAATTGTTTTTGTCTTTTATTGTCGAAGGCAACAGTTTAGAGGGCTAAAAGTGCTATGTCGTTTTCCTTCATTCTGAATCGTTAAACCAATTTTTTTTGTAATTTTTACATCACTTATTTTCTTGTAGGTGCTGGTCCATCGCCTTCGTCTCCATCTAAATTATTGCTATTATGATGGTTTGTACAATACTGATACCTTAATACATCGATGTCACATTTCATGTTGTCTGGTAATTTATCCCAAACAAGTGTGATTTCGTTTGGAGAACAAGCAATCATCAGCTCCTTAGGCATGTTTTCCAAGTTTTTAGAAGTCATTTTTAATAAACTACCAGAACGATGATAAGCTTTCAACGATGTCACCATATCCCGATCCATTTGGTTAATTAAAGATATATTGTTTCTTACGACTGAGAGAAAAACTTTAAGCATAGATGTCCACACCAGACTGTTCCAAATTTCTGCTGCCGATCATATGTATAATAAATTGTCTTTGTTGCTTTCCGACTCATTCGCAGATATCGAACCAATTCAGTTGATGGCGGTAAATCACCGGAGCTGTCGTAAAATGGAACTTTTGAATCATTTTTACGACATACCACCCAATGCGTTCCAATACCTTCTCGATGAATAATGATACTGATCTGAAACGTCAATTGATCGGGGTTACAGATGCTGTTCGAAAAAAGTTTAAATAAATTAAAGCTGCACAAGTACAAGATAAATTTCAAATTGAGACAAGCCTATTGCTAAGCCTTTGACGTCTATATCCAATACAGCAACATTAAAGTATCGTAAGCAAACACAAATACAATCTAAAATTTTCAGCACATCCGTAGAGCCATTAGATACATCAAGTTGGCTCATATCAGAAAGAAACATAAACGCCACGCAAAAAGGTACAAGTACACTGCCGAAACATGGTTGGATACCCCAAAAAAAGTAACGTTTGATGAAATTAAAAATCAAATCAAGAGATCGTTCGTCTCCAGATATTATAATTCATTCATATTTAGCCGGATTAAAGGCAAAACCATCACAATATAATACGGTTTATGGGGTACTGATAATTTGGAAATATGTTTTTCCCCTGGTACCCTATGGCACCAACCTACCCCTCAGAAAGATTTCCTAAGATCGCCCTTGGGGTAGGTACCAACCGATATATAGCAGATCTAGGCTACAATATAAATTTAATAAATAAGAAAAAATGTTAGTAACACGTCATTTCAGTCAATTTAATTTTTTGATATTTTAATGTATCTTGCCTCAAGAGGAGAATAAACTTCTAAAACAAATTGTACAGGATATTTTAAAATATTCATTTGCACTTATTTCGTCACCACATTTAAACATGTCTGATGGAGTAAAAATTGTTAATATAATATAGGTTTAATAATAATTACAATTAATACACGTAAAATGGTAATATTCAATTGGAAAAAATTCCGGGGATACGGCCAAATGGAGACGAGCCGGTGTTGGGTGATATAAGCTACGACGAACGTTATAGCCGAGATAATAGCGTGGTATGTATGCTAACGTACTACGAACCGCATGAATTAGTACATGAAGTCTAGCAGATGAGATGATGGACTCGGCTGGCCGAGCCACCGTCTATAAAAGGTATATTAGAATATCTGTGAACGCTGGCCCGCAGACTGCTGTTAATGGCGTCATTTGTATGTTAGTCAAGCAATTATAATAGGGATCTGGGATATCTACCTATTTTGCTATGTGCCCAGGAAATAGTAAACTACATTTTGGTTTTGTGCGTTTTTAGGATGTTTGCAAAATTATTTTTGAAAAATATTTACTTTTTTAAAAAGAAAATTTTAATCATTATTCAGCACCCAAAAAAGCAGCGATATTTGAACGAGTCTAACTCACGCTCAAAAATTACCTGTATAAGGAGCTAGAGATTCCTACAAATAGATACAACTTTTACCGTCGATAACGAAAACCTATAACAATACAAAGCATTGTACTATTAATATGAAAGCAATAAACGTTAAAACCACCACTCGTATTGATGCATACAGTCAGTCGCACCCAACAACTTTAAATTTCGTTTGAGTGATATAGTTCGTATAAGTAAGTACAAAAGTGTCTTTGATAAAGGATATACACCCTCATGGTCGACAGATCAGTTTAAAATCGCAAAAGTTAACATTACCATTCCACCAACACATCTTTTGGAATCGGTAGAAGGTCAACCTATTAAAGGATGTTTTTATAAAGCAGAGCTGCAAAAAACAAATAGTCCAAATGTTTATTTAGTGGAAAAAGTACTTCGCCGCTGTAAAACGACTAATAGTAATCATTGCCGTATATTTCATTACATTTGCACATTAGATGCTGAAATTAATTGACCAATTTTTTTCGCATTTTGGTCTCGTCTTTTCCATTCTCCTATACAGATCTTGTTACTTCAATATTAGCAAATTTTTATTCCAGCTGATTTACATTGCCACGAAGCTCATTAAGAAAATCTTTGGTGATAATTTCTACTATCTGTACAGGGTGACCAAATTTGGTTGCAAAAGCAGGGTATCTCCCTTATTTTTAAAGATAGAACCTTGCGGTTTTCACGAACCTTAGCTAATTTTTTGTGAAACTCATGAAGCCGTAACAAAATTTTCATAGCCTTCTTCGTTTATGAGATACCGGGCGAAATAGAAAATTTTGCATTTTGGGACCCCCTCGTATCTCGGTTATCCTTTAACTTAACGCAAAGGGAAAAATTGCTGCTTATGCTTTTTTTACGCTGGATCCAGTGGCGTAGTCACATTTTTCATTTGAGTTGTTATTTTTTAGATATGACCCAAAGTTGTGTTTTTTTAAATGGGACACCCTGTATATTTGTTCAGAAATTGATTTGTCCTTTTAAAAGCTTCTCAAAAATATATAATAGTATGGGTCTATTTTAATAAACAACAACAAAAATCCTAATTTTTATAATTATCATCCCAAATTTTGCAGTAGGCCATGCAAAACGATGCGGTTTTCTTTTGTTTTCTTGGAAGCAAATGACATTTCCCAATTTTGTACGCGTATATAAAATATAGCGCTAGTTTTTTGTATTTATTTATTGTGTAAAAATATATTTGTATTATTATGGAAGAAAACCAAACTTTCGAACATTATGAAAAGTACGATATATCTTAGCTTGTTTTATATTAAGTAATGAAAATGTTGAAGCGGCTGCTGAGATGTATTTTAACAGGTAAATAGTTAATTTTTAGGTATGTTGAAATACTATTGCTTAATTTTTATTTAGATATCCAGAAAGGAGGCAACCTAATATATCCACTTTTTATCGGATAAAAAAGAATTTACTTAATCACGGATCATTTATCAAACCTCGTACGAAAACATATAATAATGAAAATCGCGAGGCTGAGGAAATTACGGTTTTGGCTAATGCAGAAGCTTACCCTACAAACTCTTGTAGGGCCAGTGAAAAAAGCATAGGGATTCCAAAAACTAGAGTTCAAGAAATTCTAAAAAAGCACAAATACCACCCATACAAATTTAGGCTCGTGCAGCACTTACAGCCAGGGGATGCAGAGCGTCGGGTAGTCTTCTGCAATTAGTTTCGAGAAAGATGCGATATGGTTAGAGATTTTGAAAGGAAGGTTATATGGTCAGACGAAGCACATTTCAGTAATTCTGGTATACTCAATAGGCACAATAGTAGATTCTGGTCCCAGGAAAATCAACACCAAATATTTCCCAGAAGACAGCAGGGCAGGTTTGGTCTAAATGTGTCCTGCTTCATATTAGGAACACATATAAAATTTTATATATTTGAGGGAAATCTAACAGCCAATCGCTATATAGAAATTTTAGAGGCAGCTATACCTGAATTAATTGACGATGTTCCTCTAGCTCAAATTAACGAAATTTATTTTCAACAGGATGGTGCTCCTGCACACAATTCTGGAATGACGAGATTATTTCTGGACAATAATTTTACCAATCAATGGATCGGAACAAACGGACCTATAAGATGGCCCCCTAGGTCCCCAGATTTGTCGATTTTAGATTTCTTTCTATGGGGATATCTGGAAAATAGAATTTACAAAGACCGCTATGATAATGTCCAAGATTTAGGAAATGCAATAAGAGAAAATTTTCGCTATTTACAAAATCATCCCGTTATTTTGCTTAATTCCCTAAAACCAATACGAAAATTGTGCGAAGCATGCATAGAACAAAATGGAAATCAGTTTGAACAGTTCTTTTGATTTCCTTGGTTACTGTAGTTCTTATACGACAGTTGATTTTTGCTAAAAGGCTTGTTACATAATAATTTATTACTGTTTTGTTCTTGTGTTACATAAATCTAGGTAGGTAGTACTTTTTTGGTGCGAAATTATCAATACATATTTTGATAAATAGATTTAATTACATATTTATTTTGATTTATTGTTAGGATGTAGATATTGTTAACGACTTTAAATAAAATGCAGCATTGTTTTGCATGGCCTACTGCAAAATTTGGGATGATAATTATAAAAATTAGGATTTTTGTTGTTGTTTATTAAAATAGACCCATACTATTATATATTTTTGAGAAGCTTTTAAAAGGACAAATCAATTTCTGGACAAATATACAGGATGTCCCATTTAAAAAAACACAACTTTGGGTCATATCTAAAAAATAACAACTCAAATAAAAAATATGACTACGCCACTGGATCCAGCGTAAAAAACTGCATAAGCAGCAATTTTTCCCTTTGCCTTAAGTTAAAGGATAACCGAGATACGGGGGGGGGTCCCAAAATGCAAAATTTTCTATTTCGCCCTGTATCTCATAAACGAAGAAGGCTTTGAAAATTTTGTTTACGGCTTTTCACAAAAAATTAGCTCAGGTTCGTGAAAACCGCAAGGTTCTATCTTTAAAAATAAGCGAGATACCCTGCTTTTGCAACCAAATCCGGACACCCTGTACATATAACTGTGCATTTCTTCAGGCGCAAATTACGTGGTAACAGCGTCGGTACCCTTACTCGGTGTGGCAACATTGGGTGAAAATTTTCCTTGCAAGTCATATTGACCGTTCGGAGTAAGCTTAAATCCAATTCTCAAGTCTAGATAATACTACTTCACTTTTTTCCATTTTCGAATACAAATCTTCTTCTATTTTCTGTTACTAAGTATTTTGCTAATTCTTCTAGACATCTTATTCCTCAATATTTCGGCCAGTAGTAACCGAAGCTTTTCTTGAAGGAAATAATCTCAGGTTACAATATCACTACCTTTTTTTGGGTTTGCGACATTAGTTAAAGATTTCCCTTGAATGTCATATTGATAAGAAACCGTAAACTTAAAACCAGGTCCTGGAGCACTGCGTAATATTTGCACTTTAGTTATATATAATTTCTTAGTTATATATAAAAACTGTTAAAAATAAGGGAAATAAAAGAAATGTAATAATAGTAATAATTTATTCGAAAAAAATACAATTCAAATTTTATTATGTACATTGTCTTTTACACAGACTGTATTTGTCTTTCTAATCTACATCCATTTTATCGACTGTGCCAATACCACATCGACCCTCCTTGGTACTGCTTTCAGGAACAGCGTAATTTTGTATACGCCTCTGATCACCATTGGTGCTTTGAAGAACCACAACATGTTTTCGTAGGTTTTCCTGAGCTACTTCATCAACACCCAAATCTTCATGTAGTCGATATTTCTCAACAATATCATTTAGAATATGTGGGATTTTAATTAAAAATCCTTTAGACCCTCCTCAAACATTTCTGAATTATCCAAGGTAATACACCCATATACATTCTTTTCACAAATATGTGCTCCTACAGATAAATTGGTTAAATCCTTCAAATATTTCATATATTCTTCTCGATCATCCCCTTTAAACTGGCTTAGAAGTGAAAGAATATCTTCAGACATTATTCTTAGCTTTATTGCCAAATGTTGGACGTATGAAAACTGATTGTCGTAGCTCAAAGTGCTTACGTGGGAATTATACCTTTCAGTAACAACATCACTCATATCTAACAACAAATAAATATGTGAGTATTCTATTATTCCGGATTTTGTGTCCAACAACTACACCTTATTATATTTTTTAATTAATATATTTTTAAATTATCATATAACGGTAGTACCATTAATGTAAAATAAATTAAATAAAATTATTCCAACACTCGTAACCACTTTGTATTGCCACCAGCGAGCACTCTCGAACTCTGGTTTAAATTAGTCATAGGGAACTTATTTTGACTCTGACTTATTCATGCTCTTTACTGTGTCCAATGGAAGAGCTTCAGCAACACGTTTTGGTAAAAATGATTGAAAAGTTGGATTATGTGGGTGTGTATTATGTATTGTCATTAACTTCATTTTTTTAATAATATATCAACATCAAACATCAAGCACTCCACCCTAAAGGTCATTTCAAAGTCATGGGTCAATGACATCTCAAGGTCAAACCAAAGTCAAAGATCTCTCAAGCTCAATTTAAGCTTCCAAACTTCAAGGTAAAATAGGCTGAAAGTCAAATAACGTTACAGGGTGAGGGCGCAGAGACGTAAGAGGAGGAGGGGGAATTACTAGATACGTTTGCGCTCTGCTTATCAACTTTCTAGCCACTCAGGTTAAGGCACTTCCCTTTTACTTTTTTTTAAGTGAATGACCGGGGGTTTAAAGTAATCCCAAAGCCACCAAAACTGACTAAAATCTTTACTAAAGTAAGCAGCATTAAATAGCCAAATATCAACTTTCTAGTCCCACAAGTTGAGGTAGGCACTTCCCACTTGCAATTGTTCATATAACGTGAATGCCAAGGCATTTAAAGGCATTCTAAGTAAGGAAAAATTTACTTATATAATTTCATCAAGATGTATATAAAAAGTAAAAATGCATGTGATTATCATAGAAGGAATAGATATACACTCTTATCAAAAATTCGGAAATTTAGAAATTCCTGAATGTCTAGTAGAAATAAACAATAATCTTCCTTATACGACTATATTAAACCCATCGGAAAATCCAGTTAAAATAGAATTTCTTGAATCTCTCGAAATTGAAAAAATAAATGTAAATGAACAAAATTTCGTTGTTTATAATTCGAATGAACAATATTTTGATAAAAACCTGGACAGCCAACTTCAAGCCAAAATCTAAGACTAGATCATTGCAATTATGAGGCGAAACAAAAAACTTTGTTTAGGATTTACAGATGTTTTCCACTGCGAAGGAATACCTTTAACATTTACAAATGCTATAAAACTTCAAATAAAATTGACTACGGATACTCCTATTTATATTAAAAGTTAGAGATTTTATTATCGGAAATTTTTCGATATTCCTAAAACTGCATTTAGTACAGATTTTGGTCATTATGAATTTTTAAGAATTCCCTTTGGTTTAAAGAATGCACCTGCGACATTCCAGCGCGTTATGAACAATATATTAAGAAGTTTACAAAACAAAATATACTTTGAATATTTAGACGGCTTAATTGTTTTCAATACAAGTCTGGATGAACATATTTTATTTTAAAACTAAGAAAAACATTTACAAGATCACGCAAAGCAAAATTTAAAACACACAAATTTGCGTGATCCTTTTGATGTAATATCAACTACATTTTATTCAGATTTGGTTATATTTGATAAATAAAAAATAGATGCGATCTAGAATACGGTTATAGAGAAAACTGAACCTCAAAAGAAAATTATGCTTGGAAAAACTAATCCTAAAGGTGATAAACCTTATGAATTTAAGTTCAATCTTTAAGGTATATGAAAACTATCATCAGGAAGTCTTAAAAAGGCAGAAATTATACATATGACAGGATTAAAACGACTTCTTTTTATAGGGGGCTCTACGCCGGAGGAGACAAACCAAAAGACTACGTCTTAAATTAAACCAAAACTCTGGCACCTTACCCTACAAACTAGGACATGCCCAGAAAACAAATAATTATTGGACGTTTGTTCAACTATTTGATATAAAAGTTATAATTGAAGATTATAAATCTTTAAGTTTAATATATAATATGTTAAAATGACATTTGAAAAATAAAACTGACTATAATACCGAATATTACAATTCTTATATAATTCTTGAAAACCAAAAACAAAAAATATTTCCTCAGATAAATGAAATATTACCCCCTAAGCAAACCAGACATAACGGTGGTTTAATTGATGGATTGAATTACAAGAAATATCAGATTTTGATTATTACTCAAATGAACTCAAATGATTTTAACATAAAAATGTATGTTATATCAAAATATTTATGATATATTAGGAAAAATAGAAGTAGCTATACCTTTTGCCAAATTGAATAATTTCCGTAATACTATAATTCAACCTCAAGAATTTGTATCTGAAATTGATCTAATTAAAAAATATTTAAATTCAAAAAAGTTGCCATTTGAACCAAATTTAGAAAATATTATAAAATATGAGAAAATCTTAGATATAAAAGGTTATGAATAAAGGAGTTACTTTTATTATAGAATCCCTTTCGTCAGAAAACAAGGCTATACTTTGTATCATTTACCATATACACTTTGAAAATATATTTAAAACATTACCCGGCAAAATACAGCTATTAAGATATTGTTATAATATCACGAATTGTAAATAAATTCCGGTAAAAATAGATAGTTTAGAAATCCAAAATATTGACGAAGGCAAATATGTTGTAGCAACCAATAAAGTTATTATAGCAACAGAAAACTGTAAAAATACCCAAAATACTATTTTATTAAATGGAAATTTTTTGTTGAATTAAATTCTACACTTAATCTTAAAATAAATAACGTAATACTTAAGAGTTATAAAACGTTAAGAAATTAAAACTTAAATATACCACTGCCTAATATTTAATTAAATTCCACAAATAGAATTGTCTATAATAATATAAGACTTTTGAAAACTAATTCCATAAACTTTGAAAAATCGGATGACTGAAATGAAATAAATAAACAAAAAATTGAAAACTCTAAATTTTAAGTAACATTGTATACTATCATAAGACAAGTTTGTGGATTATTCTATTATATGTAATTTTAATAAATATAATACTACATATTTTGTACAAGTATTTATGGTCTAATGTAAATATTAAACAACCTAAGAATATAGACCAAATAAAGGACATAGTAATTTTAAATTAATTAATTGAATATTTGCAAATAATTTTAGATTAAAGATTAGAATTATTCCAGTTTATATGCCATCAAGGGTTGGAGGAGTTACATCCCCTATAATACTAAACATTGCATTCTTCTTTAAAGATAAGGATAGCTTATAAATAGAAGCAAAGGATGGTGCTGAATCACTTATTAGTCAGCTCTTGTTCTGAAATTTGTAATTTTTCAGTTTCAAAATAAAATTCAATTGTTTAAAGTGTTTTTCCTTAGCTAACAACGTAATTAACAATCCCTAAATATATTAAACTAATACTCAACACTACATATAAGAAAAAAGTTAAAACATGAATAAGATCTAATATTGAGATTATACAGAGCAAGTTAAGTTTAGTTTTAGCTTCATAGATGAATTTTATAATTGTACCAGCTGTCGTTAATTTAAACTTATTGTAAAATACAGTGACTAACTATTAAGTTAGATTAGGTTAGGTTAGGTTAGGTAAAATCAGGTTAGGTTAGGTTATCCTAATTAATTCATTCAGCATTAATTAAAAATATTTACAATTATAAATATATATTACAAATAAATAAATAAATAAAAGATAGAAAAATAAAGCAGCATAAAACAAATTGAAGACGTCAATTTCTCCATTTGTTTACCCAGTAATTAAACTTTTTCTGCCCCTCGGCAATATGACGGCTTTACTAATATAGGCAGAACTTTACGTGGCAACTAGTTCCGCCTTTATTAGCTCCATCTCGCTCACGCGTTGGCGTCAAGGTAAAACATAGCACATATGTAACGGGGACAGTCCATATAAACAATTATGTCAGTGGATTCGATATATTAGAAATTGGTGATTAATATAGATTTATATTTCTTATTTTTGTAACTTTTAGGATGGACGAAAGCATCTTTGGTGGGCACGCAGTAAGTGGAATTGAAAACTGAAATAGCATTATTGTCATTCCTTATGTTTAAAAATAAATTACTAATGCAACTCAAAACTATCGACAGTCAAAGGTTTAACTATCGCTAACTATCTATGGTCCTGATTATCGATAGTTCTCCACCACTACATACCATGCAACTGTCAGATTCTCACGGGGTTGCCAATCTTGCATATTATCTGTTTAGAATAGTTGAAGTTGATTTAATAATAATTATCTTTGTAACGTTGCGTTATAAACAAATATTGACTGCTAACGGATATTAATTGTAAATTTCAGTATTCCAGGTATGAACTGTTACGAATATTGTTTCTTTTTAAACTCTAATTTGTGACGCTTACCTAAATGTGCTGAGAAAAATTAACTTTTGATAACATTTTTCCATAATTTTTTACTACAGCTCTTTCTCGCCGATTTTACTACAGCTCTTTCCCGCCGATTTTATTACAGCTCTTTCCCGCCAATTTTTGTGATTTTTTTAGCACACCGGTATATTTTGGGTCGCTGATCACGAATCCGAAGTGAAATCAATTCGACAACGTTGCATTTCTGAGTTATCCTTCTTCGAACCCTCAAATTTCACTTTTTAATGGATTTCCCCGCTTTATTTAGAAAATGTCCTTTCTTTTATAATAAATTTGATGAAAGTCATATTAAACTGTGCAATTATTAAAAATTATCTATTTTATTACAGTTTATGACTAAAAACTATAATAATAAAGCAATAAAAACACCGTTTCAAAATCTATGGTTTTTAGATTATGTCAACCTCAAGTTTTTTTTTCGAGGTTGGTGCTATTGAAAATAACCGATTTTTCAGATAACCGGTAATTACGGAACACGAAACCGGAACCACGATTGGAAACGAAATATGGCCTAAATTGTAATTTTTCGTGAAAATCGAAATTGGAGCTGCCGCACCGCTCGATTTGTTACAAATACCTAAAAGATTATTTTCACAAAACGCAGTTACGCAATACGAAGTCATTTTTTTCGATCACGTTTTGTTTTTAGGTTATCCATCTTCAAAGTTCATAAACATCCTAAAACCAATTCACTTTTTTCGTTCTTATTTACTTTTTTAGACCATCGCCGATTTTGATGATTTTTTAAATATAGGTGGATTTTGGCGTCCTGAACACGAATACGAAGTCATTTTTTTCGATCACGTTTCGTTTTTAGGTTATCCATCTTCAAAGTTCATAAACATCGTAAAACCAATTCACTTTTTTCTTTCTTACGAAAATTCGCTAGTTCTGCATGAAAGTGCTACAAACAGTTATAAAAAGACGTTCTTTTTGTTTTTCTTGCTTTTTTATCTAAAATAACACGCTGTATTTCATATTTTTAGATTAGTAGCTTTTCTTTTATGTAAGTATCTTGATGTCATTAAAAACCATCGAGATACAACTTTAAAGGAAGCCATTAAGTAATACATATAAATTATTACCACTTTTGTTACATATATAGGTGGATCGGTACTAGCAGGAGCGCGGACGCACTAGGTGAATTTAGCACTTGATTATGCCCCCCCGGCCGATGCCGAATGTTAGACTTTCACGAGTGATGTACTTCGCTCTTGGTTAATCTTGATCGCCTTTTGTATTATTGACTTTATTGATGATGCCTACGGCGCCTAACCTGGTGCTAAATAGGTATCAATTTACCTAGTACTTCCGCGCATATGTGTATTAGAAAATCAGTAACGGGTCTGGCAACGTTGCCTTGGACTAACAATGACAATAACGGTAACGCAACTTTGTACCTACATTAAGAAAAAACCCTGCTGTTGGCAGTTTATTATCACTTCCATCACATTTATGCTAAAACAAAGGATATTTTCTAAAAAAAGAAGGGAAATTTGAAACTATGAAAAATAATAACTGGGAAACGAAATCTTGTCGAATAGATTTGACTTCAGATTCGTGATCAGCGGTTAGAAGTCTACTAATGTGCTAAAAATCACAAAAATCTGCTGGAAAGAGCTGTAGGAAAAAATTACCCTAATTTCGATGTAACGGCATTAGTTTGACGCAAAAATGTACTGTTTTGAGATTCTTTGAACATGGTTCAACCGATTTCAGTGCGAGAAAGCAGCCCAGATACGTGAACAGTGCAGCGGTCCGAAACCTATCAACGTGATAAGAATCACAAAAATCACCGGAAAAGAGCTGTACTAAAAAATTACCTATTTTTCAGATGCTTCATTTTTTCGGTCATAACTGTTCTCATCCCCCACATATAATTATGTGCAGTATAAATGTTGTATTTTAGCTATTTAACTGTCAGACTAAATTTAGACTAATTGATACGAGCTGGCAAACCATTTTTCAACATGACAGGCGCTCACCATCAAAAAAAAGAGTTTTGTTTTGACTATTTTTGACAAACAGAAGGAAAATAATAATAAAGTTTTCTTGGCAGTTATTTACATTTTTCTAATAATTATGTTAATTTGTTGAGAGTAATTACAAGATTTTTGAAATAATGAAATATGGATCATTTAGCTCAAGATTTGACTGTAGCTCTTGAAGAATCTGAATCTTGTGGCCCAATAGTAACACACTCTTCAGGAAAATGGGGCATGCGACGTCGCACTCGCTCTGCTGGAAATCTACATCGTAATTATCTTTTTTATTATTGGGTATTTGTAATCTTTTAAAGTGTTAGGTAATGGGCAATTGGAGGTAGTAAATATCAGTATTTTTAGATAACAGGTAAGAGTAAAAATGGGGAACTTTGAAGGCATTTTGCGCAGTCTAAAACCTGAACACTTTGGCAACGTAAAAGGGGGTTTGATGGGTGATATGAAAGAAATTCAAAATCATTATTGGATGCCTATATTTCAAATGATGAGAAAACAGTTGAAATTTTAAAAAACTGAGAAAAAAATGGTTTTTGTTTTCAAAATGTTTATAAATTTCACTGATTGTTTCCATAAAAGTAATGGATGGTGGGAATAGTTTATGTGGCCTCAAAGTTCTTGTGAAGGATTGAAAAACCATGTCATGAAAATTACTCTGAATAGAAAGTCACAAGTCTCAACAGCAGAAGCTGAAAAATATACTGAAAGATAAAACTCATATTGAACTGAAAGATACACTTTAAGATGATCTCACATTTTTAAAAGCTAGCATAGAAAAAGGTTTCTTAGAGACAGACTTCATTAATGAAATTATAAAGCTCAACATATAACCTAAGATATTGATTTTGTTTTTTGTAAAAGGTTTTTTTCCCTAAACAAATAAATAAAACAATGAAATTGGATGTCAAGATTAAGATAATGACGAAACCAGAATGTCAAAAACCCAATAAAATGGACTGGCTTCTCCAGTAAGTACATTAGTACCAAATAATGCCCAAAATTCTATGCAATGCTTCACAATGGTCACAATTTTAACGAATTTATTTCCAACGAAATGAAGGTTGTTAAATGTTCAGTAGTTTTGTAATTTAGAATTCAGTCTAAAAACTCAAGGAAACCCTAAATTGTAAGCATAGAAGTAATAATACAGTTTGAGGATGAAAAGGATGAATTGTATTTTCTGAGGTACCAGACACCATTAAAGTACTCACTATAATACTATTTATATTGTGTATACAACAAGCTGAACTTTTTTATGAGAAAACTAAAATAGTCAGAAGAATTTGAAACTGCCTATACAATGATGGAAACGAAAAGCTGAGACCTTTTAATTCTAATTGTTGTTACACCTTCCTTGCTACAATATTTACTCTAATTTTCCAAGTTTTTTAAAAACACATTTTAAAATAGTTATACATTTTTGATCAAAATGTATGTAAAGACGTGCAACGATTTCATATTTGAAATAAGAAATACATAGTTTCCTTAAAAAAATGTAATTTCTGTGTCATAGATCTACACAAGTGGTTTACTAGCTGGTACCTTCGGCATCATTTGGTACCATTGAGCTGATCACATCAGCTTGATATTACCATATTATTGCCATTATACACTTGGAAAAAACTTCAAATCAGTACAACAATTAGAAGTAGGCTAAAATAATTTCTTTGTAGCAGACATTTTTTGTTTAAGATGTGCAAAATATGCTGGGTTCAGAATATTTTCAGTCCGAACAGGAGAAAAAAATTGGTATTTGCTTTGTATAATCCTACTGAAAATTTGCAATTGTAGAAAATTATTCTTTATTATCTCAAATTAGGTTAGTGTAGCCTATGTTTTACGTTTCACAAACAATATAAAGCAAGCTGCTACCGAGCAGGATATATATATATATATATATATATACATATACATATCTTTGCATTGGATTTCCCTCTATATGTACATATATATATACATACATTTGTGATTCCATTTTGTGTCTTTGCCTTACACGGAGCTCGCTACTCTATGGCGGCCTGATATGCTCTAATAAGAGGGAAATCGCGATCGTCGTTTGACTAAAAAGGATCATTGTTTCTGCTGTGATGCAGAACATGTTCCAAACAAGGATCATTTTCTTGTTATGACGTTTTTATACGTGGAATGAAAACATACTATCATATATACATATATATATATATATATATATATATATATATATATATATATATACACATATATACAGGGTGTTCCTAAACATTGGTAAAAAATTCGTAGGGTGATTCCTGAGGTATTTTTATGAAAAAAAGTTATAAACATTTGTCAAAAATGCTTCCTAAGGGAGCTACGCCCCTTCAAATGGGGCACCCTGAAGACGGTTTTTCCTCCATATTTCCGAAACCTTTCATACAAAAATCATGAAAGTTGGTACATCGTACAAACTTTGAATGCTGAATCAGAATTTGAGCTCAGAGTATCAAAATTTTAATCAGGGATGTATCATACCGGGTGGGTTGGGGGTAAAAACAACCCCCTTTTTTTATGACATGCTTACTTTACATTCTGATATCATGATATGATACCTGGAGGTTTTTTACGTAAAAAAGGTACTCTTAGTTCATATCAATAGGGATAGTAGTTTTCGAGGAAATCGCAATTTTCTACAGTGATGTATCGGCACCCTAAAGACAGGTTTTCCTCAAAATTATTGAAACCGCTCACCGTGAAATATTGAAATTTGGGATACTGCTTAAACTTTTGACACCAAATTAGATTCTGAGCTCTAAAACTTTGATAATTTTATCAGAGGCTTATCATATTGAATTGGTTAGGGTTAAAAGCAACCCAATTTTTTGATAGTAATTTATTTTTGACCTTTTGATTTTAGAATTAGATCTTTGAATATTTTTTACGTAAAAAAGGTACTACTTCTGGTTCACATTGATTAGGCTATTAGTTTTTGAGAAAATTGCAATTTATTCAGTCGACGCCGTTATTTACCCCTTTAAGAATACATAGGTAAGCAGTAAGTATTTTGTCGTTTGATATTTTTTTGGAGAGTCCTTAGTGTCGAAAACTGACGGTGATAGAAATGCTTTTCGAAAAACAAGAATAATACAAACTATTTTATTATCGAAATATTCATTAATTTAATTTTCGTATTACTTCACAAAAATTGTTGAAAATGACCACCATCTGCTAGGATACATGAATCTAGTCTTCGCCTCATTGACTGACGAACTCTTTCAAATATGGCAGGGGTATTCCTTATCGCATTGCAACCTGCAATTATACGATTTCTTAAATCGTCCACATTTTCCACTGGTGTGACATAAACTAATGACTTTAGATGACCCCATAGAAAATAATCTAAAGGGTTTAAGTCCGGAGACCGAGCAGGCCATAAGTGAGGTCCACCCCGACCAATCCAGCGGTCTCCATATGTTGCTGTTAACCACTCACGAGCTGCCATACTAAAATGCGCTGGCGCACCATCATGCATAAACCACATTGCATCTCGCATTGCCAATGGTACATCCTCAAGGAAGTTAGGTAGGGTTTTTTCCAAGAAGTTTCGATAAACCTCGCCGGTGAGTCTTTCTGGTAGGAATACTGGTCCAATCAGCCAGTCACCAATAATTCCCATCCAAACGTTTAAAGAAAACTGATGCTGAAAACGATCTTCACGTATCTCATGCGGATTTTCGTCAGTCCATACATGATTGTTATGAAAATTCATGATTGCATTTTTTGAGAAATGAGCTTCATCGGTAAAAAGAATCAACGACAGCAGCTGAGGGATTTGAACCAATAGCTGCAAAAGCCGTTGACAAAATTGGATGCGTGGAGGAAAATCAGTAGGGAGAAGTGCCTGAACTCGTTGTATGTGGTATGGATAAAACAAATTGTCTTTAAGAATTGTCCACACAGTTTTATTACTGATATTCAACGCACCTGCAATTTTTCTAGTGGAAGTACCTGGATCTTCCTCTATTATATGCAGAACATTTTCTTTGATTTCCACCGTTCTTGCTGTCACGGGTCTTCCCGGTCCTCTATTTTGTTTCAATGTGCCTGTCTCATGAAGTCGTTGATGTATTCTCTGGAACATTCTGCTGTCAGGAGCATTAAGGTTAGGATATCGTTCAATGTACAACCTCCTAGCCTCTAAAGCATTACCATTCGCAAGTCCATATAAGAAATGCATATCAGTCATTTCAGCGTTTGTATAGCGATTCATGATGAAAAACTTCACTAGCAAAAAAAATGAAGATTCAGATTTAAACTAACTTTGCTTCCGATATCTGCACCAGTCTGCTATGATTTGAAAATATTATTCTATCGGAATGTTAATAAAAGATAAAAACGCATTTTATTTTTTAATTTCCGACTGATTTATTATTGACAAATAATGACACTATGTCAAAGTCACTTAACTATGAAATAATTTTTTTTATTTATTTATTTATTTATTTTTTATTTAAGTTTATTAGTCTGAAGAAAAAATACATTTTCATAGATAGGTCAAAAAGGAATTCAATAAAATAAAATACGTTACATAGAAGAAATACTTAACATAATAATACATATTAGACTTAAAACATACAAGTATCAACTACAAAACATTGAATTAAAATACCATTAAATCTACACTAATAGTAAGTTGATCTCCTTATTCTCTCTTATGGCACTTTGAAAATCAGTCACTGAATAAGGAGCAATGGCTGTTAAATATTTTTTTAATTGAGTTCTGAACCGTAATGAATTCAGTTGCCTGAAAGCAAGAGGCAATAGATTGTATAGATCTATGCCAACAGTGTTATTCCTATGAAGCCTGTTCTGTGGTTTTAAAATATTTCCCTTGTGTCGGGTATCATGGTCATGAATGTCTGAATGAGTATTGTGTTGATGAATGTACTTTTTTAGGTAACATATATTCTCAAGAACTATCTGACCACAGAGAGTCAGTATAGAGTGTCGAAGAAAAAGAGGTTTACAACTCTCTGTGGATTTCATGTTAAAAATTATTCTGATGGCTTGTTTTTGCTTCATAAATACTCTCAGCAGGTTAGTGTGCGCTGCATCACCCCAAGCCAGTATTCCATAGCTCATTCTTGCGTGGAATAAGCCATGGTAAGCTATCAAAGCAGCATGTTGACCAGCTGTAAAACGTACCCTACGCAGTGCATATGCAAGAAGAGAGTCTATTACAGAGAGTATTAATATGTTCATTCCAAGATAAAGCAGGATCCAGCTACAAACCCAAGAACTTCAGAGACACATCAGCTCTACCACCGGTTAATCTGAACTTCATGTCTAATGTTTTAGACTCATTTAATAGGAGCTTATTTGTAGCAAACCACAATCTAGCCTCATCAAACATCCTCCGAGATACATCAGACAGAATATGATCTCTATTACATCTTATAATAAAACTGGCATCATCTGCGTAGAGCAAGGTCAAACACTGACTGTATGTTATTGAACCTGGGAGGTCATTAATGAAGATAAGAAAAAGTAGGGGTCCTAGTATAGACCCCTGAGGTACACCTCTCTTTATTTGTAAGGATGAGCTCAGCTTACCGTTGATGAAAACTTGCTGGTGTCGATTACTAAGGTAAGACTTAAATAGGTCCAGAGTTATCCCTCTAACACCATAGTGCTCCATTTTACTGAGCAGAATGCTGTGGTCGACACAGTCGAAGGCAGAGGTGAGGTCTGTCAACAAGCATTCACTATCAAGACCCGCTTCAAAAGATTCCCACACATACTCTGACAGCCTACACATTGCATCAGATGTAGACAGGCCCCCACGGAAACCATATTGACCATCTGAAAAAATGCTATGTTGATCAAAGAAAGAAAATACACTCTCACACATAATGACTTCGAAAATTTTAGAGAAAATGGGTAGAATTGATATTTGCCTATAGTTACTCATATCATTGTAATCCCCTTTTTTGTATATAGGAACGACCCTAGCCACCTTCAATGCATCTGGGAAACGCCCTTCAAGCAAGCAGGCATTTATTGTGTCAGCAAGGGGTTCAGTGATATACCGACTGCATGCCCTAACAACAAGGGAGTTAACTGAGTAGATATCCTCGGTTTTTTTGTTCTTTAATTTTTGTATTATGATCTTAATATCATCTGGGGTTACTGGCCTTATATAAACAGAGTGTTGTTGCTTATGATTTTTACTGTTCAATACCACAATGGGATCAGCAGGAGTCACTGTTAAGGATTGTAGAATGTTTTCAGCATTGTTAACAAAAAAAGAGTTAAACTGATCAGGGCTTACATTGTCAGGTAATATTTTTGATTTTGTATGACCAGTCTCATAGTTAATTATACCCCATATGCACTTACTTTTATTTTCAGATTGATGTATTTTACTACTGTAAAATGTTTCTTTAGCTTTCAGAAGTTGCTTACGATATATTTTACTATATTCTATATATACATTTTTATTAATTTCGGTAGGATATTGTTTATAATATTCATAGAAAAATAACTTTAAGTCTTTGGATCTTTTAATTTCCGGAGTGCCCCAGGCAGACGCATCAGGGTTTTGATTTTTAACCTGCTTGGGGAAGAAGTGTAAATTATAATAATAGGTGAAGGTAGTCAAGAAACAATCTAGTTTTTTTACAGCAGAGTCAGCAGTATAAACATCCCTCCACTGTTCAACTACTAAGTGAAGCATTGAAGGCAACCACACTGCTTGCACTGTAAACCCTTCTATAAACAATATCACTGCATGCAGAGTCATCCGGATGATCAAAGTTAAGCTGCACAAGTTGAGCCAGATGGTCTGACATACCTAAGTCCAGGGTGAGTCCTGGACCTGAAATGACAAAGCTAACAAATATATTATCCAAACCACTGAACCGTTCACCCTGATGCCTAGTGTGGGAATATATGGTTTGGGTAAGACCAAAGGAGTTAAAAAGTTCAAGAAGCATATTCTTTTCCCTGTTATCCCCAAGAAGGTCCACATTAAAGTCACCCCCCACCAATATGTTATGTTTGTGCTTCAATCTACTGCCATGTTCGAGCACTGTTTGCAGAGTGGAGGAAAATATATCTAAATTTGAGTTTGGCGGTCTGTAAATTGCCACAGACAGAAGATTGATACTTTTTGAATAACAAGCAGCCACCTCACAAGTTCTTTCTACAGAGAAAGCTACCAGTTCACCCACCTCGACATTATTTAGCATCCCTCTAGCATAGATGCAAGCACCACCATTTTTGGCATTCTCACGGCAAAAGCAGCTGGCAAGTTCAAACCCCAGAATAGGGAAGCATGATTTTTCTCGAGTGTTAAGCCAGTGTTCAGTGATAAGTATTATATTAATGTGTGGATTATCAATAAGAAATATTTCAAGTTCATGTATTTTGTTACGAATACATTGGATATTAATGTGTAAAACTGATTTCAATCTAATGTCTATTTCTGGAATAACGAAAAAAATTGTAAGGTCTGATTACTATATCTTTTGGCCATGTATCTGAGTTGAAAAGTTCATTTTTTAGTTCAAAATTGGCTGTTACTTTAAAAGACTTATAGGTTTTGTTTGAATTACCTTTGTTTATTTCCTCACATTTTATGTTCTCACTGTTAAGTTTGTTAATAAGATAATTTTCTAATTTATTTTCGGTAGTATTGAGAGAGAATAAGGATGCGAATACAGTACATTGTTTGGTTTTCACAACAGCCCTTATATCATCATCGCCTAGGACTTTGGATGTCCCATGTTCAGTCCTTGGACCACCAGAGTATTCTTGAGGGTCCTTATTTCCATTTTTTTGTTGTTTACGGTTGGAATTTAAACTGTTAATTTGATGAACCTCGTTATTTACAGTAGAGGGTTTGATCAGGGAGTCAGCAGGAAGGGGTTTGCTATAAACTTGCTTCAATTTTTTTGTTGTTGTAGCTGATTTAGGGTGCTGCAAGTCTTGATGGCCAGAGGACTCAGTATCCTTTTCTTGAATTTTAGCTTTAAGAAGGCTAATATCACTTTATAGATGCAAATTCATGACTGAATTGATTTGATATTTTATGCAGGATGCTATTAAAAAGACCACTAGATCTCTCATCCTCATTAGACCTAACAATAGTCTTATTAATGCCCGGTATTCACGTTAAAGGCAATGGTACATAGACCACGTTAAGCAAATAAAACTAATTTCAGATTTTTTGGCACTTAGCCCATTATTTACTTCAAGTCTTCAATTACTTTTGTTCGTTGATCTCTAGAATAAATATCTTTTTAACGCACATTTGGTTTTTCATTTAGATGAGATCTACCCAACACATACTTACTAACTGTAAATTTCTCAGCAGATAAATACAATTTTCTCGAAAACGATTAGCCCAATGAATATCAAGAGTATCTTTTTCACGTAAAAATTCTTCAAGAGTCTAATCATCAAAAAATTGGGTTTATTTTTACCCCTAACCACTTAAGTATGATACGCCTCCGATAATTTTTTTTTTGGGAATTCTCAGCTCAGAATCTAATTTGGCGTCAAAAGTTTATGCAGTATCCCAAATTTCAATATTTCACGGTGAGAGGTTTCAATAATTTTGAGGAAAACCCGTCTTTAGGGTGCCGATGCATCACTGTGGAAAATTGCGATTTTCTCGAAAACTACTATCCCTATTGATATGAACTAAGAGTACCTTTTTTACATAAAAAACCTCCAGGTATCATATGATATCAGAATGTAAAGTAAGCATGTCATAAAAAAATGGGGTTGTTTTTACCCCCAACCCTCCCGGTATGGTACACCCCTGATTAAAATTTTGATACTCTAAGCTCAAATTCTGATTCAGCATTCAAAGTTTGTACGATGTACCAACTTTCATGATTTTTGTATGAACGGTTTCGGAAATATGGAGGAAAAACCGTCTTCAGGGTGCCCTATTTGAAGGGGCGTAGCTCCCTTAGGAAGCATTTTTGACAAATGTTTATAATAACTTTTTTTCATAAAAATACCTCAGGAATCACCCTACGAATTTTTTACCAATGTTTAGGAAATACCCTTTATATATATATATATATATATATATATATATATATATATATATATATATATATATATATATATATATATATATATATATATATATATATATATATATATATATATATATATATATATATATATATATATATATATATATATATATATATATATATATATATATATATATATATATATATATATATATATATATATATATATATATATATATATATATATATATATATATATATATATATATATATATATATATATATATCTACAATCATTTTTTGGTTAATTCTGCCAAATTCTTTTTCATACTTTGATAATACTTTTGAATAGCTAGATTTTAGCCTGTAGTTGTTGTAGAACTAACTTAAATAAAAAAAAATCCATTTCAGTCCCATTTAATTTGTTTACATCGAATTGTAGGTTATCTTTTTCAAACAAATTAGTCCAGTATTGTCAATAGTTATAATCTTTTTTCTCTGAGAACAACTAGAATGAAATATAAAGTCACAACTAACACACACTTAAACACCTATTAGTCTTTTCTTTACATTTATAAAATACTATACCTATATGGTGTATATTGTTTATTATATATATATATATATATATATATATATATATATATATATATATATATATATATATATATATAATATATATATATATATATATATATATATATATATATACATATATATATATATATATATATATATATATATATATATATATATATATATATAACTCCCTTTACAAGAACACCCATAGAGTCATTACTGCATTATATTTTAGGCAAATTGTAATCTACTGCTATAATTAAATGTCGTTATATACCTGTGAAATATGCTCAACAGATTCGCAATGCTTTTTATGTGCTGCCTGTGAAGATGGTGGAATATACACACAGTAAAAAACGATACAACTGTGCCCACACTTTTCAGTCACTCATACTTTTTCACATGAACTATGCACAGCTCTAACCTTTTCAGATTGATGTTTATGATAAACTGCTACAAGAATGCCTCCATTTCAAGATTTCCCTGTTGCCAGTCCATCATTTATTAATATTATTTTTTAAGCATAAATTTATCAGCTTAATGAGTGGCACTACTATTAGATTCCTTATATGTTTAATAACCGTTACTAAGAAGCCATACATGTCAGTGCTATTTTTATTTTTAAGAGAGTTAAGGATATTCCTAACTTCATTAAAAGAGACCTCCTCAAAAAAAATTCAGTATCTGGGATATTTATATTTTCCAGAATTTGAAAAGGTTCCTTGGATTCTTTGGTACTTGTTCCTTTAGATAGTAAGCTATATTGCTGAAGAAATTATCAAATAGGATCTGTTGTCTGATTCACTGATTTCTGTTGTCTTTGTTCTTGTAGTGTCCCCTATTACTATTTATAACTTCCCACATGCATTTGGTAGGATTTGCTGCAGTTCTAATCATATTATCATTTGCTATACATTTGTGATTTAAGATGGCTTGATTATAATTTTTTTTTAAACGTGTGGAACTCCTTTTGATTACCCGGAGTATTGTACTGCCTACACATTTCTCCCCAAAAAAATGAAGCCTATCTTTCATTATCCTTAATGGCTCAGTAAACCACTCTACTATATCTAGTTTATCACATCTAAACCGGTAAATCTTATCTGGAAATAATCGCAAGAAATCTTCCACCAACAGGTCAATAAATGGTTTACATTTTTGATCTAGAGAGGTATTAGTTTCATTTAGAAAGTCCCAAGTCATGTGATTGAACTATATTAAAAAAAAATTCAAACCTTTTTGTGTTATAGGCCTAAAAATCTGTTGTTCTAATTTAAAAGACTCACCCGTGTCAATTATGTCAAAAATGAGAACCGGTGTGCTGTGATCAGCAAGATCCATTTCTAAAACATCTCTCATGGAAGAGTTGATGGTAAAGTTGATAAAGATACTGTTGAGGCAGGCTGATCCTCGAGTAGAGCAAATTGATCTTTGATCACAATTACTTAACTTACTCTGCCAATCTAATAAGAAAACCTAATTTAAAATTGACAAAGCCTCACAGGCACTCAGTTCATGCAGCTACATAGTATGATGTTAACCAATAATCCTCTTTGCAGAGGATGAAAAAGTTTCACTCGTGGCTTTGTTTCATCAATTAGTAGATCAATGGGGCCTAGGACCTGTAGCTTCATCTAGCAACTTTGCCCTATTACATAACAAATAAACCACCATGTGTACTATTATTTTTTGACGTTTTACTTAAAGTTTATAAGTTCTTTTTCTTATCATTCTAATATTTTTTTAAATATCAAAGCTTTTGTAATAAATACTTAACCAACGAAATAAGTTGCTAGGTTATAATGAATTTTAGTGAGTCTTACCTACCCTTTATTGCAACTTTTTGGTCTTCTATTTCTCACTTGATCATATTTTATTTACCTAATGGCTTATTAACTTATTTGACTTTATTTTTTTTAGAATTATACTTACATAAATCAGCTGACAACAACTCTGAAGAAAGTTCAAGCAGCCCTTCTGAACTGAAACAAAACAAGCATTCCTCTAAACTTGCCAGTTTTCATCAGTCAGATTCAGATGATATGAGTTTGAGTGCAGCAGTTGCAAAAGCTTTGAATCACAAAAATTCTCTTAGGATGAAACAATCTATACATGGATTATTAAGAGGTAATATTTTCCTTTAAATAATAGTAATAATTCAAATTCAAAAGAATCGAATTCAAAAATACTTTGTTAAATTCGTTTAATATAAGTATTGCTTAATATTCAAAGTAAACTTATATGACAAAAAGGAGCAGCTTCTCAATTATAAAAATTCGTTAGCAATTAGACGGAATTATAATAATGTAAGGACGTAGCCGATGCACGCATCGGACAAGTGGCTCTTCAGAAACGTACACTACAGAATGCTAAACATTCCATATGGTACGAATTCGCAAATAATGTCAAATAAATATATAATGAAGTCAATAACCTTAAGAAAAATATGTCAGATCAGCAAACAAAAATTACCAACAAGGAGAAAGATTTTCAATTGAAGTAAAAAAAAAACATGAATAATAATAAAACTACACAACTACATAAACAAAAACGAACATCAATATGGGCCAAAAAACATCACAACACCAATCCGGTTAACTGCCTTTTCATCTGCAAAGTGCTTAGAGTGAAAATGTCATATTCTGAGAAGTGACAATTGTAATTGTGAACTAGTCGGTAAACAAATGCACTAAACCTATAATTTGTTCGGTGGTATCTTTCAAAAAACAGCTGTGATTGTCTTGTTCTCCTAATAGGATCTAAAAACGGGACTGATCCTAGCAGCACTTCGGAGTCAATCCCCCTATTAACCAATTTATGCAAAAAGACCAGAAGTGCCTTTTTTCTTTTAAATTCAAGGGTTTGAAGGCCGCAAAGAAGAGCTCTAGTATTAGATGGCAGACCTTGATATGGGAAATGCAATTTATGTAAGAGGTATTTTGAAAACCTATTTTGTACCTTTTCAATTCTGTCGATGTGACACTGGTATGATGGACTCCATATTGTATAACAATATTCTAGAAGAAGTTCACCAATTTCGTTATAAAGTGATTGTGCTCTGTAAAGAATTGCAAGTTTTGAAGGCTTTATTCTTGGAATAATATATGTGTTTGGTATTGTTTTGTAGCTGAGGAAAAACTGTGTTTATTGTGAAAAATACAAAGACATTGATTTTTATTTAAAGTTGTAATTTGGAGAATTTAAGTGCAAATTAATTCAAGAATCCAAAAACCTATCTGTAAAAACACCACCATTTACTGCTTATCTCCACCTTATCTGCAAATATTCAAATGAGCTGATAAGAAGCCAGTGGCCAGTGTGAACTTCATTAAATTATTATTTTCACCTATTCAAGGGAATTCCCTTTTTTTACTTGAAACGAATTTGGAATAACTTTTTTTTGTGGAACATTAGCTGTGTATTTTTGGCAGTGGATTTATTTATTTACCTGAAGTGAAGGTCAGTGACCTTATTTGTTTTTGTTTAGTATTTAATACAGGAGCTAAGTCTTCAATGAGCTGATATAGCCATTCATAAAATATTAAATATTTAAATACCAGGGGTGCGATTTTGCACTTATCATTTCGTTAGTTAACGAATCGCTAAATCACGTCATTTAGCGAAACAATTGACAAAGGTTGGAAGTAGCATACATTTCTTAAATGGAAAATTGCATGTATTATTTGACGTCAAGTAGGCCAGTTTTTCATTACGATTTGACAATTACTGTTAACCTAAAATTATTTTGTTGACGTTGAGCAAAACACGACACATTTGTTTGGCCTAATTAATTAAGTATACTTTATTATTTTGGAAATAATTAAAAGGTGATGAAGAGTTAAAAATCTGAAGGTACTAAGGTCTGCCTGGAGATCCTTAATACTTGTGTTTGTTATACTTCTAAAATGGAAGATATAGCAGCATTGTTGGCATCAATTGGTGATGGTGAATAATATTGTACCTAATACCTACTAATACTCTAATAAAACAGAAGTTAACAAATAAGTGGTGATTTCAAGAGACCTAATGTGAGTGCAGTGAAAAAAGTGAACATTTTAGTGGATATTATATTGTGCTTTTCCAGAACAGATTTTAATGTTATTATACCTTATTATAAAGGCGTAATATAATATTTTTGCACTTGTATTTCCAGATATTTTAGAGACATTAGAGAATATGATATTTTCTTAAAGACACTGTCAGGTATTTCGAGGTAGGAAATAACTATTTTAAGATACATAACACCTTTTTAAATAAATAGGACACTAAGCAAACATTTGTTAAAGAATCAACATTAAACTAAAATCTAATAATTTTAACAGACAATTATTGAATACTTTAGTAAGCCATATTTTGAGATAGAGCTTAATTTTTTTTCTTTATTGTCTACAAATTCAATGTACTGTAGTGATAAATGCATACATATCTTTATTAGAGTGGACTAGTTTTAGACGTACTAGTCAAAATGTTATATTTATTCTGAATCAAATATTTTTTCAAAATGAAACTTACAACTTTAATTTCTAATACATTTGTTTTCTATATTTATCTAATGAATTGGTAATAAAAATATGTTTTTTATTTTTCCAAATGTATTGTTTATTTTAAGACGATTTTTAATAAAATGGTAATATGGTCTTAATAAAATAAGTTACACACTTATTCTGTGTTAAAATTATTAAAATACATAATAGGATTTATTAAATTTATTAAAAATACTAAAGAAACACGGATATCGAGTTTTTAAGTACCAGTTACACCAACATTTGTATCCTGATGATGGCGATAGACGGGTATTGTTTTGTGATTGGCTGCTCCAAAATTGTAGAATTGACCCAAATTTTATCAACTTTATTTTATTTTCTGACGAATCCAGATTTACTAATAGTGGTATGTTTAACAAGCAAAACACTCGTTACTGGGCCCAACAAAATCAACATGAAATGAGATATTTAAATTAAATTCCTAGAACTAATTTGTAGATTTCAATTATTCCTATTACAATACTAAACCAAACATAACTCTGATAGATAATTGTTTACATATTTTTTAATGAAAATGTATTATAGAAATATGTAGATTTTCCTCGTAAATGGCAAATAAAAATTCTTTTTGGAAATGTGTAACTCATAAAATGCAACATTTCTTTATTCCTAACCGAGCCTCGGTTAATTTATGTTTTATTTACCACAATGCACAAAATTTAAACACTTTATCAATGTAAAATACAAATAAGCGGATTTATATTTTCTTATATTGTCATAAACTGCAACCTTCTATACTCCGTCCGTGTCAACAAATTTGTATCAGACTTAATTTTTGTAATTAATCGGGTAAGTAGACGTTTTTAGCTTTGCCGCGAACAGACCTACAGACCGACGGAATTTAAGGACCCTAAAACATCTATAAAAATCTGGAACGGTGGTTTTTTCACGATTAACGATATTTCCTTATGCGGAAAGTAAAAAGTTGTGCCGCCACTGGCAGTAGTCAACACATGGCCACATGTTTGGACATGGGTGAAAAGTAGGGCAACCATGTTGGCATATACCCCTAACGTGATTTATGAATGAATTGTTATCTCTACCTGTACTCTATTTTTTTAAATCAAAGTTAATTCTGTTGCTTTGATTACTTTCGAAAGTTAAATATATTAAATTTGCTATACTTTGATGCGACATGGAGTATCTTTGCTGTCTGTTTATGTTGCATACTCAAGACATACAACACCTACTATTGATTACTTACATTACGTGTATAAATACTTTAAGAGGGATGTATGTGGATCTACGGAAAAATAATGGTTGATTTCCTTGTTCGACTGGCCATTTGGTTTCAACCAGAGCCATAAACTTATACACACACACACACATTGTCCGAGTACATCTGGAGCAAAAGTTAACAAAACCCCATTAATATCTTCCATACAGCTTCCATTAGCGCCACGGTTTGGTCAAAATATCGCAATGCAACTATTTTTTTAAAAATCCTGCAAATTTGTATGGAAGTTGTTTTTCTAATATTTCTACAACAATTCCTAATTTAACCAAAAAAGTTTACCAGCTAATCTTGATCTAAGTTCTGAGTGAACAGGTATTTATATTCCTTTACTTTCAGATTTATAAATATAAAATAGAAATAGTCTTAATGGTCAATCTCCAACTAAAAAAATTTTTAATTGTTTTGTTACGTTTTTGCCATTAAAAGTTTTAAATAGATGGCCTATTTCTTTTCGGAACAACGTAGAACAATGTGACTTAATAGAATTTTCATCTGTACATAAGAGGCAGTCTTTCACTTTATTTTGTAAAAGACAAGCTTTTAATTCAATTAGGTACCCCAAAAATAGAATTGTTAAATCCAGGATTTATTTTCCAACATTTAGTGAATCGTTTAAGAGTAAACTTAAATGGCAACACGTATAATATCTTAGAAGTTTTAGGTCTGATACAGTATACATTCAAAGCAAATTATTTAAATTTGTTAGTGACTTTACAGCCCTTGAGGACTTTGTTTAAAAGGGCAAGTTGAGTTTTTAAAAAAGTACAGAATTCTGGTGGGTAATTTTCATAGAAAAACTTTAACATTTTCTAGAGTTATTCCTGCTTCAAGTCTTTTCCTAGTTTGAAAGGCTTCTTGTTGAAGAGTTATAATTTTCCGTCTTAATTCATGCTTTCTTGGGGTTCCCCACGAAATCTTTTGTGATGTTTGGCGGCACTGATCTGAAAAATAATAAACCATATTACATGGTTATAGACTTTACAGTTCCGACTTAAATTTCAAACATAAAACTATTTTTAAATTGTATATTAACCAATAATAAAAGCATAGACTTAAAAATAATAAAAGAAATAATTCAAAATATATTTTAATATAACGGACTACTAAATTCATAAAAATATCGTTATCTGTTGTAAAATAAAATAAGACAAATAATTTTATACTTACTTGTATTGTTATTGTGAGCACCTAAAATATTAAAAATTGACACCTGAGTTATTGGTTTTTACTTAACATTAATGAAATACTGGACCTCTATTTCTTGATAATTATTAATATTATTATCATAAGAAAATATAGAACATTGTGGTCACATGTTTTCAAATGAACAAAACATACATTTAAAAAAAAATAATTTCTTTTGTTTAGACATTATTTACGCTATTCATTAAAGTATATATGCATAATGATATCAACTACTACATTCAAGAAATTGAAATGGAAAAAATTGCGCAATTTTATTGTGTTCTAGAACAGACAAACATTTTAATTATATTTGTAAGCTTCTCTAATACAAAAAATGTATTGATAACGCAAATACTTATTTGTCTTCATTCTGAACAGGTTCATGGAAGGAATCGCATTGTAATTAAGGCGTTGTTTTAAAGGGGGTCATATCACGCCCATAAAATACAGGCTATTTAATCCTATCATATCATTGCTCTGGAGAAATATTAACAAATCGATGTTCTCTGGTAAACCCTAATTGAGACCTCTAAACAAGAATTACATTTTTGTATATTGCTTAAATTGGTTCAAATCTTATCTTGGAAAAAGGCAACAACTTGTAAGGGCTAATGGTTCCGATTCTGATTGTAAGTTGATTACAAGTGGAGTTCCTCAAGGTTCAGTCTTGGGACCTATTCTTTTTTTGTTATACATTAATGATATCACGAACCTTAAAATTAATGGAAGAATCTCCCTTTTTGCTGATGACACAAGCATAACATGGAGTGATTTTGATACAACGTCTTTACACTCTAGTATCTCCAAAGACTTGGTTATAATTAAGGCTTGGTCCGATTCCAATATGCTTTGTTTTAACGTCGATAAAACGGTGGCGTTATCTTATAAGGGAACTTTACAACCACTTCAGGTACATAACAGCAATATTGAATACGTAGAGTCGGTTAAATTCCTGGGTTTAAATATAAATAGCAACCTAAAATGGTCTAATCATATTGACACCTTAACTAAAAAACTTTCTACCGCCTGCTTCGCCATTCGATCAGTTTCAAAAGAACTAGACGTTCCTTCTGCCAGACTTACTTATTTCTCTTTATTTGAATCCCACCTCCGCTATGGCCTTCCCTTTTGGGGCTGCTGTACCACCGAGCAATTTCGTAGTATTTTTATGCTTCAAAAGAGAGCCATTCGTTATTTGTTTGGTCTAAATAATAGAGCTCACTGCCAATACTATTTCAAAAAACATGAAATATTAACACTTCCTGCATTATTTATTTTGGAAACGGTATGTTTGCTGAGAAAACATATAAACACCCTCCCAGAAAGGCCACAACATGTATACCCTACCAGAAACTCTAGGCATGATATTTATCTTCCCATTCCTTCCACAGAATTAATAAAAAAATCAATTATTTACAACGCCATAAAACTTTACAACAATCTGCCAGTACATTTAAAATCTATCCCTATGCTTGCACAATTTCGAAAAAACACCAAAGCATACCTCATTGAGAGACCACTTTACAGCGTTAATGATTTTTTTTTTCAGTGAGTAAGTCTCTTTAAATTGTCACTAAACTCGCTTGTTTACTTAAATTTTTTGTGAGTCATGTCCTAACTCATAGCATAGAATTTTGTAAATCATTATATAGGGAAAAGAACTGTCGAACATTCACTTAAAACTTAATTATTGGATTAAAAACAATTTAATTCTTTTTGTATACTACATTCTGCACTAGTTCAATATACCTTCTGTTTAACATCACAATTATTTGTATAACTATAATAACATAGAGTTTAAGGTCGCATAGTTGCAATTTTGATTTCAATGTCATCGAAATTATTCACCTCGTACATGTGTGTTTGTTTACTTTTATAAGGTTATCATGATTCATTTACTGTTTGCAGTGTTATGCTATATTCTAACGTGTGTTTTACGATTTGGTAAATTGATAATTTACATTTTAAAAAAAAAAAAGCACTGACTTGTCGAAATTATTTTCGATTAATGTTTTGATATGTCTTATTTTTAGGTATATTTTGCTTTGTCCATAAAATTGTAGAATTTTTCTGCGGCAATAAAGCATACTTTTGTTTTTGTTTGTTTTTGCTAAAATGCTTAACGATATGATGAAAATACATATTGCAAATTGTGGTATAATTAGATGTTTGGTAGTTTTATCATATATTTGGGTATTATACTAGCAACAAAACAGAAGTAATGTTAAAAAAACAGACAGTATTTGATTTAGGCCAGAGTTAAATTATTTGCAACAAGTAGAAATACATGAATGATCTTATTTGCATGTTATAAAGGGCACACATTTTGTTCATGGTTGATTCATATAAATAAAGTACTCTGTATCTCATAAAGTAAAGTTATCCTTTAAAACTCTTATTTTTTCTTATAGGAACCGTTTATACATCCAGGTGTTTCAAGAAAGACTAATTTTTGTATGAAATACTCACCACCACTGTCACACTTTGTTGTGCAAGTATCCGCTGAATAATATGTAATAGGCATTTCAATTAAAACTAGTCACTTTTCTAATCCCCTCAGTATAATTCGCCGACAACAGTTTGCAGCGCAAGCAAAAGCCACAGGGCGTACGCCGAGAAATTGATCGGTGGTCTGAAGCATCTCTAACGAAGCGAGAGGCAGGGAGAAGGACATTCTTCCGAAATTTAAAATTGTGTCGCTACGTCAACTGTTAGTGTTAACCTCCATTTGAAGTTATCCAGTTTTTCCTTAAATTTATTTTTATGTGTATCTATAAAACGATAGAAAAGATCGTGGACAGGAGACTTTGAAGTTGTTTTGGAGAATATTGCTGTATAATTCTCACAATTACACATAAAAAGTCTATAATTTAATAAGACAATTCTATGCATATTTAATATTTACTTAGATGGTATGTACAGTGTCTACACTGACCTTCTTACAGTCACGTCAGTTGAACCTTGCACGTTCTGATGACTATACATAATATAATGTTATTAAATTTTACTATTTTGCATCATTGAGATCGCACGCATTGTTTAATTGATAGTTGTATAAATGGAATGTAAATCTTAGAATAAATCAGTACGTTATTAACCACGATAATTGTTACTCATTTACTACGAACAAATACCTACTACGTCCTACATCGTCCCGCTGCTCATCTCAAGCCGAAGCTGAGCAAAGCTATTGGCAAGCAAAGCTATTGGCAAGCAAAGCTTGCACATTGGTCCTTCGAGCCGAACAAATACCTACTACGTCCTACATCGTCCCGCTGCTCATCTCAAGCCGAAGCTGAGCAAAGCTATTGGCAAGCAAAGCTTGCACATTGGTCCTTCGAGCCTTAAAGCCGTTCTTCAACCGAAGAACATCCGTCCAATATACACAACCGTGTATCCGTCCATCAACTTTATCGTCCGTCCATCTACAAGCAACCAAAACCAACCATATAATCACAGTTGTCAGGAAGTCTGTTGTACATGGCAAGAAAAAAGCTGAACAGAAACCAAAGAGCTAAGAAACGTCAAGAAAAATTAGAAGAAATCGTTATAGCTTCGTTAGACGGAGTTGACATCAAAACGCACAATTCAGGTTTGCCAGTCACGCCAACCATAGATAAAAAACCGTTTGAATTCGTAACCAGGCTAGAAGCAAGATTTAAAGAGCTTTTCGGCGAATAGCTTACCACCAAAACCTGTTTTAGGGTGTCGTTGCCTGAACTGAGTAGGGTAACGTGAAGAAACACTCGAAAAAACTAAGTGGTGGGAAAAAGCAAAGTGCCGTTAGCTTCACTCGCACACACAAATATACACGTTACTTAATAATTGGTATTTTCCTTGTTGCCCAGTTACCGCTGGCGAGGGGAATACTAAAAGGAATAAATAAGATATACCTGTGCCAGTTCACGCTGGCGGGCATATATTATCGTTTCCACGATTGAGTATCACACACAAGCAAAGGCTTTTCCCCGTGACCAGTTAACGCTGGCGAGGAAAATACTTTAAGGGTTTAATAAGGTATTCCTGTGCCAAGTTCACGCTGGCGGGCATATATTATTGAACTCAGCTTAACATACAACACAAACAGACACTACTTGCAAACTAGCCGAAAGTAAACAAAAAACAAATAAACAAACAAAATATCCCGTCCCGTCTGTTCAAAAATTCATCATGTCTGCGGAAAGCAAAATGAATGAGCTTGTTCAAGAACAAGAAGAACTAGGAAAACAAATAATCCAGCTTATCAGCAATAGCAAGAAGGACTCTTCTTTGAGAAAAACTGAAACATATATAAAAGACCGCATCGCCACCTTAGAAAAAATATGGAAAAGTATCCAGAAAAACGACAAGGAAATAAAAAACCTAAACCTCACCGAACATGCATATTTTACCAAAAAATATGACAACCAATTAAAAGAAAAATACGAAGAAGTACTAAACTACCTAAAAACCTGTCCAAAAGCAGAAACACCTTCAGCAAGTTCCGCCGAGCCCTTGGCGGAAAAAGAACAAGAACACCGTCTGAAAAAACAAAACTTCAGGCTGCAACAACTACAAACCGACCTAAACCAAATTGAAACGGAACTAAGCCAAGGAAAGTCCAAATCTCGCTATAAGCTTCACATGGAAAAAATTAAAAAACAATGGGATGCTATTCATCAACTGCATGAAGAAATAATGATAAATGAAACAAAGTTTCAAAACAACTATTTTGTCAATAATACTTATGCAGACACTCTTGGCCAGTACGAAGAAATTCTGGAAAAACTAACTTTAGAAGCTCAAGAAAATATCATGGCCCAAACTCAACAAATCGTGGTGAACCAGCCACAGCAAAAGTTAGCAATTCCAAAAGTCGTTATCCCGATCTTTTATGGAGGATATGAAAACTGGTCTAATTTCTTCGATATATTCAAAAGAGTAATTCATGAAAACCAAGCACTGACCAAGGCCGAAAAGATGCACTATCTGAAAACCCACACACGGGGAGAAGCAGGCAAATTGATTCAACACCTTGAGTCAACTGAAGCTAATTACGAAACAGCATGGGAGTTATTGCAAAAGCGATATGAAAACAAAAGGCTACTAACATTCCAACTAATTGATAAGATATTAGACGAACCAACGGTTACAAAAGAAGACGCACTGAAACTAAAACAACTACACGACATGTAGTTGTTCTAGAAAAACCAAGATGTAGAAATCGATACATGGAGTCCAATGGTAATTCGAATAATCCTCAGAAAATGGGATTCTGAAACCAACCGTCTATACGAACAAAATCTTCAGAAGCCGCATGATATCCCAGAGTTCGAAGAATTTATGAACTTCTTAGAAAGACGATTCCAGTCATTAGAAACCATTGCCGTTAACGTCACATCAGACAATAACAAAAAACACAGTAACGCTGGTTATCTATTCTGCAAAGATAAACAACACATGACGTACCACTGCCAAAAGTTCAAAACGCTTTCAGCAGAAGAAAGAAACAAACAAGTCCAAGAAAAACACATGTGCTATAATTGCTTAAGTCATGATGTTGGCAAAAGGTGTTTCAGCCAAACAAGGTGCAATATATGCAGTCGCCAGCATCATACACTTCTACACCTTGAAAGATATCAACAAAACCAACAACGGTCAACAGACTACCAACCCAGAGGTTTTCAAAGAAGTTCTAATAATCCACCAAGAAATTCCCAATACAACGCCGGTGCAGGAAGGTCAAATAATCAACCTAACACCAATAGAAATACTTCAACACACCATACTAGCAAACAAGAAGAGAACGTTCTTCTCGCAACAGCCCTTGTTGAAGTTTCCACTTCAAGTTCATCGCAGCCATTACGACTTCTGATCGATCAAGGTTCACAATCTTCGTTTGTTACGGAAGAAGCCGCCCAACGACTAAATTTGCCACGCCGCCACATCAGAGCTGAAATATCTGGTGTTGGCGGGGGAGACCCTAAAATTTCCAAATGGTCCACTAATGCCCAGATTAGACCAAGATTCAAAAGTACATTTTCTATGGAAGTTAACATGATAGTCCTCCCAAAGTTAACACGTTCCATGCCGAAACAAAAACTCCAAATACATAACATAGACAACTGGAAAAATGAAGTTTTAGCAGACACTACCTTTATGACTCCTGGACCAATAGATGGAATTTTAGGAGCCAAGGAATATGCAACCATAATCCTGAACGACCTTCAGAAAACTAAAGAGGGTCTTCTGAAACAAAACACGGAACTGGGTTGGATTGTGTCTGGTTCTATATTATCTGAGCCTCAAAGTATTGAAGTAATTAGTATGATTTCTCAATATGAAGAAGATAATCAGCTAACAAAATTCTGGGAGATTGAAGAAATAATGCCATGTCACCAATTAACACAGGAAGAACAAGCGTGCGAAGAATTTTACGAAAAAACCACACAACAAGACAAAGAAGGAAGATTTGTAGTTCGAATTCCGTTCAAGCAATCGCCAGAAACTCTAGGCCACTCAAAGCCACGAGCAGCAGCAAGACTTGTAAACGTTGAGAAAAAATTTCAACACGATCCCGAACTACGGGACCAGTACATAGATTTTATGAAGGAATATCTAGAATTAGGTCATATGCGGAAAGTTGGACGACAAGAAATCAATCAAGGAAAATATAACATTCCGCATCAAGCTGTCATCAGAGAAGCAAGTACAACCACTCGCTTAAGAACAGTCTTTGACGCATCCTGTAAAACTTCCACAAATATTAGCCTCAACCAGATCACGCACGTCGGTCCGAGGTTACAACAAAATATCGCAGATATAATTATTCGTTGGAGGAAACATGAAATTGTCTTCTGCGCAGACATAGAGAAAATGTACCGCCAAATCAAAGTACACCCAGAAGACCAACCTTTCCAGAGAATATTATGGAGAGAACATCCTAATCAACCAATGTTTGAACATGAACTTACCACCGTAACCTACGGTACCACGTCAGCTCCGTACCTAGCTATGAAAACACTTCAAACGCTAGCAAAGAAAGAAGCAAACAATTTTCCGGCAGCAAGTGAAGCAACATTGCAAGATTTCTATGTTGATGACATTTTATCAGGAGCAACAAACGTTCAAACAGCCCTAGAGCTTCAAAAACAACTGTTGCAAATGCTTGGGTCAGCAAATTTCAATTTAAGAAAATGGTCAAGCAATTCTCCTGCACTACTAAAGTCCATTCCGGAAGAACTTAGAGATCAAAAAACTCATGAGGTGCCGCAAGACGAAGAAAAAAAGTCCTTAGGGGTCTTGTGGTCCCCAGGAGACGATATATTTAAGTTCAAAGTAGAAATCTCACAAATCAAAAAACTAACAAAAAGAAACATTTTATCCGAAATCTCCAAACTATTCGATCCGTTGGGATGGCTAGCTCCAGTTGTCATTCAAGCCAAACTCATTATCCAAGATCTATGGTTACGAAACCTAAACTGGGATCAGCCCGTCGACGAAGAAATATCTACAAGATGGTTGCAATTTCAAAGTAAAGTAAAGGAACTAGAGAAAATTAGAATTCCTAGGTGGATGCGTTACCGAAACTCCAAAACAGAACTACATGGGTTTTGTGACGCGTCAGAAAAGGCGTATGGTGCTGTAATTTACAGCCGAATAGTAGAAGGAAACGAACATACTGTCACACTTCTACAAGCAAAATCAAAAGTTGCCCCAGCCAAGAATAGAACAACTCTACCTCGGCTAGAACTATGCGCTGCCGTACTTCTGTCTAAGTTAATACAGAAAACCAGAACCGCCTTGCAGCTAGACAACACCCAAACATTCGCATGGACTGACTCCATGATCACTCTAGGGTGGATAAAAGGAGATCCTACAAAGTGGCAAACCTTCGTCGCCAATAGAGTATGTGAAATACACAGAAATGCAACAGGAGTTTCTTGGAATCACGTCAAGTCTCAGGAAAATCCAGCAGATATTATCTCCAGGGGTCTGGATCCTGATAAGCTGGAAGCTACCGAGTTCTGGTGGAAAGGTCCTCACTGGCTCAACTCATCCAATAACCTTCCTCTGACCAAGATAATCCCCGAAGTAAACGAGGAAATCAGAGCAAATTGTTACAAAGCTGAAATTGTATGTAAAAAGTGACATATGCGAAAAATTCTCTGACCTTACAAGAATGCTACGAGTTTTATCATACTGCTACCGAGTTACCAATAGAGAGGAAAGCCCTATTCTCTCTGTTAAGGAAATACAGGTCACCCTTAAAAAAGTCGTCGCATTGATTCAAAAACAAGAATTTAGTGAAGACTACAAATCACTACGTACTACCAAGACAGTTGGAAACAACAGCAAACTGCGGAATCTAAGTCCATTCCTAGACAGCGAAGATCTCATTAGAGTCGGAGGGAGACTAGAAAACGCACCAATAACTTACCAGAAGAAACATCCAATGATTCTTCCGTACCACAGCCATTTTTCCAAGCTAGTTATACTAGAAGCTCACAAGAGAACTCTCCATGGCGGAAACCAAGCAACTCTTGCATATATTAGGAGCAAATTTTGGATTATTAACGGGAAACGAGCCGTCAGAACCCAATTAAAAAAATGCATCAGTTGCATTCGTTATAAAGCCAAAACCGCAGAACAATTTATGGGACAACTCCCGAAACCAAGAGTAACTCCAGCACCACCATTCACAAACTCAGGGGTGGACTATGCTGGTCCAATTCAAATTAGAACCACCAAAGGGAGAGGACATAAGTCGTACAAGGGCTACATTTCAGTATTCGTGTGCCTTGCCACCAAAGCGATTCATTTAGAAGTGGTCAGCGATATGTCAACCGAAGCATTTTTAGCTGCATTCAGACGGTTCACTGCAAGAAGAGGTCATTGTGAAAATATGTATAGTGACAACGGCACTACATTTTTGGGAGCATCAAAACAATTTGAAGAAGTGAAGGAAATTATCGGAGAGCCTCACCTGCAAAATGCAATTATCAGCTCAGGAACACAATGGCACTTCATCCCACCCGCAGCCCCACATTTTGGAGGAATCTGGGAAGCAGGTGTCAAATCCATGAAACATCATCTAAAGCGAGTCATTGGAGCATGCACTTTGACCTATGAAGAAATGACAACCTTGGTGCACCAAATTGAAGCGTGTTTAAATTCGAGACCGCTTTGCCCCCTAACGGAAGATATTGATGACACCAATACATTGACCCCTGGACATTTCTTAATAGGGAGAGAATTATTAGCTCCCCCCGAATTTAAATCCTTCCCGAACTGTAATCTGTCGCAAAGGTGGAGACTCGTTCAAAAAATGAAGAAAGATTTCTGGGAAGCCTGGACTACTGAGTATCTTTCCAGACTTCAACAACGATATAAGTGGAACAAGCCTATTGAAAATTTGCCAGTGGGCACAATGGTTCTAATTAAAGAAGAAAATATAAATCCGAACAAATGGCCTTTGGCGAGAATAATGGATATTCATCCAGGTCAAGATGGAGCAGTTCGAGTCGTAACAATAAAAAGGCCAGGAGGTGTCACTCAAAAGAGACCAATTCACAAGTTAATTCCTTTGCCTACAGACCAAGATACACAAGCCGCTACCCAGACCACAATAGAAATCAATAGTCGTGTTGCACAGAAAGAAGAAAGAACCACAAAAGAGAAAAGACTGAAGCATACAACTTCAAAATCAGCACTTCTTTATGTTTTGACAATTCTATTCTTACTAATTTCTGCAACGACAGCAGAAAACTCTTACAAAATTCACCAACCCCAACATGGCCTTTACATAGAACATCTAGGGACAACTCAAATTGACAAAGGAGTCTTTAGAATAGAAATAGCACATTCCAGAAACAGGAGTGAAAATGATGTGAAGGCAGTAATCAACGTAGCTTCTCAATTTAGAGACCTATGTGATAAATCAAAAAAGCTTACAAATGACGCCAGATGTGAAGCCCTAACCCATCATTTGGAAGAGTTAAAAAATCATACCCAGTGGATGCTGAGGAATCTTAACGACGTCCATCATACAAGACGGAAAAGAGGCTATCTTGGAAAATTTTTAACAACTGTATTTGGAGTCAACGATGAAGTGTATCAAGATATCGACTCGCTCAACAAAAATCAAGAGCAATTGATTCGAGCGTCCAATCACCAAACTAAATTTATGGTGTCCGCGCTCACGGAGTTCAATGAGACAGAATCGAGGATGACCAATAGACTTAAACATTTTCAAGAAAAACTCAACCAAGGACTAGAAGCAATCAACAACATGCAGACTTGGTACAAGCAAATAGACACCAATGCCCTAAATATTCAACTGCTAAGCGCCTACCAAGTAGCACAAAACTTCATCAGCGAAATAAATGAATACTATGACAAACTATTGAACATCCGCTTCAATAGGGGCACAATATACGAACTAGTATCACCGGCATATATCAACAATATCATAAAAGAAACAAATAAAAAATTTCCGAATAACTTAAGGATTGTACCGACAATGTTATCCACGAAGCAGACAGCTAATAAAACAAGTCTCCAAGTGTATGGGTACTTTCCAATAGCAGATGTTGCCAAGTTTGGACTTCTAAAAGCAACGCCAGTTCCGGTGAAAATCGAAAACGGATCGTATTGGAACCTCCACGTCACTAATGACTACATAGCCGTCGACTACGACACGCAACTGTACTTCCAACTTCATGAAAACGACTTACAACAATGCATTAAACCATACCCCAATGATCCACATCAGTTTATCTGTTCACCAAGTTCAGTCAGAAACATAGAAACAAATCCTTCATGTATTATAGATGAAATATATGAACGAGCCGCTCCAAGACATTGCGCCATTGAAAAAAGCAGCATAAAAGGCATACTATGGAAACAGCTGTGCGCAGCCAATACTTGGATGTTCATATCCAGCTCTCCAACGGTAATATCTGTAATCTGCAATGGTGCGCGGGAAGATGTTGCAATAAACGCAACAGGGATAATTCAAATATCTCAAGAGTATAATTCAAACAAAACAAAACATACTCACGCCTAAACGAAGCACCACCGTTCCAGTGTTAAATAGTTATTCCAAAGCGGTCCCAAACTTATTAGGCAATGCGATCCACCAGAAACAACTAGACATTTTACCAACCGAGCCAGTGTTCGAACTGACAGACAGCCTTCATGAATTGATAAACGATCAAGAACACCAACAAGAGCAACTACAGAACATTCTTTGGCGAAACATTCACCATCATTCCATAGCAATTAGCAGCATCACTACAATTATCATAGCCATTCTTATAATTGCAGGATGGTATACAGCCAAAATCATTGTAGCACAGCATCAACAGAAGAAACGCAACAGGAAACCAGATCACAGGACCACTCAAAACGAGGAATTTGAGTTAAGATCTCTCACTTCATCCATCGGAGACAGGCCGCAGAATGTAAAATTCTCACAATTACACATAAAAAGTCTATAATTTAATAAGACAATTCTATGCATATTTAATATTTACTTAGATGGTATGTACAGTGTCTACACTGACCTTCTTACAGTCACGTCAGTTGAACCTTGCACGTTCTGATGACTATACATAATATAATGTTATTAAATTTTACTATTTTGCATCATTGAGATCGCACGCATTGTTTAATTGATAGTTGTATAAATGGAATGTAAATCTTAGAATAAATCAGTACGTTATTAACCACGATAATTGTTACTCATTTACTACGAACAAATACCTACTACGTCCTACATCGTCCCGCTGCTCCTCTCAAGCCGAAGCTGAGCAAAGCTTGCAACACATTGGTCCTTCGAGCCGAACAAATACCTACTACGTCCTACATCGTCCCGCTGCTCATCTCAAGCCAAAGCTGAGCAAAGCTATTGGCAAGCAAAGCTTGCACAATTGCAATAATACGTCAGCAAACTAGCCAGAAAAAATAATGTTATCTTCGTTCTTGAGGAAGGTGATAAAAGGAAATCGTGGTTTGAAGCAATTAAAAAAGGCTTTTTAAATTGCAAAACTTGGTTTTACTATTGTGAGGACCATTTTATTATGAGCTCTATAATTTTTATATTTTTATGTCGCAATAAATTATTTTGATTTGTTTTAAATTGTTTAATTTTCCTATTTGAATTATTTTTGTTTTATAAAATATTTGATAAGCAGGGATGCAACAATCATAATTGAAAATTGTTTATAGCTTCGTTTAAAGCGTTTGCAGTTTTTGGAATTTATACTTCCTCAACGTAATATTAAATATCCTAAGTAATTAAATATCCCAAGCAAATCACAAAATTATTATATAAATAATAATTCACGTTATTAGTCAATAAAAGACAGTATTCAAGCTGATGTTGTAAACCTTATTTAAAACCACAAAAAAATATCCAAAAAAAAATTAAGTAAAGTCAAACATTTTATTAAAGCTAACCCACAAATAACAATCTTACAGCCAGATAAAAGTAATAAAACTGTGGTAACCTCTTCGACAGACTATGATAAATAAATAAATGAACTTTTAAATGACTGAAAACCTATAAAAAATTAAGAATGTATTCCACAAACAGTAGTAGTTATAATAGGGGAGCGCCTCCTCCTCCTCCTCTTCCTCTCTCTCATGTCCCTCATTCTTAACTTCCTCCCCTTTTATTCTCATTCGCATCATATTTTTTGTGTGAATTGCACTACAAGGAAGGCAAATAGCAAATGTTCCTAGTCTTCGACTTTCAATTTTAGAGTAGCTTTGTATAACACATACATCTTTTTCTTCAAAATTATTAAATAATTCACTAGCCCTAAACTTGCTTGCTTTTACGTCAGCCTCGGTTCCTAAATTTAGCAGTTGTCCATCCATGTCCACTCCTTCGTCAATTTCCTGATCATCTTCCTCCATCTCTTCTTCTTCCTCCTCAATATAATTAATGTCGATGTTACATAAGAATGATCTTCTAACAAGCCTAGATGATTTGTCCAAAAATGAATGTTTATAAGTGATGGAATCGCCTTCCAAGTTAATAAAAATTTCTTTTCTTTCTTCAATTTGAGCGGCGTTCTCCACATTATTTTCTTCAATTTAGTCAGCGTTTCCAATCATATTTTCTGCCATCGTTAGGAGCTTTAGATTTAGATAGATATATTTGATAAAAAACAATTTTGGTTATAGCTTATAAAATAATATCGACAAGTGATATTACAGCGAATGATACTGTATGATCGTCGAGTGGATGTTCTTAAGTATATATCCCATCAACCACCACTTTTACTACCTGCAATACTTAAGTTTTTTTTTTTTTTTTTCTTTCTTCGCTGTCCCTTTCCCTGTCAGTTTCCTCGGGGGGGGGGGGGGCCAAGGGGGGCTTCGCCCCCCCCCTTAAACCCCCCTCACCCTCACCTTATCTTCTTTCTCTCCCTTCCTTCTTTCTCTTTTTTATATGTTTCTCCTTTTTCCTTCCTCCTCCTTTTTCCTTCCTTCTCCTTTTTCCTTCCTTCTTCTTTTTCTTTCCTTCTCCTTTTTTCTTTTCTTCTTTTTTAACCTAACCTAACCTAACCTAACCTAACCTAACCTAACCTAACATAACCTAACCTAACTTAACTTAACCTGAAGAGGGTAGCCCGAAATTGGGGAACCGGGATTTTAGTCTCGGAAATTCAGGGGTCCGGGGGGGGGGGGGGGGGAGGGGGGTAAGGTTGTTTATCGGCTTGGGAAAGTGGTTTTTAGAGATTGTCGTTCAACTTTAAGTAGGACACATGTGATTAACTTTTGCATATAAAATCGCCTCAGCGAAGAGACGAATGCAATTGATTTCTGCATTCACACTGTGCAGAGCTCGCGAGTTTTCTGGTGTTTACATTGTGTCTATTTGGTAAATTTTTATTTTTATTTCTAACATTTTTATTTGGCAAGATTTAATTCTTATATATATTGGTGACATTTTTATGTACATTTGTGGCATTTTTATTTGTTATTACGATTTTTTTCATAATGGACAATTTTTTGGCATCGAGTAGCAAAATAATTGACAATGACTTTGACTTATACACATGTACTCAAATGCAGAATTTTGCAAACCAACAAAACAATGAAACAGACGTATTTACAACTAGTCAACAACAAACTATTCAGGACTTGAATGAAATTATTTACAATAGCCAAGTTCAGAATAATGCCAACAAACACAACAACGAAAAATATTTATTTACAGCTACTCAACAACAAACTCTTGTGCGATCTTAATGACATTATTGACAACAAAACGGACTTAATTACAACAAAAACTAAACAAACTCTTGAAGAACTGAATGACATTGACGAAACTCAAAATTCTAGCTATGAGGATATTGTTTGTTTTCAAAAATCTAATCCAAATTATTTAACATTAAAATCGCCAATTAATTCTCCGAGACTAATTTGCTCTCCCTTTTTGTTTAGTGAAAATTCTGATTCGGAAGAAGAACAAATTGATCAAAATTTAAGTTTGGCTATTTGTCCTACTAATTCACCATATGATATTGTAAATTCTGATTCGCAAGAAAAACAAATTGATCAAAATTTAAGTTTGGCTATATCTTCTATTAATTCACCATATGCTATTGTAAATTCTGATCCGCAAGAAAAACAAATTGATGCAAATTTGACTTCGGATATTTCTCCTAATAATTCACCAGTTGAACAAAATTCAATTTCGAAACCATCATTTATCATTAAAAAAAAATTTAAAATTAATAAAAAAAATAAAAAACAAATAGCAAACCTTAAGTGTCTGGGTTTCGCTATTCAAAATTTAACTAATTTGATCACAATTAAAAAGGGAGACGAAAGTACGGTGAATTATGTTAAACAGGCCTTTGACAAATTAGTTGACTCATTTGAAGAAATGGATTCATAAAGTCAATTAATTTCTATTGCTTTTTTCAAAATTTGACTATAACTAAATAAAAATGCACAATATTAATTTTATTATTATACAAAGAACTTCAAAAATGCAATTGCTTTTTTCAAAATTTGACTATAACTAAATAGAATTGCACAATATTAATTTTATTATTATTATTATGCAGAAAACTTCAGAAATGCATAAGTGTGTAACATGTAATAAAGTCTTTACTAGAAAGGATAATTTACTGCGACATATTAAAAAACATGTTAACGGAAATTCCACAAAACTCAACAGTTGGTTGAAAAAACCAAAGCTTGTTAAAGGTAAGAACATTTTATTTTTCTTGTCATATTTTGTAAAATATTTTTTTCTTAATTTATATAGATTCTACAAATATTGTAAAATATTGTAAAGAATGCAAGAAAAATATAAACCAAAGTCTATGGGGTGGACATCTTCGATCTAGTGTGCACAAGAACAATTCCAAAATAGGCTTGGAGGAAGGTGTTGAAATTATCAAGTCAGCATTCAGGGAACGAATAATATCTTATAGGATTTCCTCACACCAAAACTTCATAAATGTGAAAGAATATTTTCAACATTTGGAATACAAAATTGCACATCTAATAGATCAAGAACTGCAGAAACATAAATGTATCAAGCTAAATATGGAACTGTTCGGTTTCTATTTTAACCCCAGCAGCGACAGCTATGATGTCAAATCTTTTAATGCGCCGTTCCAAGTCATTTGCCAGGGATATCAGAAAAAAGAACTGTTAGAGCAAATCTGCACCATTATTGACCAGAAAGCTGACGAATTTGCAGAAAGAGATTCAGGTAAAGAATTTATTTTCTATTTTACAACAGCAACAAAAAAAGTAATTTTTTAATTTTTACGTTGCAGGATGGGCTTTGATGAATTTACTTCATTTGGAAATTAATGTTAACAAGCACAATCCGCTGAGAGCCTCATCTTTTATCGAACCTCCTCAAGAGATCAAGAGACGTCAAGCTGTGATCAACATTAGGAATGATGACAACTTTTGCTTCGCCTGGGCAGTTGTGTCTGCTCTTCACCAACCACGCGGATTAGATTTTGAAACTTCATCCTACCCACACTACTCTTCTGTTTTGGATATGTCAGGTATAGAATTTCCAATGTTGCTAAAGAACATTAAGATTTTTGAAGAAAAAAATAACATTTCTATTAATGTATATGGATTAGAAATTATAAATCCTAAAAAGGGGTATGAAGTAATTGGTCCACTTTATTATTCATCGAATAAAAAAAATCAACATGTCAATTTATTGTTAATAAGTGATGATGATGAAAAAACTTTTCATTATTGCTATATTAAAGATTTATCAAAACTAGTTTCTGCACAAATTTCTAAACATCACGGAAACAAATATATTTGCGATGGTTGTTTACAATATTTCCCTACAGAAGAAAATTTATTACAACACAATAGCTATGATTGTGATCATTTACGAATTAACCTACCTTCTAAAGAATTAATAAAAGATAAGTTTGGAAACTATTCATATGATAATATTTTGAAATTTGTAAATTATCATAAACAAATGAAAGTTCCTTTCGTGGTGTATGCAGATTTTGAATGCATTTTAAAGCCTTTAAATAATGACAATGTTGATAAAAATCCTAATACTTCATACACCTTAAAACAATATGAACATATTCCGCATTCATTTGCCTATTACATTAAATGTTCCTTCCTGTTTAAATGTGAATCTCTTGGTCAATACTCCGACGTTTACTTACTCTCTGATACTTTACTTTTGGCAGATATTTTTGAAAATTTTAGAAGCACTTGTTTATCCACATATAAGCTCGATCCAGCTCATTTTTACACTTTTCCAGGTTTATCCTGGGAGGCGTGTTTGCGTTATACTGGAATAGAGTTAGAATTGTTAACTGATCCAGATATGATACACTTTTTCAAAAAAAGCGTTCGCGGTGGTGTGAGCTCTTGCATTTGTAGAAAATCTGAAGCTAATAACCCATTTCTTTTAAATTTTGATCCTTTAAAGCCAACTAAATACATAATTTATTATGATGCAACAAATTTGTATGGTTATGCAATGTCACAGCACATTCCAACGGGAGATTTTGTTTGGTTAACAGATAAAGAAATCAATGATTTAAATATTATGAATATTTCTAAAAAATCTAATAAGGGATATGTTTTAGAAGTTGATTTAGAATATCCTACAAGTCTACATTCCTATCATAACGATTTTCCGTTTTGTCCAGAAAACTTTAAACCGCCAAATTCTAAATGCATAAAATTAATACCCAATTTAAATGATAAATCAAAATATGTTATTCACTATCAATTATTAAAACAATGTTTGGAACATGGACTCAAGTTAACAAAAGTTCATAGAGTTTTACAGTTTTCTCAATCTGATTGGTTGAAAAAATATATAGACTTGAATTCAAGATTAAGAAATGATTCAAAGAATGAATTTGATCGTAATACTTACAAGTTGGCAAATAATAGTATTTATGGCAAGACTATGGAAAATGTTGATAGGAGAATTGACGTAAGACTTGTTACAGAGTGGGAAAAAAAATAGAAGAAAAGATGGTGCTGAGAATTTAATTGCAAAACCATATTTCAAGGACTTAACAATATTTTCTAAACACTTGGTAGCTATTCAAATGCAAAAGATTCAAGTTACTTACAATAAACCAATATATGTAGGCTTCTCAATATTAGATATATCTAAAACTGTCATGTATGATTTCTTTTATAATTTTTTAAAACCTCTTTATCAGGAAAATATTTCACTTTTATACACCGATACCGATTCGTTCATTTTAGAAGTCACAACTCCAAATATTTATTCTGACATGATAAAAAATATTCACAAATTTGACACATCTAATTATGAATTTAATAATATTCATGAAATGCCTATTACAAAGTCAGTTATAGGAAAATTCAAAGATGAATATGCTGGTGAACCCATTACTGCTTTCTTTGGTACTGGAGCAAAAGCATATTGTATTAAAACGGAAAACAGTTTAACAAAAAAAGCAAAAGGTGTTAAAAAAAGTGCAATTAAAAAGCAGTTGGATTTTATTCATTATAAAGATGTTGTTGAAAATCATTCTAAAACCTTTTGTTCAATGTATGTTTTTCGATCTAGACAACATACAATTTTTACAGAGTTAATTAATAAATTGGCTTTGAGTTCCGAAGATGATAAGCGGTATAAAATTCCCTATAGTTTTAATACATTAGCTTGGGGACACCAAGATATTGCTTTGTATCAATGGAATGCAGAACATGAAGATTTAGATATATTTATGTAGATATTATAAGGTATTTAAATTTGATGTTTTTGAAACCAAAGTTAGTCTTCATAAGTCTTTCACAAAATGTGCATAGAAACTTTTGACAAAGAAATTGATAACAGTTCTTTTAAAACATATGAAAAACGACTTTCCACTTTTAAAAAATGGAAAGGAAAATTGAGACCAGAAGTGTTAGCTGGAGCTGGCTTTTACTATACTTCAATCAATGATATTTGTAAATGTTTTTATTGTGGTATTGAAATTTTTGATTGGTTAAGTTATGATGATCCTATTGTGGAGCATAAGAAATTTGCTAGGAATTGTGATTTAAATAACTGTTTATGGAAAAATAGGAATCGAATAATTGTAACCATTCAAAATAAGTCGTCAAGCTACACATTTTATATAGTATTATTAATATCCTTATTTATGAACTTTTACATATATTTAAATTAAGTATTTTATTGTTATTTTTTTACAACTGCTTTTGCTTTCGTGGTGAAAGTATCTGCTTAATGTTAATAAATTTGGAATATAATTATTAATTTGTTTTAATGACTATCAGTAGATCTCAATTTATTCTTCTTTATTTTATTTTCCAAAATGTTTTTTATGTTCATCATCCCCCTGGCGTAACACAGTGTGAAATATGTTTTTCTAATAAAACAGACGTCACTCTAAGTAAATATTGTAAATTTATGAAAATTGGATTAATTAACAATAGTACAACTAGTTGGATGGAACGAATAAATGGAAATGAAAATGCAAGTAAATTTTTTAAAATTTTGTATCATTATCCAAATCGATCTATTTTTGATACAAATTGGATAGAAAGGTTAGAGTTTAAAAATAATCAGTTACAAATTTTAACCCCCAACTGTACCAATTATGACGGATTCAAAAATTATTACTTTTCCATCATTAGTGTTACATTAAACTTTGCATTATTTTTATACATTACCATTTTAATTATTTATCTTTATTACAAATTTCAAACTGGAAATCTATTTTTTCATTAATCCATTTTAATCGAAACTTTAAAGAAAGTGGGGATGAGAATATTTAAGTACAAGAATAACACAATATGTTTCAGTCTCGTTTAGTCATTATGAACAACGCCGTGGTTCATAAACCTTTGGAAACGCTTCTTAATTCAAAAATTTATTTTTTAAATAATTCTTTGTCAAAATTTGTTCTTGTTGGCATTAGTTTAAATGATTTTTCTCCAAAAATTGTAATTGGTGGAAAAACTGGATTTTCAATCGCACTAACCGAAGAAAATTGGAAAGACATTTGTGTTCATCAAGGAATTATTGTAAACAATTTCTACTTTCCTCAAGTTGATCAAACCAGTGTGAATATAAACAACATTCATCTGCAGGTTCAGAAAATAAATGATACCCCTGTTCTACAAATTACAAAAGGCCCACACTTCATATACTTAGGACAAGAGTCTTTGGACAATTTGTGGCGATTAAAGGAAATTATTGATTATAGATTATCTATACTTAAAAGGCAAGAATTCAATACATATTTCAAAATATTTCAAAATAATATTTCATCTGATTGTGGCGACTTGTGTACGCATGTTTATAATATAATAAGTCCAACAGAAAATCCTAACAGTGAAAATGTTTCAACTATGATGGAATTACTTGCTTTATATCCTGAACAAATGGAAAACAAATTGAAGCAAAATGGAACAAAACGAAAATATTACGAAGAAAACAATGAAAATGGATCAAAAAGAAAATATTACGAAGAAAACAATATCTTTTCTGGAAGAGAACAATAAGGTGCATGTGTTAGTGAAGTGGAGCTTTGCTTACAGACAAGCCCGTAGGAGTAACTTTCAGATGTGGTACTTAGATAGACTCCGTTTTGAAAAAAGAATAAATGATTGTAAACTTATTCTAGATTCGATATTATCTGAGGAACATAGAAATAAAATATATTTGACACGTTTTAATAAAAATTGTATTTGATGTTTTACTTAATAAAATTTTAGTTTAGTAAATGTGAATTTTATTTGAAATTAATTAGCACATTAAGACTTTGTAATTTGTATCAGCTAAAGCATAAAGTGAGGAACAGAAATAAAACAAATTTAACTAAAATTTAATTTCAATTTAATTAAACAATATTTTTTTTATCAATCCATGTATTATATTTTTTATCAAGTCCTAACCATTTCACATAAACTTTGTTTCCTTTCCTTCTCAAAATCTTCTCAATAAGATACACATCGGTATGCTTTACTTTTAGTAATTCTTGCTCATAAAAACCACCCAGAATGTCCTGATTATCTTCGTCTTGAATTAAATATGTCCAAGGGTTTGTCATCTTAACTTCTTTAATGTGGAATATCTCATTTGACCAATTTGGTGTGTAACCTTTTGAAAATGCCTCTCGATGCTTGCTTATTCGTACGTGATCACCCACTTTAAACTTTGGAGATTTTATATCTAACGTTTTAGCATGAGTAAATGCAGATTTCAAGATTCTATTTTCATTTGTTTTATTTACTTGTTTTGGCTTCATTCCTATTGAAGAATGTTTTGTATTGTTATAATCTTTTACAATATCCGCTAATATATTAAACCATTTGTAATTTCCTTGAATGCTAAATATTTTCCACATATTATTCTTTAAAGTCCTGTTCACTCTTTCTACTATACTCGCTTTCAAATTGGAAAACGTGCTATAATGGTTAATTCGAAATTGTTGCATCAAATTTTGAAAATTTACATTGAAAAACTCTCTCCCTCTATCCGTTTGCAAGTTTTTTGGTGGAGTTTTTGCACTGATTAATATTTTTTTCATTGCCGCTGTTACGTCTTTTCCAGATTTAGATTTTAACGGTTCGGCCCAAACATACTTAGAAAATACATTTATGGTAATCAAGATATATTTAAATCCCTTATTAAATTTGGCATAGGGTAACATTTCAACCAAATCAGCTTGAAAAAGATCATTTAACCCTTTCACTACCACCCTTCTGCGTTTGTAGTTTTTTCTAGCAGGTTTATGTAATTCATTAACGACTTGTTGTTTAACGGTTGTCATGACCACAAACTTGTTTATTCAATTTTAAGGAAGTTCACTTTCTATGTTTTGTAATAATTCGAAATATAACTTTTATATGTTTTTTCCCATTCATTCAATTTATCAATTTGTATTGTATAACTTTTTTCATTTAAAATTTTACTAATTTTAGTAATCTCCTTTTCTAACGCATTAAAGGATTTTTTTATCTCTCCAGTTAAGAAAGTAGTTGATCTACTATCACTATTTTTTAATTCCTCCTCTGTTTTATTTAATTCTTGTTCTAATTTCTTAATTACACTGGACATTATATTTTCCAAGGAAATATATTGTTGATTTTCTTCCAAAGTGAGTTGGTCAATTGTTCTACTGTTAAGAATGCTATTTTGATTTCTTTTTTTTTCATCATCTAACCTTTTTATAAAAGTTCTTAATTGTTTAATTTTTTCCTTGTGTTTTTCAATTATTACTTCTCTTATATTTGTTTCCATTATTTTATTAATTTTGTTGATATCATCACTTAATTTTTTGTCTTCCTTTTTAACATGTTCATTTAAAAATTGCAAATCTTTACTTATTTGATTTAGCGTTAGCAACTGTTTATTAACGTTTTCAATTGAGGTATAGCATCCTTTAATCTGGTTTTCATACTTTAAAAAATTTTCATCAAAAACCTTAAGCTTTTTAGCAAAGATTTCATTATTTGTTTCATTTTCACCTAATCTCCTTTTTAAATTATTAATGTCACTTATTCTCTCTTGATTTTGTTTTGAAATATGGCGTCCAAATTTATCAACTGTCATGTTGAGCTTTCATTAAACAATAAATATGATTATATTTGATAGCTGTTATTTATAGTATTACTTTATCTTCTCTTAATTCTTCAATAATAGAGATAATCTCGTTACTATGAGCATTATTTCCCGCATCACTTGATGAAATTAATAAACGTAGCCTATCAACAATTTCGTTAACATTATTCCAGTATACATAGTCTGTATTTGATCTGTTTGTTTTCAAAATTAATCCCTTTCCTGTAGATTTGGCTCTAGTTGTTCTAAACGGAGGTTTTGGTTTGTTAAATGCTGTAACTAATCTTGGCAAGGTTTTTGTCTTTGTAATCCCCTTTCTTTGTAAATATGGTCCTATTATTGTAACATATTTGTGTGATGTATTTCCTTGAACTTGTTCATTTGAATCAAAATTCCTACGATATACATTTGTTTTAGCTAGAATGTTCATGTAATTATCTAAATCTTCCTTCTTATAACCTTTCGGTTCTTTTTTGAAAAGCAATTCGTATAAACCTGGCGTGCCTGTGTACGTTATTCCTCCCACTTTAATGTCTTTTCCAATAATTTCTACCGGTATCTGTGTTAAACCAAAAGAAAACTTATCCGTTTCGAGGTCATGAACTATTCCATAATAATGGTCAAATTTATGTTGTGTATCTTTCACACCCTCATCAATATATGATCTGGGTAATTCATGAAAATCTGCTAAGTAATCTTTATATGATGGTGTACCAACATAGGTTTGAATTGTTTTTCTAGTTTGTTCCAATATGTCTGACAAGTTTAAATTTGTTGTTGTGTCACTAGAAGGATCTGAAGTTTCTGCTATAACAGTTGATGACAATGGTTGTACTACAGGAGAGGAAGAAGTGATACTACTGTCATTTAAAAATGTTGGTAGTTCTGTAGGGAGTGACGGAGTTTTTCCTGTTTTCTGAATATTTTTCGTCGGAGTTGATGTTTTATAAAGCTTTGTAGGTGTTTTGAAATCTTCATACTTTGAAACTCTTTCTTCTTTTAAATCGAATGGTTCGGATTTACCAATACTTGAAATTAGCTGTTTAAGTGGTTGTGTTATTGGTCTATAAGTTTGTTCTAATTCGGACTGAGCAGTAGAAGTAGCTAATTTCAAGCTTTGATATTTCTGCTTCACGGCTTGTCTTGATCTTATTATTTCTCGAGCTAAACGTTTATCCATGCTGTACAAGTTTTAAATGAAATAAAACTGCAAATTTTTTACTTTTATAAATATATAAAGGAATCGAATTTACTCCTATATCTGCCGTGATTTACTTCACAATCTTTGTCAATTACAAGAAAGCCATATGGATCCATCCAACAGTTAGCACAAATATTTTTAAACTGATCAAATGTCATATCCAATATACAGTGGTCATTATATATATGTTTTAAACTCAAACAGTCCTGTTTAAATAAAATTAATAAGTTTGCATTTTCTCGAATTAGACGTTTAAGGATTGAGGAATATCCTTGAAAAATAAAAAAACAATCGGTGTTTCTATGCCTTCCATGTGTGAAATAGTCCCTAATAATAGATTGATTATGACAAGGAATATCATCAAAAATGATAACGGAATTTGGCTTTATCTCATGAGGTGAAATAATGTTCTCATCGCTATCATATTCAAAGTATCCAATTTCTTTCATAGGTTTTAACAACTTTCTTAAATATTCATATTTTGGTTGATCTAATGACTTTGAATAAACATAGACATTTTCAAACCTAATTCCATTTGGATGCTCGAGCAGTGTAAGCATAACGTTGGTTTTACCGCTACCACTGCAACCAACTATAAGCCCTCTTTTTGAACCACCGCAAAATAAGTCACCATGCTTTCTCAACTGTTTACTTAAAATTTTTTCATCATGATTATTTACTGGTAATGAGAATTTTTGTTTTTCAATCCTCATTCTTAATCACACTAGTAAATATTTTTAGCTGTAAAAGTATTTATACCAGAAAAATGTCAATGTGCTTTTAGTATAAAAAGAACTTCAATGACTGTGGGTCGCCATAAGTTGAAAAAAACTATTAAAACACGTAATAGAAAAGGCTCTGGTTTAGTAAATAAATTAATTAGCAAACTACCTTTCGAAGTTCATATACCAGGATATAATTATTGTGGTCCCGGCACCAACTTGGAAAAAAGATTAACTAGAGGTGACGTTGGTATAAATCCATTGGATTCCGCTTGCAAAGAACATGATATATCTTACTCTCAGACTGAAGATTTATCAAAAAGACACATATCTGACCAAATATTAGAAAAAAAAGCCTGGGATAGGGTAAAAGCTAAAGATTCTTCTATTGGTGAAAAAATTGCAGCTTTAAGTGTTGCAGGAATAATGAAGGGTAAAAGAAAGTTCGGTTTGGGATTAAAAAATACAAAAGGGGGTAAACTTAAATTGAGAAAAAAACGTATCATTCGAACACCCAAAAAAATTGGAGGATTTCTACCTCTTTTGTTTCCCATTCTTGGCGCCCTGGGTGCACTAGGTGGAGGCGCGGCAGGAATTGCTAAGGCAGTAAATGATGCTAAAGCAGCTAAACAGCAACTAGAAGAAATACATAGACATAATATTGCAATGGAAAATGCTTCTAAAGAAGGGAAAGGATTATATATTAGACCATATAAAGGAAAGGGACTATTTATTAGACCTTATAAAGGAGGATCCGTCAAAATGAAAGCAATCAGACAAAAAAAAAACTCAAAATAAGTTTTCCAAAAAGAGCACTTACGAACAATGATATTATTAAATATGTAAAGCTGTTAAAAATAACTGGCTTTAGAGGTGTTTTTATGCTCGATGAACTTCCAAAAAAAATTAATCTGAAAGAATGTGGTATTGTAAATTTGGATAAAAAACAAAATAAAGGATCTCATTGGACTGCTTATATTAAAAATAACAAAAATGTATATATTTTGATAGTTATGGAAATTTAAAACCACCTTTTGAACTTCTCAAATATTTTAATTCGAATGGCAAAGTGGATGTATTTTATACTTATGAAAATAAACAAAAATTTAATTTATATAACTGTGGTCAACTATCCCTAAAATTTTTGCAAAAAAATATATAAACTCATTATTTATTGTAATATCTCATTCATAAATAAACTGCAATGTCTACCACAATTGCCATATCAGGAAACAGTTCTGTTTTGTCTGCTGATTTTAATCCGCCCATATATTTAGAGGATGAAAAACAATATTACCTGGGTTTAGCTGATTTTGAAACGTTTATGACTATCCCCAATATAAAAGAAGGATATAATAAATTTTATATAGATAAAAAAGTAATTGTTATTCCCGACGGAACTTATGACATTACAGATATAGAAACATACATAAGAGAAAGTATAGAAGATTTATTTCCGAATGAAAAAATTTTTTTTCTTTTAAAAGCAAATGTTAATACTCTAAAAACTTTTTTAATGTGTAGTAGAATAATTGATTTTACCAAGGAAGATTCGATAGGAAAAATGTTGGGTTTTAATAGCAGGGTACTAGAAGCTATGAAAGAGGAAGAATCAGATAATGTTGCAAAAATAACTAAGGTGAATGCTATTTGTATTGACTGTAATATTTGTGTCGGTTCTTACAATAATGGTAAACCTGTTCATATTATTCACCAGTTTTATCCAACTGTAGCTCCAGGGTATAAAATAGTTGAATCTCCTTTGCCCATTTTGTATTTTCCAGTTAGCGTCAAAGCAATTAACAATATAACAGTTAAAATAGTTGATCAAGACGGAGAACTTATCAGTTTTAGAGGAGAAACTATAACAGTAAGGTTACATTTACAAACAAGTGAAATATAAAATGGTTGTTAGATATAATAGAGCCCTTGGGATGAGACTTGCCCCTACCACTATCAACAAAGTAAAAACTTATAAAAAGAAAAAGCCTAAACAACAGTTCAGTATCAAATCCAACACCAACAAGTTAAGACGAGATAATCGTAAATTTCTCACATCCTTGGGTTTCACTGTTTTAAAATAATGAACATATTAAACGTAAACGAAAAGCTTTATGTAGACATTCCATCGTCAGTTCTGAGCTTCACACATATCAACCATATATTTCTTCAAAATTCGATTACAATGATGAAATAAGGATCCCAATTCAAGAACTCGATGCTTACACTCTACCATCAGATAGTTTACTTTATATCGAAGGAAAATTAACTAATACAGAAGGTAAATATAAGAAAGAATTGCTATTTATTAACAATGGTATAGCCTTTTTGTTCAGAGAAATCCGCTATGAACTAAACGGAATTACTATAGATTCAATAAGAAATGTTGGATTAGCATCAACCTTAAAAAGCTACCTTTCTCACAATACCAACGAAAGTTTAAAACTGGAAAATGCAGGTTGGTTTCCACATCGGAAAGAAGGTGATACAATTTTAGTTGATAATGATGGAAAATTCTCCGTATCCATACCACTAAGAATGCTTTTAGGATTTTTTGAAGATTACAGAAAAATTATTATGAATATGAAACAGGAATTGGTTCTTATTAGATCAACTGATGATTTAGATGGTGTTATTTTCAAAGAAGATCCGGCACACCTTGTTACTGCTCCTGACACTCCATTGGTTACTTTCGATAAAATTTATTGGAAAGTTCCTCACATTCTAGTTGATATGCCACAACAACTTGCTCTATCAAAAATATTAGAATCAAATAAAGATATATTGATAGGATTCAGGAGTTGGGAACTTGTTGAATATTCTTCTCTAACCGAAACAACCCGTCACACATGGCCGGTAAAAACAACTAGTAAACTAGAAGCTCCTCGTCATGTTGTGATTGGCTTTCAAGAAAACAGAAAAGGAAAATTGTTAAAGATATGAGTAAATTTGACAATATTACCTTGTCAAATATTAGAGTATATTTAAATTCTGAAAGATATCCTTATCACGATTTGTACTTAAATTTCGAAGAAAACAAATTTTCTGCTTTATACGAAATGTTTGCCAACTTTAGACAGTCTTACTATGGTGTTCCAAATGAACCCATTTTTAATCCTGAACAATTCAAAAACATTAGTCCTATTACACATATTGATTGCTCCCATCAAAAAGAAACAATTCAAACGGGATCCGTAGTAATGAGAATTGAATTTGAGACACACAATGCAATTAAAAAAGATACTTCTGCTTATTGTCTTATTTTACATGACAAATTATTTAGCTACAACCCTCTTACTAAAATTGTGAAACAATTAAAAACTTTATCCCCACTATTTTCATATTTCGATTTAATTTAAAGAAATTTTCAAAAGCTTTTAGTTTTAATCATGACATCAAAACTACAACTACAAATTGAAAAATTTATTTTTAAAATTAATCAACTGAAAGAAGAAATTGCAAATTATTCAAGTAAAAAAAGTCTCATTAAAAAATTTGCTGCTTTGAAAATATGAGATTGGTTATAGATATTCAAGGATTCAAAGATGAAAAAAATAAATTTATACCGAAAGAGCTTGCAGCTTTTGATGGTTATGAAATGACTCATTACATTTTTAAAAAGCCTTTTCCAATGGAGTTTCTTTCACCTGATTGTCACAAGCAGGCGGTATGGTTAACGAAAAATTATCATTGTATACATTGGAATAATGGATTTACTCCATTACATCATTTCCCAAAAATAATTGAAACACTTACGAAGAAAGCAGATTTTGTTTTTGTAAAAGGAAGCGAAAAAAAGGATTTTATACAGAAATATTCTAAAAAGCATGTGATTGAAATAGATGAACAACCAGCGCTAAAGCTAATGGAACCAAATTGCTTCTATCATTCAAAATCACCTTGTATATGTGCTTTGACAAATGTGTTATTTTTATATGACAATTGTTTTATGAATGAATAAAAATATAAAAAAAAACTTAATTACCTTTTTATTTTGCATTAACCAACCATGATTGAATACAATTAATATGATACCTTAAATCTAATTTTCTAAATTCATTTAAAAGTTCATACTCATTTTTATATTTTAAATAATCATTACAAAATTTAGCGGCTAATTTACATTGTTTCATTCGATCTATATTATTAACATATGCTGACAAATCTTGTGCTTCTGCGTCTTCTTCGCCTACAATTGATAAATATTGGAAGTATGCAGCAGATATAATAAACTCTTCATACATTTCAGTAACCATTTGCTCCATTGTAAATATTATTAAATTTATTCTTCCTTTTCAATTTCTTGAAGAATAGTATCCTCGTCAATAAATTGCTTCAAGTCTTTTAAATAGTAACCAAAGCCAATATCTTTTAGATCTTGAATAAGTTGAAAAAAATTTAATGTTTCAATGTATTTGTTGCAACAGAGGGCAGCCTTTACGAATTCCTCAGATTGATTACAATAAAAGTCTATCCACTCCGGACCACTTGCCATACAATATGAGAAATAGGTTTTTGAAAGATTACTAAATTTCTCCTCTAATAATTTAACTGCAATCAGCAACTCAGCCATTTCATTTATTTAACATAATATTTTAAATATGTAGGGGGACGTCTCTTGCGAATAGGATTAACTTTCTTTGATAATACCTGTTTTTTATCTTCGTATAATTGAAACCTCTTTTGGGTTGCAATAATAGCAGGTATAAATTGGCAATCTTCTCCTATAAATTCTATTAGGTGGCTTAATTCTCCTACAAAGTATGATTTCCAAAATGAATTGAAAAACGTAGTAAGGCTTATAATTCCTTCTAAATAATCATCACAACAGTCAATTGCTTCCAAATAATCTCGTTTCAGTGGATAAAACAGCTTGGTGTATTCATCTTTCGAAATCACTTCAAAGAAATTGAGATATTTAACTTTTAACTGTCTGATAGTTGTAGTTAATTTTTCACGATTACACATAATTCACTTATTACTTGACACATTTTTTCTTTTTGTTTTATACAAAATTGGTGGAAAAATTCAAAAATAACTTTTTACGCAACTCGAGCACAGCTTAGTAAATGTGTCTCGGCATACTAAAATGATCATGATGCACCTATTTATAAGACTTAAGAATGCAAAATCAAATGTGGGAGAACAAAGAGAAAAAATTAAAAAATATGATGCGAATGAGAATAAAAGGGGAGGAAGTTAAGAATGAGGGACATGAGAGAGAGGAAGAGGAGGAGGAGGAGGCGCTCCCCTATTATAACTACTACATTCCAATTAAAAAAAAACAACTTTGTAGAAAAACTAGTGAAAAATAAATCACTTAGTGATCTAGGAGCAAAAAAATTAATGATTCACATTGCATCGGCTCAAAAGTTATACGGACTACCAAAATTGCATAAGCCGAGAATACCTCTTCGACCAAAGGTTTCTTGCAATTAGTCTCCGTTTTACAACTTATCTAGATATCTGTCGAAATGTTTATCAAATTTTACAAGTAAAAACAATTATATAAAAGATTCTTCTCTTTCAAAAAGTTTATTGACATGGTGAATATTCTAGATTGATATGCTGGATATACTGATTGATATATGATACTAGAGCTATTATGTCTGTATATAACTGTCTAGTCAGAAGTTTTTGGAATATGTAGTGTTGTTTGGTCTCCATCATGTTCGTGTCATGAATAAAGCATTGAGTCAGTGCAGAATAGATTTGCCAAGTTTCTTCTTTACAAACATAATTTTCCTTATAAAGACATACAATACAGCACTGGAATACAGTTGATTGGACTGACTAGCCTTCAGGAACGTCGACGAAATGCGATGGTTTTTTTCCTCTACAAGTTGTTGAATGTGCTTATCGATTGTATTGACTTGTTTGCCAATATTTTATTTCGGATTCCAAGAAGACATACCCATTCAGCACTTTCGTTTCACGAAAATTTCCATCGCACAAACGTAATAATTCTTTTGTAGACAGAATAGTCAAAAATTACAATAGACATTTTACGCAATATGACCTCTTTACAGGTTGTTTTATGAGCTTTAAACGAGCAATTTTAAACTGATTATTTTTGTATTTGTAGTGTTTTTGTCGTTGATATTTTCTATTTTTAATGTGCTTAATGTTAGAATTGACTCTTGGAAATTATTTTTTCTGTAAACTGTTCACTTTTTTCTCTAAACAGTTCAGTAGATTAAACCATTTGGAGTTGTTTGTTACTCTGAAGTGTTGTTGTGAATGAATAAATAAATAAATAAATAAAATAAATAATCAACTAATTTCACTGGGTGTAATTTCATTATAGGCAAACATTTAAAATGATTTAGTAACAGAAATTATCAAACAAAAGTGGAATTTAGTTAAAGAACATACTATTTTTTCTTGCAACGAATTCATATAAGCAATAAACTTAACATTAAATAATAACTATTTTCAATACAATCTCCAGTATCGTCCACCATTGCACAGTTAGTAATGGAACACTTGGAAGAACAGGTCATAAAAACTTAGATGTTCAAATTGTTTTTTTTTCAAACGTTTTGTAGATGATGGTCTAACTACAGTTCCATCAAACAAAATTCAATATATCGTTAATAAGTTTAACAGTTTTTATCCAAAACTAAAATTTAGTTTTGAATTAAAACAAAATAGTGAAATTAATTTTCTTGATTTAACCTTGATTTGGGAAAAAATAACTAAAACAAAATAGTTCACATAGAAAACCTGCTCAGGTCGACACCTAAATTTTAATTCCCACAACCCAAACAGTCAAAAACAGCTGATTGAGCTATTGCTGTCACTCCTCCAGAATTTCGACCAAATACTCTAAAAAAAGTTCAAGACATCCTAGAAAAAACCATTTTCCTGTAGAACAAATAAACCCAATCTCCAAACAATGTAGATATGAATTATATAACAGCCAGAAACAAAATAACAAACATAGCATCACAGTTATCCAAATATACCATAATTATTTTAATTATTTAATTTATTAACAAATGCCTTCACTCCTCTAAAAAGTGAGATTCCAAAACAGAAAAGATCAAATGTAATTTATTTTGTGCTTTGCATAAATTGTCCCAAAAAGTATATAGGTATTCTGACCACGCAGTACTTTTTGAAACAAAAATCGTATGTAAGGGCAGCAGTTTTTATAAATTGGCAATTAAAAAAAAGATTTATAGAAAGAAAGATCAGAATGCAGTAAATGACAAAAAGGACATTTAAAATCTAAGTCAAATCTATATTATATCAAAAAAATAACCTAAAATGTAATAATGATTTTCAAAACACTAAATTTTTCAATTTAAACAGTACCTGTAGATCAACAATTATACATGTTTTCAGCCACCCACTATGTCTTGATATGATTATTATTTCGTAAACTCGACAGTACACCTAAAGAAACCTTTTTATTGAACTAAGGTAACAATTATTACTGGCATTAAATATTACTTTGCTTTACTCCTCCCCACTGAATTATTTCATAGTCTAGTCACGATTGTACTAATGCATAATAAAGCATTTATTATACTTTAATTTTTTAAATGTTTGTCATTGTTTTAAAAAGATGCTCTTAGTTTTTTTTTGTTAGTGTATCACTATGTATGTCCTCTTTAAAATGTTGGTCTATTGTTATCCCAAGGTATTTTGTGTTTGTAGATCGGTTTAGTGTCCAGTTCTCATTTCTAAAAGGTAAATCTACCTCTACTGATTAAGTAATCCGTTTACATAACTTGAAAACGCGAAATAGACGGCTTTTTAAGGTTTATGGTTAGATTTAAATCAAACCATTTTATTATTTACGTGTTTCTCTAAAAAGAAGACGATAAAATAAGAGGATATATAGGAGTTTTTGATATGAACGCTTTGGCTATATCGATAGCTACAATTGCATAGGGTATGCTTTGGTCCAAACTTTCATTTATTTGAAGAGACGACAAAATATAGTTTTGTGTTAAGAAAGATTCTTGTTTTTAGAACTTTCTCAAATATTTTTTTCAGGTCAGAAATTAAACTTATTAATGTTTTCTGCCGATTTTCACTTTTATAAATACGTTTTATTTTTGCAATTTTAAATTAAGTTGGGTAATTTAACTACAGTTTATATCATCTGCTGATGGTGCTAACTTGGTTAACGAAACGCTCGTCCAGAACGTAACAAGTGGTGGTGTAGTGTGGAACTCTTGTATTTTGATCTATCTTCCACCACAGGTTCCAGTGTTAGGAGCTATAGATTCCTTTTAGTTCACATAATTTTTTTAATCCTACTTACCAGCATATCTGCGATAATTTTTACCCAATTGTGCATGCAAAGGAGGGTAATGTGTTGTCATATTTGTAAATATGTAAGTATATATTCATTGCTTGTTATCGCTTACAGACTAAACGCCTGCTCCTTCATTAGTGAAGCATCAAAAAAATCGTCTGTATACCGTGCCTGTTCTCAGCTAGGTTTGCTTTAAGAAGTGGCGAGAGTAGTACGCCATTTTATACAACATAAAAAAATAAAATTTTTATATTTCATTAAAATAGGTATCAAATTAAAAAGGTCAGCAATACGAGTCATACACATTATTGCTAATATAGTATACAGGTTTTCACAAATATAAGTAATTATTTCAAGGGTAATATCTAAATTTGAATTCACCGAAAAAACGTTTATATTTTGTCTAGAGACTGGTATCAAATTTAGCTCGATTTTCGAAATGTAGCATGCACGAATTATTTTGTTTGGTTTTGAGCCTTCGTACCAGCGTACGATAGTGATAAATATCGATACCTAAGTAAAATCTAGCATTGTCCATTCCTAATCGGTACCTCCTAGGACAAAAACGATTGGGCAGGTCAAAAGTTCCATATTTTTCCTACAAAACACAGATTACATTTTTTTGTCCTAGTTTAGGATATTGGGTAAAATTGAAAAAAAAAACTCGCTCTTCGAGGTGTGACAATGAACGTAATTATATTAAAAAGAATAAATAGATTAGCGGTGTAAACATGACATCAGAGTAGAGAGAGTAGTAACATTTTAAATAAATACATGGTTAATGCAGCACCAAATATAATTAAAAGTATTGAACAGAAAAATATTGAGTGCAAAATATCATATAGCGAACACTCTATGTTCCTAAGACCCGTAACCCATGTGGAAATCTTAGATATAATAAAAAGTTTTAAAAATAAAAAAAGTACAGGTTATGACGAGGTATCAGTTAACATTTTAAAATTATGTGCTCAAGATATTTCACAACCACTTTGTCATATCATTAATAATTCTTTTATATTTGGTATTTTTCCAACTAACCTCAAATTAGCAATAATAAAGCCTCTGTATAAAAAAGGTGATCCTGCAATGCCAGAGAACTACCGACCAATTAGTTTGCTTTCAGCATTTTCTAAAATATTTGAAAAAGCTATGAGCTGTCAATTGATGAATTTTTTCTCTTTGCATAAAGTAATTAATACCCATCAACATGGTTTCTTGCCTCAAAAATCTATAAATACTGCTTTGTATGATTATATAAATGAAATTGCCGAATGCTTTGAAAACAGGAAAACTGCACTGGGATCATTTTTGGATTTGTCAAAGGCTTTCGAGAGTCTAAGCCATTCGATCCTATTGGATAAACTTGAGCGCTATCGTGTCAGAGACAGTCCGTTAAGATGGTTACAATCTTATTTGCAGGGTCGTGTGCAGAGGGTTGAAATTCGGAGGGATGGAAATACATATTATTCCGAGGACATGCCGCTGACTATGGGGTTGCCTCAGGGCAGCGTGATTGGACGTCTACTATTTGTCTGTTATATTAACGATCTAAATTCAAACTTCCCATCTGAAAATATCTCTATTATAAATTATGCAGATGATACGAATATGTTGGTGAGTGCCCCTACCCTGGAACAGGCGACAGAAATCAGTAAAGATTCTTTGAATCTTGCTAGGGATTGGTTTAATGGAAACAGCTTAGTATTAAATGCAGAAAAATCTTCATTTATTCTTTTTAGTACAAAACAGTCCTCAGCCATCTGTCCAGGTAGTCTGCGGCTTCTTGACCATGATGTAACCCTTTCAAATGACACCAAGTTCTTGGGTATTTACATTGATTGTCATCTGGGATGGGAAAGAGAGGTGGATTATGTGACGTCGAGGTTGAATAAATGCTGCTACTCCCTTAGAGTACTTAGAAACTATTTAGACCTGCACACCTTGCTTGTAGTATATCACGCTAATGTTGGCTCAATACTTACATTTGGAGTTGTGTTCTAGGAAAATAGTGTGAATGAATCAAGGGTCTTTCTTGCACAGAAGCGCACACTGCGTGTGATGTTGGGTATGAGGTATCGAGACTCTTGCAGAGGAATCTTTAGAAGGCATAATTTGCTGACACTCGCAGGACTACATATCCACAAGTTCATTATGTTTCTGTATGGAAACAGACAGCTTTTTGCTAAGCATCTTCCAAATCACAATCATGACACCAGGTCTGCAGACTACAATTTACCAATACATAGACTCTCCATTTTTGAGAGAAGCCCTAAGTACTCTTGCCTTAAATATTTCAATAAGCTCCCTCCAAGAATCAAACAAATAAACAACAAAATACATTTTAAAAATTCTCTGAGAGATTTCATTGTACTGATTGAACCATATACCATTGCTGAGTTTATGTCATCTTAGGGATATATTTCTTTTAATTGTGTTTTGTATTTGTGAAAAATTTCATGTGTTATATTATATGTTAGATTTTAATAGATTTTAAATGACCTTGTTATGGTAACTGTTTTACTTTTAATGTTATATGCTATAGATTAATTTCAATTTTATTGCAACTATTTTATATTTGACGCCTGTTTGTTAAATGCAATCGATATTTTGTATTTTTTGTATTTTTCGAAATATAGAGTTTTTGACTTGCCTTGACTTGACTTGACTTGACTTAATGCTTTTTTGGTATATGGTGGATTCAGAGATAGTTTTATTTTTATTTATACAGGATACAGGATACCTTTGTCGTTTAGTTTAGTATGTTTTGTGGTTTTTTTTATGTTAATCCTACTAGTTTTAAGCAGACTGGATTTTTTTTATTAATTTTTACTTAAGCTATTAATTTCTTCAAAGTTTTGGTTTTCAAATGTTTTCTTAAATTTTGTATGACATATGTAATGTTTAGAACTAATAGTTTTATTTTGTTTGATTGGGTTTTCATATGTTAATAGGATCGGATGATGATTGGTTATTTTAGAATTGAGTATAGTGTTTTATAATTACTGCAATTAATAGTTTATGTTTCTTTATTATTTATTTAAAACTGCTTTCGTACAAATCATGAATTTTAGTGGAATTACTAAATAAATGTATATTTAAGTCTCCTATTATTATTTCTGTTAAATAAAAAGGTCTTTTCTAGTTATGCACACAACTGCTGTAATAAATGTTTTTTGTTTAATATCTATTATAATACAATTTTTAGTATATTGAATTAAAAACTAAAGTCGTTTTAACAAAAACAAAAATTTTGTCGTTTTGGTTTGTTTTTAATTGTTGTATAATTGTTAAAACCAAAATCATTAAAATTTTAATTTGAAATGTTTTCGTCAAAAACTATATTGTAAACTATATATACTGCCTTTGAAAAAATTCCAGCCAATACAAAAAATAAAACATTAAGAATAACTTTATAAAGTTTAATCGTATTAATTTCCTATGTATTCATTTAAAAGGGATTAAAATTCTTACATATTTTATCACTATAATTAACACTAGAATGCTTCCTATTGTATAAATACATAATTTTATTTTTTATTTATTTCATTTAAAGTTAACAAAATACTTAGGTATGACATAAACTAGGAATTCACAAAATTTAATGGATACACCTAGATGCAAGCACCTATATCTTGGCATTTTCTGAATCATTTGGCATTAAATTGAATATTCTAGTAGTTTCTTTTCTACAAGAAAATATTATAACAGTACAATTTGTTTTATGTGTTGTATTGTATTTCTGCGATATTTAATATTCTGTTTTATTGAGTTTGCAGTAATATATAGTGCTGGCAAGGAAATACAAAGAACGAACCTTTAGTATATCTTTATTATGTGGGTCACCTGTGGGAGATAATTTCGTTCTGAAATTAATGACTTATTATTATTCTGGCACATATTAACTATTTTTCAATGTTTAACTAACATACTAAACAAAATAATCGCATTTTCATTTTTTTTTGTTCTTATAGGTGTAAGTCATAGTTTAGAATCCGATTCAGTGAACGAACATTCCCCCGCGAGTCGTCCAAGCATGAGACGTAAAAGGAAATTCAAAAGAATGAGCATCGATGAGACGCCTGTACCACCAAATGGTAAGAGAAAGCGGTCGCAAAGGTTGGACCTCTTTGATAATGGAAAGTCTCTGAAAAATTCAATAAAGATCAAACCACTACATCAAAGTGTTGTGGATAAGATAGAAAAATTTTGTCAACCAGCTAGTTTTGATGAGGTTAGTTTTGATATAATTTATTATTAGTAAAGTATTTAATGATACACAATTATCTTCTCCAGGCACGCAGCCTACGCTACTTTTCGTGAGATTTTATTCAAGCGACCCAGCCAAGATCTTGCAACTATTTTTACTAATGAACCAGTTTTGGCAAAATAAGTTATGCTTTCTTATGTTAGGTATAAAAAGTTTTACAACACTTGTTTGTTAACGCAGAGGCGTCGCAATATTTTCAGTGAATACAATGTTCTGATGGTCTCGAATACTCCTGTCAAGTAGGTAGGAATACATTTAGTTACTATTTTCCAAGGGAAATATTTTAATATATATTTACAGATAACATGTAATACATGTTAAGTAATTATTTATTGTGATGTTAAGTTTTAAATTACTACATTGTATATACAGAATCTTTACTTGCTAAACAAAACATGTTTAAAAATTGCCGTTTTTATAAAATAAAGCTCTTTAAGGGGATTTGTCAGCCTGAGTTTCACCATTTTGTTTTTTTTTTTTACTTATAATGGTAATATATCATACTAGACAAAAGGGAATTAATATTTTTGAAAACTACCTAGGATCTAAACAGCGTTCTGGAGTAGGCAGTTATACTGTATCGTCGGTTTTGTCTATTCCATCGTTTTTTTTTCAGTCTCGCTATTTGTTTAGTGAAGATGCAGAATTATCTGCATTTTTGTATTTACGGAAAATGTTGATCCACCACTGTATTAACAAAGAACTATTGTAATGCTTTTTTATGACTAACAAATGACTAAATATTACCCTAAACCTTAGCACATTTCATTTTGCCAAATCTGGTTAATTTTAAGAACTAAAATAAAAAGTGTTTTTAAAAATGTATCCCTTATTATCATTATAAGACTTGACTTGACTTTGTAGGTTTCTGTTGGCGCTACTAAGAGGTAATCTGCCAGCACATTCGGGGGTACTGGGTTCGTCGGGCCTGTGCCCTGACCACAGCACCAGATCTCTTCACTATAGGCTTTATTTTTTTTTTTTTAGAACTGTCATGTATTTACTATTATATTTCATTTACTTGTCGGTATATCGGGTGTGTTAGTATAATCAAAACTACTACAAAGGACAAAAGACTCTTCACGCTCCCGCGCAGTAGAGGAGCTGTACACTACACATGGGGGCACTGCATCGGATGGAAGAGGAAAAGGTTATGTAACCTTTCTGACAATCCATCCTGATATATAGTTTAAGTTATATTTTAATTTTATTATAATTCAAAAACTTCATTAATAGCTTATTGATCTCCAAATTTTTTTTTGCCAATGCTTGTTCAATATTGAACGGAGTTTGTACTCCTTGACATCTTATGTTTTCATATAAGTTAAAGTTAGGTATATTTAAAATAGGGCATTCAAAAAATATATGGTTTAGGTCTTCAAGGAGACCACACTCACAGAGAGGAGTCTCCTGTATCCCCATCCTGTGAAGGTGCTCCCCTGTTCGACAGTGTCCTGTTCTCATTCTGATAATAGAAGTGATACGTCTTCTATTTGTGTAATTATATTTGTTGAACCATCTAGTGTGAGGGAAGCAGTCCTGGATTAAGTTATATGTTTTACCTTTTATTTGTGGACTATTTTTCCAAAATGTTTTAAATTCGTTACAGATATTTATTTTAATTATATTAGTTATTTCATTTTTATCTATTTTAAGGTTTTTAGGTACATTTAAGTTTCTCCCGACATTTGCTAAGATATCAGCCTCTGTATTCCCTAAGATACCAGAGTGACCTGGTATCCAGCATAGTATAATATTATTGATCCCCTTGTTGGTCTCGATTAATAGGTCCCTAGTCAGTAAGGTTATGTAGTCTGTATCAGTATCTATCACTGTGCTTTTAAGTTTGTTTATTGCACTCAGAGAATCAGTGAAAATGATAGCCTTGTCTATGTTTTTCCTAATTGCCGTTGTTATTCCCTCATTTATAGCTACCATTTCAACTGAAGTAATGCATAACTCTTTAGGTAGTTTAGCTGAAAATTTGTATTTTATCTCTGTAATCGAAATTTCGAAACCTACTGTTTGTCCCAATTTCGAGGCATCAGTGAAGATGAATCTGTAAGAGTTTTTATATTTTTCTGTTTTACTTAAAAATTGTTGATTGATGAAGGAATCTTTTTTCTCTATGTTTAAATTTAAATTTTTTATTGGGGTGGTTAGACTCTCATATTTGATTTCATAACACGGTGACCTATTGCTTTTATATATTTTGGAAAGGTAAGGGAAAAATCTATCTAGGGCTTGTACTAGGTATGGTATGTTTGAATCTTTCCAGAAATTCGCGTTATGCGTGTAGAATACACATATTTTTTTTAGTATTGTTATTATTGGGTGATCTTTAATTGGAAGGGTTTTGCCAGAAATTTGACTGTTAACATTAGTCTTCTTTGTTCTAGATTGATTTCTGCCGCTTCGGCTAGTAGTGCACCAATTGGTGTGGATTTCATGCATCCCAAACATATTCTAAGGCCCCCATAAAGTATTCTATCCAATTTTTTTAACATTTCTTTGTTAGCTGGCTTTATAAAGATTGATCCAAAGTCTAAATGTGATCTTACGAGGGCATAAAACATAGTCAGCAATATCTGGGGGTCTGCTCCCCACCAAACCCTACATAAGCTTTTAATTATGTTCAAGCTTTTATTTGCTTTAATTGCTATATTTTCTATATGGAGATCCCATTTCAGGTTGTTATGTATTATAATTCCTAGATATTTTGTATATTTTTTATAAGGTATAATGTGGTCTATAATTTTTATATTTGGAAGTGGGGTTTTGCGAGCACCTTTTGTGAAATAGCTTCACTTTTTTCAAATGATACATTTAAATTGTGATCATTAAGCCATATGTAAATATTATTTAGTGTATCGTTGATTTTCGGTGTAATCAGATTAATGTCATTTCCTCTGTGAAATAAGACTAGATCATCTGCATATCCTATCAAGAATACATCCTTAGGTAGAACATTATATAATTCCACCAGGTAGACATTAAACAGAATAGTACTAAGCGGGGAGCCCTGAGGGAGTCCTGTTGTTGCCAGTTTAGGGCCTAGGAAAGATCCATCATTTTTTTCTAGAGAAAAGAAGTCTTCTCCAGTATCCTGTGTATTAAATTTGCTATGGGTGTAGGAATTTTTTGTTTGATAAGTTTGTTATAAAGCTTGTAGATGTTTACTCCGTCATATACTGATTTGATGTCTAAGAAGACCGCAATTACTGCCTGGTTTTGCATAAAAGCCATGTTGACATGTGAAGTTAATATCCCTATGCTATTGTTTATTCCCATTCCTTTTCTAAATCCAGTTTGGGGCCAGTTGAATGTTCTATTATTTTCTAGGAGCCAGTTAATCCTGTTCTTTATAAGTATTTCTAGGAGTTTTATATAACAGGAAGATAAAACAATTGGTCTATAATTATTTATGTTTAAAGGGTTTTTGTTTTGTTTTAAAATGGGGATTATGTTATATTTTTTCCATGATAAGGGTAGGGGTTCTCCATATAAACATCTATTGTATATCTATAACAAATTACTTTTAGCTCTTTCGGGAAGATTATCATGATATAAGCTACATCGTCTAAGCCGGGGGCAGATAGACCTTTTCCTTTCAAGCTCATTTCAAGTTCTTCCATTGTAAATGGCTCTATATTGTTGTCTAATTCTGGTAATATAAATTCAGGGTCGATGTCACATATTGCCATTTTATTTAAAATTTCAAGACGCAAAGTGTCATTTATATTCGTTTTTATTTTTTTCCAAATATATGATATATTGGTATTTCTGTTCAGAGATTTACTGAATTCAATGAATCTTCTTTTTTTCTTTTTTTTTAGTTCCATTTTTGTTTTAGCTATGGCATGTTTAGCCGCAATATAGTTTTCTATACTTGGGATGTCCTTGTATTTTTTTATAGCATCTTTCCTACTTTTTAATTGACGGGAACATTCTTCGTCCCACCAGGGGTTGTGTGCTTTCCTAGTCCTATTGCATATTTTATTGGGAATCGACAACTCTGCTGCCTGGCTGATAGTTCTTTCTAGCTGATCAAAATTCAGGTATTGTTCATTTTGTAGGATTTCTATCAATATTTTTTCTTTATATATTTTACAAAGGGGTCTTTGTCCGTTGGACCACCTCTAAGATTGATTTGTACACAGGTAGGGAAGTGGTCACTATTTCCACAATCAGGGAGGACAAGCCATGTAGCTATAGGGGCTAGATTATTATTGATTATGCTAATGTCCACTGCACTATTGTTTTGGTTCGGAGGTTGTAGGAGGGTTCTCTCTCCATCATTTAAGATTACCAAGTCTTAGTTTGTCAGACATTTATCCCACATTGGATGATGTGAATTTAGGTCCCCCATGAGTAAAGCATTTTCAGTTATGTTTTCAAAAAGCATATCTAACATTTCTGGGTTTATGTTGATATTGGAATTAGTGTAGATATTTATTATATTTAGCTTTGATATTTTTATTTTGATGTATTGAGTGTTGTTATCATTATAAGTTTTAATTTAATTAAAAAGAATGGTATTTCTAATACAGGTCGCGACTCCTCCATATCCATCTTCTCTGTCCTGTCTTAAAATATTGTATGAATTAATAGAAAAATGTTGGTCGTTTTTAAGCCAGGTTTCATTCAGTAGAATAACGTCAGGGTTGTACTTTCGTATAATTGAGATTAAATTATTTCTATTAGATTTCACGCTTCTGATGTTCCATTGTATGACTTTAAGTTTTATTGAGGTATCTTCCATTGTTATTTTTTTTTTCGTTTTTCATTTATATGGTTTCTGCGGGAGAGCAACCCTGTCTTATGTTTATTTAGTCTAATTAGGAGAAATCTGGATCATCCAGATCCATGTATGTTTGTAAATTAAGTTTGTTTAAAATATATTTTTTTAGGTTATGTTGATCCTCATCTGACATATTATTAAATTTCTCTTTAATAAACTCCATACAGTCTAGTGAAGTGGGCATTTGAGTATGTTGTTCGCTTTGAAGGGCACTATTAGGCTTTTCGTTAGTGTAGGCATATTCGTTTATATATGAATTGTAATTGTTTTTTTCCAGTCTCGAGTTAGGTTCATAAAGTGAATCGTTATGTATGTTTTTATCATATCCTTTTTGGATATATCTTTTTTTGTTTGGTTCTAATGTAGCCATTTGTTGGTAAGACCTTTTAGTGGAGGTGTTGAAGTTATATGTACGCCTTTGGGTTGGTACAACTGTGTCTCTTTTAGTTTGAGTATCACTTTCTGTTGTGTTTCTCAGCAAAGCAGGGAAGTTTCTTGGGTCATAATTATCATTGTCTTTGATTGTGTAGTTTTTGGGGCACATTTTCTCCGCATCAAAATATGTTAGATTTTCATAAGCCATGAGTTTCTTTATATTTACTTGTCTTTGATATTCAGGTTCAAGTTTTTGAAGTGGATTTATGATCACTTCTGCAAAAATGGCATTTAGATTGACATGTATATACATTTTCTGTATTCTCATGTTTTTCTCCCGCACAATTATAGCATTTTTATTTTCCCTTACTATTGCCCTTGGTGTGTCCGTAAAGGAGACACGCAAAGCATTGTGTGACTGGGGGAATATATAGGGATGCAGGTAAAGGTAGACCATAGAAGTAAATATATTCCAGTAAGATGGTGCCTCTAAAGGTAAACAGGACCGTGCCTGTAGGAGTGTACTCGGTTTTATTATCTGTAATGACTCTTCTGTTTAGTCTTTTTGTACTCGCAATTTTAACATTTGAATTACAAAAATCCGAAAATTTATCCATATCTAAGTCTAAGTCTATATGTCTTACTATTCCTTTACTTGTAACAAAATTATATGGGATGAACAAATTATACCCTTTGTCTTTGAGAATTTTATTACCTACAAAGGCATTAGCAACCTGAAAACTAATAAATTCAATGGCTAATCGGCTTATTCCTTTATTGTTGATTTTTTTAACATCCGTAAGGTTTAGGTTAAAAATTTCTCACGCTATTTTTAGATTATGGTATCTGCCCACATTGTTAGTTTTTTGTGTGGATTCTATATATACAATAAACGGGCCAATGTCATCGTAATTATACAGAATAATTTTTTTATTTTGAGCAAGATTTACGTTCAGATTCGAGTTTTCATTAGTATTTGATTTATTTTGTGTATTATTAGTATCTTCTATACCGATAATGTTATTGATGGCCTGGGGGGAGTAAGAACTCCCCCCTTTGTCCCCCATCTTGGAGTTCAACAAAAGCAATCAATGAAGTTTTTTATTGTTCTCTATATTATGTTTTAAATGAATCTCAAATATGAATGGATTATCAAAAAACTCACCAAGGAGGGAACTTGTTAGTACTTAGAACACAACCTCTCGGAGCCACACGTGTTGTTCCGACACACTGTATAACAACTATTGATCATTATAAGACATTATTATTCTTTTTAAGAGTGGCAAATTAGCATTACATTAAAGAAACATTCCTTTTTGGCAAGTGTCAACATTCTTTTTCTGACATGGTTTACGAGTGTTTATCTAGTTTAAAGTATGCCGAATTTTTTTTTCTAGAATATATTGTGAGGAGTTAGAAATTAAATAATAATAATAATAATAATAATAAAATAAACCTACGACAAAATGGTCGGATCTTCAGATATTTTTGTTATTTCACGACGATGACATGAAGGACTTCGACAACTATTATAAGTTCATGAGCAAAACCACTACATACGGAGCGAGCCTAGAAATATTTGCTCTCTCGGAAACCCAGAAGCACATCTTCCATATTTTCTCAAAACCAAGAACAACAAGAACAAAACAGATGTGCATTAAACAATAATAGGCAAACAAACACACAATAAAATGATCTACCTTCTACTAACAGGCGATCCAATGTCGGGACACTTTGAGCTTCTGACACCACAAAACATCAAGCCAAACAACAAAGCATCGGGCGAGCAGCGTAACGGTCGAGGACGCTGCGGGAAAGGACAGCTCGACCGAAACGATCACGACCAGGCAAAGGAAAATAGACCCACCGAAAGTGTTTTGCCGGCTAAGCTGACATCCACCAAGGCGGGAAAGGCAGGGCAACGCATGAACCGCATTACAGAATCGAGCGAACCGATCATGCGCTGCCCAAATGGATACATAAATAAATCTGACACAGATGCTAACCAAACACAACAACTTGAGCCCATTACAACAGCGGATATATATATATATCGCAACGACTACCTGCAACTACCAAGGCAGGTAAACCAAGGAAAAGGTTAAAATGGGCAGATGAAATGAATCGAACGGTGATGCATTCCTACTACACCGCTACCAAACTTGAGACACTTTCATCAGGATACGGACATAAACTGCACACACTTTTCATAGCACAATATCCAGAATACAAATCACTTATCACAGAACAGAGACTAATAGATCAAAAAAGAGTCATCACTAAGACCAGTAAGCTCACCCCACTCGCATTAAAAAACATCAAAGCTATGGTAGCTGCTGAACTGAACATTCATCAACCAAGCATTGAGGACAGTGGGGCAGATGCCGAACCGATCCCACGTACAAACCAGCCCAACTTTGTGCAAGAGGATCTGCAACCTCACTCAATGCTCAGTAGGGGCGAAGCACCCAGCAACAACCCAACAACAAAGCACCATACAGACAGCTACACCTCGGACCGTCTCCCACACAAGCAATCAAAGTAGAAATGAAGTCACATCTAAACAAATGGTCAGGCTCCGATCCTACAACAAGAGATCCTAAAGACCATCAACGAACACATAATTCCCGAGTACATAACGAATGCGAGCACAATTAAGGACATTCATACAGTGATCTACGCAGCAGCTATAACCACGATAACACAGAACAATCAGAAACTCCCGCCACGGCACAGAAGCACCAACAACATAAAACCAAAATTCAAATGGTAGATAAGGATCGAAAACAAAATTAACAAAATCAGAAAAGAATTGGGACATCTTACTCAATCCATGAACGGCAACAAGTCAAAACGTATCACACAGAGTGTAGAGAAAATCAAATCTGCATCTCATGATTACACGCTTACAGAAATCCTTGACACTCTGAAGCAAAAATTATCTGTGTATGCTGCAAGACTCCGAAGATACAAAGAATCAAATGAAAGAAAGGACGCTAACAACCTGCTTCGAAGAAGCGAAAAACAGTTCTACCAAAAAATCATGAGCAATGAGGAGGCACGAGTAATAGAACCACCGACCAAACAAGAGATCACAGAATACTGGAAAAGTATTTGGTCAGAACCGAAACTACACAATAATAACGCTTCATGGATTAAAGCTGAAGAAGACAGACACAAGTGCTTAGAGGAACAAGAGGACTTTGCAATGACAACACAAGAAGTTGCAGAAACAATCAAATACCTGCATAACTGGAGATGTTCTGGAATAGATAACATTCATAACTTCTGGTACAAACAGTTTACCTCCACAAATGAAGCTCTCACTCGCCAAATTAATGAAATTATTTTAAAATCTAGCACACTCCCCAGTTTTCTCACCCAAGGAATAACATACCTCAAATCCAAAAATTCAGACAATAAGGACCCGTCAAATTACCGACCTATTACGTGCCTTCCAACCCTATATAAGATCATCACAGCCACAATTACCAGGAGAACGGAAGAACAAAAAGGGTGCAGGAAAAACAGCCGAGGATGCAAGGAGCAGCTCATTATAGACAACGTCATCACGGAACAAACCAGGAAAAACTATAGAAACTTTCATACTGGTTACATAGATTATAAAAAAGTCTTTGATTCGATACCCCACAGTTGGCTAACCAGAGTACTAGAATTATATAAAGTCAATAAAAACATCAGGCAATTTCTTACACAAATCATGAGTACATGGAAAACTAAAATCAACCTGAGAACACAAAAAGAGCACATCGAAACAGAAGAGATCTACATCAAACGAGGTATGTTCCAGGGAGATTCACTCCATCGTTATGAATTTTTCTTTTTATCAGGAATAGTCAAGTGTAACCCAATTTAGTTCCGCACATAGTCATTTAATATACTGTCTTTTTAGACGTTTTTAGTGGGCGCTATTTTGTTTCACCATATTGGATTTGTACCAATATTTTATGAGTTTCTACCTATGCCACACTTAATTTTTGGGCATGATTTATAAATAATTAGTTTGTTCACTGATTTTTTAAGACCGCCATTTGGTACCGTCATGTACCAGTTAAACCTATCACATTCAGTTTTGCTGGAAGATTCGAAGTAATTTGAAGAGGAAGGTTTTGTATTACGTTGATTTTTTAGACCTTTTATTTGGCCGCCTTTTTGTTTTTTCATCGTGAATTTGTCCTACATTTTACCTGTTTATCTCTATGTCACACTTAATGCTTGCCCAAAATTTGAAATTGATCTAATAAGTAGTTTTTCAGGCTTTATTTTTTAATAATTTATTAGGCCGCCATTTTATTTTGCTGGCTTGGATTCGTATTTTTGTGTAAAATTTGAGGTAAATTGGGTAATTTATTTTTTAGTAATAATTTTTTTAACATTTCATGCTGCTTTTATCAAAATTTGAAGTCAATCGGGTAAAGTAGTTTTTAGCTGCTCCATGAACTGACAGACAGACAAACCAATGGAATTGAGAAAACATTTTTTTTTAATGTAGGGAGGCTGCAAGGTAAAGATATGATAAACCTAGAAATTTTTTCACGATTACAAACATTTTATTTGGCCACCATTTTGTTTCGCCATCTTGAATTCCTACCACAGTTTTACCAGTTCATCTCTATACCATAATTAATTCTGCACAAAATTTGAAATCAATCTATTCAGAACTTTTTGAGGCTGAATTTATAAATATTTTATTAAGGCGCCATTTTGTTTCGTCATCTTGGATTCATATTAAAATTTTACCAGTTAATTACTAGTTAATACTTAATTTGTATGCAATATTTGAGGTACATTGGATAAGTAGTTTTTGAGTAATTTTTTTTTAACCTTTGACTAGGTTGCCTTTTTATCTTGCCATATTGGATTTTTACCAAAATGTTACCAGGTCATCCCCATATGACTTTTAATTTTTGACCAAAATTGAACTCAATTGGATAAGTTTCAGGCATCTAGGGTCCCAGAAACGCAAAGATCTAAAAAAATCCCGGAGGGTGATTTTTTTTATGATTGCAATACTCTTTTACACTCTTTCTGACCATTTTGCTCCGCCATCTTGAATTCGTATCACAATTTTACCAGGTCATCTCTATACTTGAATTAATTCTGGCACAAAGCTTGTAATCAATCTATTAAGTACTTTTTCAGGCAGAATTTTTAAATATTTTATTTAGCCGCCATTTTGTTTCGCCATCTTGGATTCATACTAAAATTTTACCAGTTAATTACTACTTAATACTTGATTTTTATGCATTTGAGGTAAATTGTATAAGTAGTTTTTTAGTAACTTTTTTAGCATTTGATTGGGTTGCCATATTGGATTTTTACCAAAATGTTACCACGTCATCCCCATATGACTTTTAATTTTTGACCAAAATTTGAAGTCATCGGATATGGGGCTATGCCACGGACAGTCATACCGACGCAATTGAAAAAATATATTTTCCGGCATCTCGGAGGGTGATAATCAAAATAAAGTGAGATTTTAGGACGATATTTTTCATGCAAAGGTGAGTTGAAATGAGGTTTAGGCAGGACAGGGACAGGCAGTAAAAAACAGGATCACAGAGAACGAGGAGCAAATATCCTGAGGCAGGGCTACTGCAAACCTAGTAATAGTTTAAGTAATAACTTTAATTTTAAATGCCAGATTTGATTTCATGTAATTAGTGTTTCCTACAAATTAAAAATACTAGTAATGTTATATGACAAGGATCTTTGCAACATTTATTTCTAAGTTCGGTACTAAGAGTTTCTTTTTTAGGTAAACTTATGAATATCAGTTATAAATACAATTTTTTTATATCTAAGCTGGTTATTTAATAATTTTAAATCCAAAGTGCATAATTTTAAATCCAAAGTGCACATATGCAATTGGACATATTGAGTTATTCTGACGAGAGCCTTCAAGACCACAATACAATGGTTAAACTGAAATTTCACAAACACATACAGCTTTCCCCTAGAAATAAAATTCCTGACCCCTTAAATAAAGTTTAACTTGCGGTTAAGCAAACCGTAATTTCGAAATTAAGTGTTATTTATAATGCAACTTGAAGTCAATAGTTAAACCCAGACTTTCAGACGAATCAGGAAAGGTAAGGTAATGTTATTCAGTTTGATAAATTGGGTGAAGATCTGAGCTAATTAAGTTTTTGCTCTTGCGCTATTTCACGCTCTGAAAAGGATAGTTACAACCGAGTATCATCCGTATAGAAATGGAAATTGCAACAATTATGGGATTTAGACATTGTTTAGGTATATATTATATATAAAAGAGGACTTAATACACTACCCTGTGGTACGCCCATGGTAACACGCGGAGGCGAAGGTTATGTCTAGTTGTAGACAACCTGTTGCACCCAATCAGAGAGAAAAGGCGTGCGATACTCTGAAAATACATAATAAATAGTTGGATATTAGAGGTTATGATCCAGAATGTGAAATGTTTTAATAAAGTTAAAAGCTACCACTACAAAATGATATTTGATTGTTATATTTTAACTTGAATAAAAGAAATACGAGTACATTGTTAACTTTTATTTCTGAATATGTGTATTTTATATGAGGTTTGTGCAATTGACATCCATCTTTCCATAAAAATGTATTTAGGAATACGTGTACGGATAATTACAAGTTAAATTAAGGCATACATTAGAATTCTTGCTGCTGATTGAACTATTCTTTAACTGCATTTTGTATTTCTGCGCCCCATTCAAAACGTCCATTTAACGTCATTTTACTCGACTGCTCCTGCAAAGGAAGAATAATTTGTTTAATACCCATGTTTTTGAGTATGTATCTATTGTTTGTTACCACCTACAGGTTAAACTCCTGGACCGATTTTCATGAATGGGGCCTCAAAACATCATCTGTATACCGTGAATGTTATTAGTTAGGTTTGTCTATAAAAAATTAAAAAGTAGTGCGCTGTTTTGTTCAACATAAAATATTTTTATAATTTATTGTGATTGGTAAGTAAGAAATTTATTTTATCGCTTCTTATTTTTCAAATTTTACTTAGTCAAAGTCAAAAATGTTTTATTGTTAAAATACGTATAGTATTTCTAAACAAAACTACTATAGCTACAAGTAGAGGCCTTCGTCAGTAGCGTACCTGCTTTGTGTTTAAGTAAACATTAAACATAAAAATATAATAATAAATTTGTATTTTATGATATCAGGTAAGTTTTAGTTGAGTAGACTTTTAGTTTTGTGTCTGTGTTGTTGAGCTCAGTGTTTTGTTTGAGAGTGTTTCATGTGTTAATCTCTATATCTGAAGAACATTTTTTTCACTGAAACCTCATTGATGGCTCCAAAAAAATTGTTGTCAAGAGGAAAGTGCTTCATAGCCAAGTGAGAGAAATTATAGATAAAGTATTCCAAGTTTATGGAACAAGAAGCTAAAGAGGTATTTAAAATTCCTCTTCAATCGTACCACTATGTACTAACAAGTACAAATTACTATTTTATCTTTAGAAACATTGTTCCTTTTTTGCTTTAACACGTATAGAAAAGATAGTTTTCTTTTTAAATAAGTATATTATTTATCAAATATTAAATAGTCATTTTATTTTAAATACGGAAAGAACTTTGGGGCGTCTGGTATCGGCAAAAATACTTTGCTAAGGATAAGAAAAGAAGGAAAAGTGGTTGATTCTAACATACCCACAACTTCTTTTTCAATGCCCAATAAATACGTCTTCAGGAAAAAATCGAATTTAGTCCTGTTAATGTAGAAGTTAAAAACATTATTAACAACTTTTATATTCCTGAAAAGAGATCACCTACAGTGAAAGGTAACAATCAAAAAACTTTTTTTATTAATTAGTATAGTGTTTCTAACGTAATCCATCCTGGATCATTGGAGCCTTATTGGAATTAAATTAATAATATATGGATACTGGGGCACTTATTGTTTAAATATTCACGCAAAGGTGGTATTATTATTTTACTGCTTATTATTTGTTATTGAAAAATAAAATTACCGAATCGAGGAAACATTTATTTGCTCAATGATTGTGGGTTTGGCATTTATAATTTGGGCTTTTTGCTATCCCCATTTTGAAACAGGCTACAGATAAACAGTTTTGTTTTGGTTAAAAACTGAATAAAGATCAAAATACAAGAGTTCTAGCCACACTACACCACAACTTGTTACGTTCTGGACGCGCGTTTCGCTAACCAAGTTAGCATCATCAGCAGATGATATAAACTAAAGTAACGTATCCTAACCGAGACTATTTATAGGTAAATGTGGTCACACTTGTTTGCACCCGACTGCACCGTTGTCAAGTAAACAATAGAGGGGACTATAGGGAATAGGCCCTCTGTTTTTATTTAGTGCTTTCTTACCACATTTAACTATTTCTATACTCTCAAATGCATCCAATAATCTATTATTAGATACATTTTTAATCAACTTAAGATTATTTATTCCTATTTGGTGATGGTTTTCCAAAGCATGTTGAGCAACGCTTGACTTTTCTGTTCTTCTGTATCTTAAATGTGCCATGTGTTCTTTAAAACGAATGTTTATGGAGCGTTCAGTTTGCCCAACATATTTTAGATCGCAGTCATTACAGCTAATTTCATAGATGCCACTCCTCACCTTCAAGTCGACTTTGTCTTTAGGGTTTCCAAGGAGATTTTTCAAACTGTTCTCCATTTTGTAGGCTACTCTAAAACCTACGTTTTTAAATACTTTTTCTAGACGTCTCGAATATATGGGATCATATAGGATTACTATGAACTTATTGGGAGCCTCAGGTGCTTGAAGAGTAGTGGCATCTTTTAACATTTTCTTATTCTTATGTCTATTTACTAATTTATGTACAAAATTATCATTATATCCATTACTTTTAGCTATATTTTTAATCCGATTCATTTTATTATTAAAACGTTCTTTACTTAATGGAAAATGGACTAACCTGTGAGTTAAGAAATGAAATGCTGCCATTTTGTGTTGACGGCAATGAAATGAGTCGGATGTTATATACCTATCAGTATTAGTAAATTTCCTATAAATATCAACTTCTAATTTATCGTTATTTCTAATAACTAAGGTGTCGAGAAAAGGTAATTGCCCATTGTTCTCCTTTTCATACGTAAAATTAATGGAAGAATATTTATTGTTTAATGTTTTTAAGAAAGTGTCTAAATTTTCTGTTTTAGTATCAAAAATAGCAAATATATCGTCTAGGTATCTATACCACACCATTGGGAAATACGTGAGTTCTTTTTTGAACAAACAATTTTGCAAGGAACGGAGATAAGCAATTGCCCATCGCAGTTCACTCAAGTTGTTTATAATGTTTATTGTTGAACTGAAAAAAATTTTGATTGATACATAATTTTGAGAAACGCAAATATTCATCAATAATTTATTTCTTCAAATTATTGATTTCAAGTAGTTCCTTTAGGTACTCTAAAGTTAGTGGTATGGGTACACTAGGAAACAATGAGCTTACATCAAAAGATATTAAAATTTCACCTTCTTTTAAGTGAACCTTCTTAATTTTATCTAAGAATTTTAACGAGTTAGTAACCTCAGAGTTATCGTGCGAGATATTTAATTTGCTGAATTCTTCTACTAACCATTTTGAAATATTGTACGTTGGTGATCCAACAGCTGAAACAGTAGGTCTCATGAACTTTCCAGGTTTATGGGTTTTGTGAAGGCAGTACAGTTTAGATAACTGTGGGTTACTATGCGTTAGTTTGAATTTTAGTTTATCGGACACAAGGTTTTTACACTGTTTTAAGATACTTTTTGCTTCTGTTATCATTTTTGATAACGGGTTTTTCTCAATTAAATCGTAAAGACCAGTTTGAATCAAATTGTCTATTCTTTCAAAATAATCTGTTTTGTCTAGTATAACAGCCTTATTTCCTTGGTCAGCTTTTAAATAAAAACATTCTTTTTTCTTCAGTCCCTGGATAACTTCAGTATTTTTACGAGAAACATATTTTGACTGGTTGGTAACAACGTTTACCATTTCATCGAATCGCATAAGTAGTTTTTTAGGTATGCCGCAAACAGACAGACAAAGAAATTCGCAGGGTTATTTTTTTGCAATTACAATACTTCCCTCTTACGAGGGAAGTAACGAAGCATACGTTTGCACCTTAGATTAGATCGAATTGCTCTTGAAAACACCGTAAAAACACGAAACACGTGTAGAGTAATGCTCTAATAAATAGCAAACATTAAAAAGCTATTCGAGTTTTATTCGTAACTAATTATTGCTTACTTTAAAGCAGATTCAATTTGGGATTTAGTAGTGGGCGCGCACCTAATTGGTATCTACTTAGAAAACGTGATGTAATAATTTTGATAACAATATAATTTTTAAGGTGGTGCAAAACTCACGATAACAGGAAAATTTTAATTGAGAAATACGACATCCGTATGAAACGAATCAAATTCCTTAAGGAGATGCCAGTAGCAAAGAGCGTATGAAACCAGTTTGCAAAGGCCAGAGATTAATAATTGCTGCTGGATGGCTACGTTTCGAATGCTTTGCTTATTTTTAAATCAGGTCGGCACTTTTCGTTGAATGAAAACCGATATTTTTATTAAATCCACTTATATGATAAATGTCTCTACCTGTATCAATTTATTATTTTAACAAATAATTCAGCACGAAAAGATTATAATTTTAGGGGCATAGGCGGGGGACTAGAATGATGACATGAATCATGCCAATTTCAAGAAATGGGTTGAAACCCAATTACTACGAAAAAATATGGGCACTAGTTAAAAACTGAACAGCTGCTCATAATTCCACCTTCAGGTTGGCCAATCTAGAACAGTTAACTCGTCAAAGGTTCGAAGAGTTGCAAGTTGATATGTGCACATGTTCAAAAGTACGAAGATGCTCAGATTGAAAGGGAACATTTATTGGGCAGCACACTAGATGATTTACAATTTACCGCACTGGATTGTCGGAAGAAATGTAAACAGACAACGAAAGTATTGATAATAGTTTAAGTGTGGAAGCTATTTTCCCGCCGTGGACCGATTCAAGTGACTAAAATACAGCGTACTTTGTCATAAAGATCATCTGCAACCCTGCCTTATAAAATATTGTCTGTAGGGATATATCGTTTTTATTTTTGAACCCACAATATCCACATCCTAACAAATTCGAGTTCAATGTTCGTCTACTGACTGCTAAGTCAGGCCGCTTGGGCGGTCGACGAATCTACCTCTCTCAAACTAAATATGTCTGTTCAATTATCTGTAATAGTACTCGAGAACACAACAATAACATAACTAAAAGTTCCTTGAGCAGTTGACTAACAGTTCATCTATTCAATTCAATAAATGCATCATTAAATACTAATCTTCACATTACAACATTAACACATTTTATTTTCGATATTAATATAATACTGACATTACCTTCAGATGTTATTATTTGCATTTTGTTGACTTTTGCAACACAATAACAAATTTCGGAGCAATGCGTACCAAATATTTCGGCGATGCACATCCAACACGGATCGCGAGTTTTTGTAACTGATTAAACCTTATGAAAATTGTCTTTCGGTGAAATTGGCTGCAACTGGGAAATTGTAGGTGGTTATTCTGATTAAATGTTCTTATTGGCATAATTTAGTTCAATGGCTAGTTTTTGAGAGGGTTTAAGGTTGCGAATTTTCAATTTTATGCTATCCTCTTAATTTCGCTTGGAAATTCCCTGCTGAATTGTTTCTTTTGTCTACAAAAATAAAAGAAGACCAATTTTTATGCGTTACTAAATGACTGTGTGCTCAACTAAATCGGGTCATGCTTCACTATTCCTGATAATAGGAAATATTCATAACGAGGGTAGTCTCGGGAAAAGGAAATTTACAGATGCTTTCCCGCTGTGGTAGCTAGACTTAAAAATGTCACCAAGAAATTTGAGATCTCTCAACTATCTCAAAACAATTTCTGACGGTGCAAATTTCATATCATATAGTAATAATTATCGTAAAGTTTAGCGAAAGGTAAAGCGAAGTATGGACGGTCATAAGACCGCCGCGCCGCAACAGGACTGGCCACAGTGAATCGGACTTTGGTCTTTCTTTTGGAACCAGACGAACTAAACAATTATTATTGTACTATTCCGAAGCGATACAAGCGAAAGAGTGCTAACTAGCAGTGAAGTTGTTACCTGTGCGATAAGTGATTATAGTGAGTAGAGTATAGTGTGTTTTGACGCGCGTAAGGCGGATACTGTATTGTGGCGTGCTGTCGCGCAAGTTTAGTTTTGTCGTGGACATTGTTATCGGAGAATTAAACTCGTTTCTTCTACCTTGACATTAAAAATGGCTTCTACTTCGGGTAAAAAACGAAAAATTACTGAAGAAAAGCGCATATTTCAAGAAAAGTTGTACTTGTTCGTTAGTGTTAATCAAAAAACCGTCTGTTTGGTGTGTCAAGAGTCCCTTTCAGCCTTGAAAGAATACAACTTAAAAAGACATTACGATACAAAGCATGCCACAAAGTTTGAGACGTTCAAAGGACAATTACGGCAAGATAAACTGAGAGCTCTAAAAAGTCAGCTTCAACGACAGCAAGATAGTTTTCAAAAGCAGGACATTGCAAATGAAGGAAGCGTGAAGGTTAGCTACATTATATACGAAAAAATAGCTTTGAAATCAAAACGTTTTACTGATGGTGAATTTATCAAGGAATATATGCGGGTTGCCGCTGAAGTATTGTGCCCGTCTCAAAAACAACTTTTCTCTAAAGTTAGTTTGTCCGGTGTTACTGTCGCCAGAAGAATCGAAGAGTTAGCGGCATTAAAAATTCACTAAAAGAACGTGCATCGAAGTTCGTATACTGTTCTGTTGCGCTCGACGAAAGCACCGATTTAACTGATACCGCTTAATTAGCTATATTTATTCGGGACATTGATAATAATTTTGAAATCACTGAAGAGGTGGCTGCTCTTTTTCCGATTAAAAGAACTACAAAAGGATGTGATGTTTATAAATGTTTTATGTACTGAGACGATATAATTTAGAATTGACAAACCTTTCTGCTGTGAACTTCATTAAAGCACGCGGCTTACACGAAATTAATGCCGAGTATGGTGATGTGATATTTTTCTGATGTTCGTTGGAAGGAAAACCAGTTCCTCAATTCAGTGACTCCGACTGGTTGCGCGACTTTGGATTTCTCACGGACATCACGTTGCACCGGAATGACTTAAACACTAACCTACAAGGAAAAGAAAATCTGATCAACTACCTACTTGACACTGTGAAGGCATTTGAGTTTAAACTGGATTTATGGAAAAATTAATTGTTGAAAAAAAGAGTTTACGCACTTTCCTAAACTGAAGAGTTGCGAATGTACAGATGTGGATAAATATGTCGCAGCACTAGATTTACTCAAAAAAGAGTTCCAATCAAGGTTTTCTGACTTCAGAGATAATGAAAATCCCATCAATCTCTTTGCCTGACCATTCAGTGTATCCGTTAAAGTCATGTCGGAATGTCAGATCGAGCTTATCGATTTGCAGTGTAATTCGGAACTGAAAGACAAGTTCGACATGGGTTTTCTCAATTTTTATTCAAAATATGTCGATCAAAACTCGTTTCCTGAAATCCGAAAACATGCCCAGAAAATGATGTCTTGGGAGCACATGTGTGTGCGAGCAGCTGTTTTCTCGTATGAAGTTCACATTCTTGTCTAAAACAAGGTCGAGAGTTACAGACGCACATCTGGGAGAAAGTTTGCGGGTTGCAACTAAAAAATTTAAAACCAAATATCGACATTCTTGTCAAACAATGTCAAAAATCGCATTCATTGATTGAACTTTTTAACCAATAAAGATTATTACACTTTGAAATTATATGTTTTTTATTGATATGGTGGTAGAGTGACGTGGACCATTGTGGCCCTTCAAACAATGTGAAATCGATTTTTGGCCCTTACACTAAAAAAGGTTGAAGACCCTTGCTCTAAAGAGACTCATGATGGCATTTTTAATTTTTTATATTCAGTTTACACCAATTTGAATCATGGAGGGTGGACAGCAGGAGCATTTTGTGATTTATCGAAAACTTTTTGACTGTGTGGATCATGAAGTATTGCTGTTAAACCTGTCACAATATGGGTATAGGGGTAATTCTTGGGACTAGTTAAGGTCATAACTTTCTGGACGCAGTTAATCTGTGGTTATTGCGGGTAAAGTTTCATTTTATTTTTGATTTGTAGAAACGATCTGGTGTGTATAAGAATTTCTGACAATTTCACCCTTTTTTGCCGATGACACTTCTATTGTTTGGCACCATAGCAATCCTGAACCGTTACGAAATAATATTTCAACTGATATTACTATATTCAAGAGATTATGCGACTTAAATCGTCTGTCACTTAATACTAGTAAAACCTACGTTGTGAGATTCAGATTTGATATGCATGGCTTAAATCTGGATGGCTTTGCTCCTCAGGGGGGAAAAGTGTCTAAATTTCTAGGGATATTTATTGATGCCGACCTTCTGTTCTCTGAGCTCTGTTCTGCATGCTGCATTTTTGCTATTAGAATTGCAAGGAATGAACTTGGCCCTTCTTTGGCACAATCAGTCTATTTTGCGCTTTTCGAATAACACCTGAGATTCGGCATCCCATTTTATAGTACTCAATACCTCCTGAACATTGTTCTCATTTTGCAGAAAAAGCCGTTCGTTTCATTGAAGATTAATGAGAGTCCTGTAGACCTTATTTTGTATAATTTAGAATTCTGACGCTAACTTCGCTATTTATTCTAGAGACGGTTTCTCTAATATTTAAAAACCGCTATAGCATTCAAGCTTCTTCATATCCCAACACTCGCCAAGCTTGCCATTGCCCCTTCCCATACCAGCCAAAAAATTATTAAAAGATCATTTATTTACGAGGGTAGAAAAATATACAACCATCTGTCGGATGCAGCTTCAGTAAAGAAGTTTAGAAAATGTTTGAAAGAGCTACTCTTTGTTAAAGCAAATTATAATCTGGATGCGTTTTTTTTGCGGACTTGTGTAACCCTCGAGTATAATCCTATTATTTCCAATTGCTCTTTTATTAGTTTTTTTTGTAAATTCGGACTTTTTATCACTTCTCTTTTTTTAATTAAATGACACATAGATTGATTGCTTTAATATAATGTCTTTGTTTGGTTTATATAAATTTTTTATGTCCAACCCTGGTTATTGATTATATACATTTTTATTAGTCTAATTTTAATTAAAAAATATTCTGACACCGCTGATAGTTTTATAGCGGTAACTAGATACGACTATTTGTTAGAAGAGAAATTATTTGAATTTTCAATTTGTTTTTCTAAGCGTAATAATTTATATATTTTTTGTATTTACCGTTCACCCTCTGGTTCGACCGTAGAGTTTCTTAAGCGACTTGAGATAATTTTATCAGATGTTCCCTCTTCTTCAAATATAATTTTGACTGGGGATTTTAATATTAATTTTTTAGATAAGAATTCAGTTCTTACTTGCCGGTTGAACAATTTGTTTTTGACTTATGGTTTAAATTTGCACATTGACATGCCAACTCGGATCACAGATAAGTCTTCTTCTTTAATTGACTATTTATGCTCTAATTTTGAAAATGTCGACTGCTCAGTTATGGGTGCAGGTATCTCTGATCACGAGGCGGTAAGTTGTACTATTTACATGCCAGGGGCCATAAGGCAGCCTCCTGGGCGTAGTCCTGGTAGAATTTTTAAGGCAGCCAACTTTGATAGGTTTTACTCCTTATGTGTAGGTGCGAATTGGCAGAGCCTGGATCTGTCTGACCCAATTGGCAGTTTCTGTAAAGTGTTGTCCGTTTTATTTAACCAAGCTTTTCCCGTGCGCCTAATTAAGAGAAAAAAAAAACCAATTGTTGGCTTACTCAGGGTCTAAAGATATCAGCTACTAACCTTCGATCTTTAAACTATCTAAAAAGGTATAGTAATAACCCTAGTTTTATAACTTTTTGTAATAAGTATCGTAGTCTGTATAGAAAGCTTATCAGGGCTGCTAAAAATAGATACTATGAAAATAGACTCAGTAAGGCTAAAAACAAACAAAAAGAAAGTTGGGCTATAATTAATGAGTTCCGCAAAAGATCCCCAAGTGTCAAATCTGAGATGGACCCTGATCACCTTAATCAGTTTTACTGCAACATGGCGAGTGATCTGACTAGGAATTTATCCTCTAAGTTTAACCCTCTATCTCACCTAAGTAATTTTAATTATCAAAACTCATTTTGTTTTTATAATACGGACAAGTCCGAAATAAAAAAAGTTATTACAGAAATAAAAAATAAGAAATCCAGTGGAGATGATGACATCTCTGCTGAAGTACTTTTAAAACTACCGGATAAAGCCTTAGAAGCCTTTTCCATCTGTATAAATGAGTCCTGGCTGCAGGGGATTTTTCCTGCCTGTCTAAAATCTTCAACAGTGGTACCTCTCTTCAAAGGAGGTGACCCTGAGGAGCCTTCTAACTTTCGCCCAATTTCTTTGCTTCCCACTCTGTCTAAGGTCATTGAAAAGTTGGTAAAACATAGAATGTGCAACTACCTAAAATCTTTTAATTATTTAATTTGGTTTTCAGGAGGGCAAGGGAACGCATGATGCTGTCTGTGGTTTCCTTGAGGAGGTCTATGTTGGGCTGAATGGGGGGGAAGTATTGGCGGCTGTTTTCTGTGATCTGTGCAAGGCTTTTGACTGCGTGGATCACGAAATTCTTCTGCTTAAGCTCGAGAGGTACGGTTTCCGTGGACGTGTGCTTGCCTGGTTTGGATCATATCTTGAGGGGAGGTATCAGTGTGTAATGTGCTCCGGAAAAAAATCTTCATCATTGAGGGTCTGTTGCGGTGTTCCACAGGGCTCTGTTTTGGGGCCTATTTTGTTCTTATTATATATTAATGATTTGACCCAACTGCAGATCTCTGGACAGTTCACCCTATTTGCGGACGACACTTCTATCCTATGGCAGGCCAGGGATATTGCGCAACTTAGGGAGATCATGAGCAGGGACTTGTCTCTCATCAAGGAGTGGTTTAACTCTAATCAGCTATGCTTGAATCTCTCTAAGACTCATGTTGTTGGGCTTGGGTGTGATGTCGCAGATCTTCATTTCGAGGGCGGTTTGCTTACAGGAATTCCTGCCACCAGGTTCCTGGGAATTATTATTGATGGGGATCTGCGATTTGAAGATCATATTCTTACTTTGAGTGGCAGGCTGTCTTCTGGATGCTTTGCTGTTAGGGCCGTTAGGGAGGAACTGGGTTCTCAACTGGCAAGGGCAGTCTACTTTAGTTTGTTTGAGTCGCATCTCCGATATGGTATACCATTCTGGGGTGTGGCTAATCAGGGTTTGCTAAACATTCTTTTCGTTTTACAAAAAAAGGCCGTAAGATTTATTGTAGATGTACCACGCACTGAATCCTGTAGAGAACATTTCAAGGCACAAAAAATTCTTACTCTACCATCTTTATTCATACTGGAAACATCATCCCTCATATTTAAAAATCGTCACAGACTACAGGGTCCCATAACCAATATTGTTACCCGCCAAACCCTGAATCTACCCTTGCCACTCCCACATAGCACCCTGGTTAAAAGATCTATAATATATGAGGGCCGAAAGATCTTCAATCATCTGCCGGGTGCTTTAAGAACGGTTAATTCCTCAGGAACCTTCCGCAGATTGCTGAAGGGGGAACTTTTGAACAGGGCATTTTATAGTGTTGACGAATTCTACCAGGACACGCTTAATATTAATATTAGTGTTTAGAATTGCTGTGTGTCGGTCTGAGTGTATATATTTGTTGTTTTTTTTTTTTCTTGCTTTGTTACTTACACAAATTTTATATAATTTTTTGTTGTTTCATTTTAATATTTACCTACACATGTATGTTTACATTTTTATTTTTTGACACAAAACTTTTTTATACTAACATTACCTATAATGGCAATAAAATGTTTTAGGTCTAAGTTTAGATTTAGGAATATGCTTTGTAAACAAAATTTGAATATTTTTTACAATAAAGTACTTTTTGAATTGAATTGAATTGAATTATTTGGCCCTCTAATTTTATATATAAAATATAAAATTAGTCAATATTTTTGCTTTCTTTGGAGTTTGGAATTTATATTTGACTATCTATTCATCGCAATACAGTTTTTTTTTTAATTATTATAGTATTTATATCTAACTATTTTAATAATCATGATTCCTTTGATTGTCCTGTGTTCCTCTGTCTATACTTTTGTTTTCTGATTTTGTATTCTGTTCCTTTGGTGCTTTTTGTTGTAATATTCTTAGCAACCTTAGGTATAGTATTAACAATAAAGTATTTTTGACTTTGACCAAACCAAACTTGAATAATAGGAAGCGTTAACATAGTACGAAAGCTTTCATAGCTGGAGTTAATTTAGGAATCATGGTTCTTGGGTTTAGACAAAGTTTACTGAATATAATATAAGTTCCCGCACTTCGACGAAAATTCCAATCTACCTTTACCATTCCTCTCGCCGCAGCTGGTTCTCGGCAGTCCCCCGTTTTCAGATGTGCGAGGCGCTTGTGTGTACACAGTGGATTTTGTTTACGATTAACATATTGTCGGTTGATTGTACGTGGTAGACCAATACGAATATACGAATATTGTTCTGTGGATATTTGTTTTTCAAAACGAGGAGGTGAACCAAGGTAGGCACCTACCTATTTTGGAATATAAAATTATAACATAATTTTTGTGCAATTTTAAAAATATTAAAAAATATATGAATATCCTTCGTATAGTACCCATTTTTTTGGTATTTAAATTGAAATATAATAATATCTCTGCAGATGTCAAGCTTAGAAGTCGCATTTAGGGTTTACTGGGGACCACAAATATGCAGACATTAATTCTGAGTTGTCCTATCAAAAAAAATTAGGATTTGCAGCCGTTATTTTACGGACGAAAGCTTTATGTCACCCTTAAAGTAACGCCTCTAGTACAATGCGATTCCCACATTATACCTATCCAAAAAGTAGCTAAAATTTGGGGGTAATATCTAAAATCCGAAAAACTAGTTTCTAAGGAATTTGTTTCATAAATAGTGTATGAGCGCTACTGGTTTTAAAAATCCCTCGTAAAAGCGAAGTATTGTAATTGTGAAATCACCCTCCGAGATTTTTTTCAGATATTTACGTTTCAGGGGGTCTCTAGATACCGACAAACATGTTTTCTCCATTCCGTCGGTCTCTGTCCGTTCCCGGTATAACTAGAAAACTAGGTACTTATCCCATTGACTTCAAAAATTAATGGTCATTATGAGATAATCTGGTAACATTTTGGTGAAAATCCAAAACAGCTGTAAAAATGGCGGCCTAGTAAATTGTTAAATAAATATTACTAAAAAACTACACCTCAAATTTTGCACAAAATGTTACGTAGTAATCGACGGGTAGAATTTTGGTACGAATCCGAGATGGCGTAACAAAATGGCGACCTAATAAAATATTTAAGTAAGAATTGATTTTGGTTTAGAAGTTAACTGTTAAAATTGTGAAACGAATATAAGATGGCGAAACAAAATGGCGGTTAAATTATTACTTCTATATCTCTAAGAGATGGAAAAATATAATATCGGCAAAAAGAAATTTTTTTTTTCGCTAAATTGATTTAAAATGACCCAAAAAGTGTAAAAACATAATTTCGGCGAAATCTATTTTCTGTCTGTTAGTTTTTGTGATAAATTTCAAAGGAATAATTGTGCTATCGAGTTTAAATTTGGTTATAGGTAGTAATCCATATGGTATTGAGTAAAATCGGTTGAGAAGAAGGGGGTGAAGTGGGGGATTAATTGATAAAAAAACAACAATTTTTTGTTAATAATTCCGTAATATGCCTTTTTATGGGTTTTGGGGTACTCAGATTTGAATCATAACACTTAGTGTAACAATAAGGGATAAGGGAAATAATAAATATAAAAGAGTTTTGTCTTGTTCTTGCAGCAAGAACAACACAAGAACAAGACATTTGCAAGAGTCTTGTGAAACACTACATATGCAACTTAAGTCCAATTTGAAAAAAATGTCTATCAGCAAAATTCAAACCACATCAACTTGAAATGGTGAATATACAGGGGGGTCCCATGAAATTTTGACTAGGGAATATCTCAGTTGATGTACAAAATAGAATAAAGTGTCATTCATAAGATACATGGTCTTAGCATAGCTTTGATCATACACTTCAGCTCACAATTCACAAAGCCATAGCAAACCAAACTTCTTTTCTTTTTTAATCAGACACCCAGTGCATTTGTTGTATTTTGGAAAGTTTATTCGAAAAGCGGTTTATTTATTTATATTTACTTATACATGGTTTTATTGGTTTCCAAGTTGTCCATGCATACTCCAGAATGTGTACTCTTTGGCACCCTGTATAAGCTAAACCAAAAAATATGGTGTTTTCGAATTGGCCTTTAAATAAGCTTACCAAAATAAAACGAATATACTCTGTATCTTATTAAAAAAAGAAAGATTGGTTTGCTACGGTTTTATGAGCTACCCTGTATGATTAAAGTTATGTTTAAATTATGCACCTCATGGATCGCATAGAAAGTTCTTAAGACACTATGTCCATTTTCGAACACCAACCTGGATGTACTCTGTTATAAACAAATATTAAGAACGCATTTCTTACACTGTTATAACTTTTATAATTTACCAATAAAAAAACTTAAAACAAAAAGGAACATGCTTTTGTATTACCGGCTTAATTTAGCTAAAACTTCTTCTCTCCATTAAAAATCAATATTCCAGGAAGGGAAATATTTACGTATTCGGACACCAGAAAGTACCTTTCGTAAACGTTAGAAAAATCCCGGCTATTGCATTATGACACGGCAATGCTTGTTATTAACATATAATATTATACCATTTATAAATCAAACAATGTAAAAAATGGTGATGCTTTTCGACTGTGATATTTTTCTTTTCTCCATCTCGTACGAATAGTCACGTCCATGGAACGGATTTTTTAAACATCAAGTTAATCTCCTTAAATTTTTATTTAAATTGATGACTGTCGGATACTAGTAATAAATATTAAACTTTATTACTATTATTATTTTACAATCGAACACCGCCTGACATCGCCTTCCCCACAATATGCAACTGAGGAGAAAACGATTACATTTTTTATTTTATTACTCTAATCTCCCCTGGAAGTTTTTTGTTCAAGACGGCACGGGCTTTGTCCAAGTCGGCAGGCTTGTCTAGCCCGTTCGACAAAGTTCCGATTCGGAGTGAAGGAACTTATATATTATATTCAGTAAACTTTGGTTTAGACCTGTCAAATTAGAATTACTTTGGAAAGTAAAACATGAAGAGACATATTTAGTCGAGTCAGGTAAAAAATATCTGTTAATGTTCATAGAACAAAAATTGCCAGCTATGTTTGAGGAACTCCAAGTGTGTCTTTATCGTGCTTCTTAATCTTAATCAATAGGGTCTGATTATATAAACTTTGATTAGTTCAAAAGACCCTCTCAATTCAAAAAGACAGTTTTAAAAAAATGTCTCAGTTTACTAGCCTGTTAATATACTATTGGGATTTAATTGAAAAATAAAATACCACGTTGCAGCTAATGTAATTTTTAAGTACTTATAAATTGAAGAACAAGATATTTTATTGAAACTTGAATAATTTTCACCAAAAATTGATGGCTCATATGAGTAACTGGATAAGTATATTCAACACCAAGATGCGTATTAGGAAAACAAAATCACCAGTGATTCCGTGCACATTAGAATAGAACTTGTTATATTGACGTGGTTTTGTTTTCCTATTAAATGCATCTTGGTTTTGAATATACTATAACTACGAAAGTTATTAAGGGAGCTGTGATAGTGTCTTTGAAATTGTGTATTTTTTAGGATACTAGCATGGATACCCAAGACGATAATTGTGAAGTAGCGAGTGAAAGCAGTATCAGCTGGAGTGGCGGAGAAGGACATGAGGGGGATGATGAATTAACTGACTGGGCTCCATCAATTGATAATTCCTCTTCAATAGACCAAGGTCCATGGAATGAGGATTCTAGAGAAATTAGAGCAGGTATTGATCCTTTCATTACTAATAATAGTATGTGAAAATCCTTCAATTTTTCTACATTAATACATGGAAAATTTTCTGTTCGATTTTTCAAAATATATGCAGTCATCTTGTTGGCTGATACAAAATTTTCTTATTTTAAATGTAATGACCTATATTTTACTAGATTTTTTGAATATACATGAAAAGCTGCGCAGATTTTATATAATGTATGTAAAAATATAACTGGTATAAGGTAAAATGTTCAATCGATACCTAATAGAAAGAAATTAAGTCCATGTTTCTAGCCTCATTTTTTATAGTCTCTACAAAAAAAGAAAAAATGTATTTCCTAAAAGGAGTTTTCAATGCCCATAAAAGCTGATTCTGATTACTGGAAAGTTTAAACATTTTATTACTCCGCTTTTTTGAAATCTCCTAAAATGTTACTATCCCTATACCACACTAGTTTTCTGTGCAAGATTCTGCACCAAAATCATACCTGTTCATAATCTGCTTCTTGTTTAAAAATTTAAGTAGTTAAGTAAACAAGCTGTTACTACTGAGTTTTTAAACTTTATATAGGGCAGTCATTTTCTTCCACTATACAGCATTCACCATACAGTTTTATTAGTTTATTTCTATATGTCCCTTGGTTTTCGTGCAAAATTTGAAGTCAATTCGTTAAGTAGTTTCTGGCCTTAATTTTTAAACAGTTTAGTAGGCCGACGTATTGGAATGACACCGAAATCTTACCAGTACATTTTTATATATCATACTTGAATACCTTTACCATACTTGATTTTCTGCAAAATTTGAAGTCATTTGGTAAGTTGTTTTTAATACTGTTTTTTTTGTAATTGTTCATTAAACGATGGTTTAATTACGCTATATTGGATTGACCTCAAAATTTTAGTTTTCTGTCCATGAATGACCCTTGAGTTTCTTGTAAAATTTGAAGTCGATACAATAGGTATTTTCTTGATACTGATTTTTTAAATATTTTATTAGGCCGCATAAAAGTGAGAGTGGGGTTAAAAAAATTTAAATGAAATGAATAATTTTCATATTTTACCTCTTGTGGTTAGACTCCCGGACAGCAGCGGAAATGGAAATATGTATGTAGCTTATTAAAAAAAAATTATATATATTTTTATTTACGTGCAACCAAAATGCAACTTAACAGTATACGACTATATTTTTTCATAATATACTAAATTTTTTTTAATAAGATCATAAAAAAATCGTATAAATGTGGCAGCGGGGTTCCAAAATGGGTAGAAAACTTAAATTTAATTTAAAGTGGCAGATAATACCACTGGACGCCAGTACAATACAACATATTTATTGCAACTTATTAACAATATATTCATTATAAATATGTAATATGCACAAAAATGGCAATAATATTGAAAGGGGGAAGAAAGCGTAAACAAATTCAATTAAATTGAAAAATCTATTTACTTTACGATTTGTGCCTTGTTGCTACTCCTGGACGTCATTTTGTGATTTATCGAAAACTTTTTGACTGTGTGGATCATGAAATATTGCTGTTAAACCTGTCACAATATGGGTATAGGGGTAATTCTTGGGACTAGTTAAGGTCATAACTTTCTGGACGCAGTTAATCTGTGGTTATTGCGGGTAAAGTTTCATTTTATTTTTGATTTGTAGAAACGATCTGGTGTGTATAAGAATTTCTAACAATTTCACCCTTTTTTGCCGATGACACTTCTATTGTTTGGCACCATAGCAATCCTGAACCGTTACGACATAATATTTCAACTGATATTACTATATTCAAGAGATTATGCGACTTAAATCGTCTGTCACTTAATACTAGTAAAACCTACGTTGTGAGATTCAGATTTGATATGCATGGCTTAAATCTGGATGGCTTTGCTCCTCAGGGGGGAAAAGTGTCTAAATTTCTAGGGATATTTATTGATGCCGACCTTCAATCTGAAGACTACATCATAAAGCTCTGTTCTGCATGCTGCATTTTTGCTATTAGAATTGCAAGGAATGAACTTGGCCCTTCTTTGGCACAATCAGTCTATTTTGCGCTCTTCGAATAACACCTGAGATTCGGCATCCCATTTTATAGTACTCAATACCTCCTGAACATTGTTCTCATTTTGCAGAAAAAGCCGTTCGTTTCATTGAAGATTAATGAGAGTCCTGTCGACCTTATTTTGAATAATTTAGAATTCTGACGCTAACTTCTCTATTTATTCTAGAGACGGTTTCTCTAATATTTAAAAACCGCTATAGCATTCAAGCTTCTTCATTTCCCAACACTCGCCAAGCTTGCGATTGCCCCTTCCCATACCAGCCAAAAAATTATTAAAAGATCATTTATTTACGAGGGTAGAAAAATATACAACCATCTGTCGGATGCAGGTTCAGTAAAGAAGTTTAGAAAATGTTTGAAAGAGCTACTCTTTGTTAAAGCAAATTATAATCTGGATGCGTTTTTTTTGCGGACTTGTGTAACCCTCGAGTATAATCCTATTATTTCCAATTGCTCTTTTATTATTTTTTTTGTAAATTTGGACTTTTTATCACTTCTTAACAATATATTCATTATAAATATGTAATATGCACAAAAATGGCAATAATATTGAAAGGGGGAAGAAAGCGTAAACAAATTCAATTAAATTGAAAAATCTATTTACTTTACGATTTGTGCCTTGTTGCTACTCCTGGACGTCATTTTTTACAAAATGATGAGCTAACTTGTAACTAATATTGCAGTTTTCTCATGAATGTCATAGAAAAGATGTTCTTGGTTTTATCTAATCAGCGCAATATTTGACGAAGGGACAGTTTTACCAATTGTACCGTGATTTATGCGCTCATCCGGTAAGGTATTTTACTTATTTCCGAACGAGTATGCGTAGACTTGATGAATTGTTACATTTTAAAAGGACAACCGATTACGTATAGGGTTACATCTTTTTATAAAAAGCCTCAAAACAGTACTCACGACAAAATTTGCCTCACAACTGTTTAATTAGAACAGACTGTAACCCGTTCAAATCGGAGACAGTTACGGAAAATGCGTAACCAGTAAAATTACGCCCCGCCCCAAATTATTCAATTTCTCGATTTTTTAGTTACCCATGAATTGCATGTAAGCGCCTGATATTGCGCCGGTAGTCACTCAGGAGCCAAATAGTTTCAGGACTAAAAATTGCATGTAAGCTTAATGCCTAAATAGTTAGTTTTTTACAATGTTTTTTATACATCTTGTTTCGCAATATTGAATTTATACCAAAAAAAAATTTTTTTCGTTATTGAATTTCGTAAAAAAGTGAAAGTAATTTAAACCGATTTTGTATACATTTTATTAAGAAGTTTCTTTGATTCGCCATATAAACAAAATTTAAAAGTGAATTGAGTTTTTCGGAATCTAGGGTCCCTAAAATCTAAATATCACACTATTATAATATTTCCCTCTAATAAGGGAAGTAAGAAGGAACATCATTAATTAAATACTTTAAAGATCCAATATTTTAAGGGCTCTATTTATATTTTAGGATGCCGCAGAGTACGTGATGAGAGACCCGGTTTCAGCATCTCGACAGGTGCTAATGAGAGGGTAGCAAAATTTCTTCAAGACTCTTCAAAATACGAACTTAGGATTTTTGGGGCTGAACGAGAAAAACTTGGCCAGCTCGCTGCGCTTTACTCTTTGGATTTGTGGTTTGAAGCTGCTGGAACAACCCTTTTACGGAAAACCAGTAAAACACCCTATATGCAACCAACTCAGCGACACCATTCTGGGCATAGTTCTCATCATAAGAGGATCCGTACACAAAAAAGTGGTGTTCCTTGAAAAAAACTTTTGAAGGGTTTCTTGAGTTTAAGTACCTAAAATGTGGTTTTATTAATTATATATCTGTATTGTAGGATTCCGGATGGGTTTTACTGTTTTTCAAACAGTGAAAGCGCAAATGAAGCTGAAAGAACATTTTGATATTGATTGTTTTCATTATATTGAAAAGCTTAAGAATAAACAACCTACTATTTCTTTTTAGAGGCTACTAGCAATATAAAGTTAGAGGGATTGTCATAATTGCTAATCTTCGGGATTTGCCTGTAGATAAAAAAATCAACGCCTATGGTAGTTTTGTATTCACAACATAAATAAAGACAAATTCAAGCTAAAAGCACAAAAAAATATATTTTCATCGTTTTGAGCCTACAGTGCTTCACTACGCCAGGCATAAAAAAAACCTTTTGAATTACAAATAATTCAAGTGAAAATTGAAACTTGTCAGTATATTACAAAAAGGAAACAAAATATGTAGGCACCTTCATTTTTTTTAAATTTACAATTGTATGGTTATGGAAGATTTTGTCAGTTTTGGTAGAAGGAAAAAATGAAATAATCATGGGTTAATAAATAGTTGACTAAATTTAATGTAGGCTAAAATAGTTTTAGATTTATAAGAATTATTTGAAAGGTAATTTTATTGATGTGTACATAAAAATTTCATTGTATGTATATTTTTTTTTTTTCTTTTTGTGAAATAACTAGTGCTGGAAAATGACTGATCATTTATATGGTTATTTTTAAAAACGTTCGAAAGTATACCTAAAAGTTTGCCTTCATCTTTTTCATTTGATACCAAACAAAGTTGATCTCTTAAATAAAAAAGGCATTTTAATTCAAAACTCATCGGTCACTTATAAAGGTAAATAACCTGTCATTTTAGGCCATTTATGCAGTCATTTTCAAAAGTTGGTCCAGTATTTTAAGGTCACTTATAGGGTTACTTTTGGTAAGCGACGTCCAACACTGGAAATAATCAAAAAGTTTGGTACGTATTTCAAAAATATTGTTTAATGTTTTAGTAGGGTTATGTATGATCTTGTCTATGATATCCCCCACTAAGAAATTAGAACGTTTACGTCTATAAAAAGTTATAGTAGTAATTTTATTTTTTTCTGCTTGAGAAGTTTTTTTATTAATGTTGTGTATCTAAAACTATCGTAGGAAAATTAGCCTACATGTTGAGACGCATTAATTTCGTAAAATATTTAAAACAGGTCACGTCTTAATATAATTTTTCGCTCTTAAAAAAGCTCACCTGGGCTTGTGTTATATATTCATGAATTATGAAACTAGTTTTTTAATATACTGTTTCAATATATGTATATTTAAATATTTTGATTCTTCTTTGAAGTAGCCAAAAAGTGCTATACACCTTTCCAACACAAAGTCTTACAACACATTACAGGTGTCTACATACTATACATTCTAGTTTAAATAAATTGACAGTTTTCATTTTTAAATAACATTTGTCTTCGATGTTTGGTATACTGAGGAAGCCCAGCAAACCGAGATACTATGCGGCCAGATCTTTTAAAAGTGAAGATAGTTTTTTTTTGCTTTTTACTTAAAACGTGTTTATATTGTTATGATTCTAAAACTAATGTTCATGGGATACACTAAGGCTGAGATTTTATAAGACGATCTAATTTTACAAATAAATGTTTGTTAATTTTTTACCTGATTTCCAAACTAGTCACAGTTCCTTCTGTACTGAATTTCATAAATAAAATGTGTACTCGATATTCTGAATTGTTTACACCCTGTTTGTTCTTAGGGTCAAGTTTGCATTTGTCAACCTAGGAATTTTTCTGCTTGCGTTTGCATATTTTAATTCGTACACACCTGGTGTGTTCTCTATTTAAAAGAAATTATTTGTTTTAATTAATGAAATGTTTTGAATCTTTGTGCGTAATAATTAAATGATATTGGCGTCTCAAAATCATCATTTGGTGCTTTTGGCACCCTCTAAATAAAAATGTCAAATTTTGACATTTTCGGCTAAACCGGTAGTTGACGTCATCTAATAGAGTTTAAAAAGTTAATAATAATGAAACTGCAAATCACTAAAGTTTATTCGTCTGACCGATAGAGCTTTTTAAAAGGTTCAAAATAAATATTTTTCGACACCATTTTCTCGAAAACAGTTAACAGGATAGCAACAAAAAAACGTATAGAATTCAGAATAGATTATAAAAACTTAATAATATGATGTCCCATTTAAAAATTAAAAGTTAAAAATCCGGATTTAAAAACGACAAGTTTAAAGGGTGAACCACTACTTTGTGCCACACGGTAAAATAGTAAAATTACCGTTGTAGGAAAACTTAAAAATCATTCTTGTTTTCTGTAAAGTAAAAATATGAATTTTTCACTTTATTCATGATAATTAATTAACCAAAATGTAGACACGCTTTATAAAATATTCGCATTCAACACAACTTGTTTATTATTAAAATTTAATTTATGAAATTGTTAAAGGAAGTTTTATTAACTTTTTGTGAATATCTTATAAAAAGTACAGTGATAAAATTTTAAAATAATATTTTTAAAACTGTTTTAAAATAGTCTTACATGACACATAATTATTTTATACGTTGATGTATCGCCAAAGTTTGTTCTATATGTCATCTAAGTGTCTACAAAGTACTTGCAAAATATTTCAGCGGTATTACAAATAGTATGTATCTAACAATTTCTACTACCATTATAAACCCATTCGTTTTATTTGTGATAGGGAAAGTTAGTAAAGCAAATAAACCGTATTTGAAATAATTTTAATTTATGACTGAATAAATATCTATTTGGTGCAGTATCAACTGTTTGAGTGATAGTAAATGTTTATAGATATTATTGATGTTTTAAAACATTTAATAGTGTATTTATGTATTTCATTTTAATGAGGCTAGGGAAGAATTCTGTGTATTAAAATGTTTTGCCTAGCCCTAAGAATAAGTGATTTAGATGTAAATAATGTATATTACTGACTTTGATTGCATATTTAACATATAGTTTTGTAATGATTTTAATTTTATTTTATTATATGTTTTTGATTTGGGTTGGCAAAGGAACCTTAATTGGTAATTTTGATTTTTAATTTTTTTGCAGTGACTTTTAAATTGAATTAAGATTTAATAAAGATAATTAAGCACTTATTGCTGTTGAAAAAAAATATCTTATTACATTTTAATTTCTTTATTTAAGAAAGATTTTTGTTTTATCGAAAATACTAGATAGGTAATATTGTTTTTCTAGTGGGGCCACAAGTCAACATTCTTTTGGACTGATTGTATCAACCTAGACGTTAACTTTATTAGTGATGAATTTTCGGCATTTTTTTTTATATTCCTTGAACATTTAGTTAATAGATCTTTGTTATCGAATTTATGCCTGTTATTTATTTCACAGTTTATAAGATATTTAGTGCATCCTGTGCAAAAGCAAGGTCTGACAACGTTCGGTTTTCGGTTTTAATACCGATACCCCCCAAGGAAACTGCTTGATGAGCCGGTAGCAGATGACCCTTGGCCCTGGAAACAAACAGCGTCATGTTTTGGTCGATTCTCGACAAAATGGTAAAGTAGTAATCCTTAACGTGTGTTATTTTGTATATATATATATATATATATATATATATATATATATATATATATATATATATATATATATATATATATATAGATGGATGTGATCTGTTACAATTATAAGAACTTGGCAACACTGTGCCAAATGAATAAAGAATTGGAGGTCCTATCGACTGTATGTAAAGTAAAAAAGCTGCATACTTCGGAGATGAAATTATATAAACGATTTTTGATGCAGCTTGGCGGCGGGCCCTAGGCGCGGACCTAATAGGTAGTGCGGTACTGGCTGGTCCATAGAGATATATTGCCGTCTGATATATATATATATATATATATATATAGTCTAGTGAATCTTCTAAATCAGGGTTATAGGTGATTATACCCGAGTATCTACTACATCAATTGAGACATCAACATATGTTATTACAAATGTCTGATCTGTGATTACAACTGAATCAAAATGTTACCTTGCGGCGCGTTTATATAGCTTTTAGAAAAGGATCGAATGATTAGAAAATTCTAGAACAATCTAAATACTACAGGGTGAAAAGAATTAAGCCTAATAGAACATTCAAGATAAGAACTAAGGTAACTCTACTTCATTAAAATAACAAATAATAATTAAATTCACCTAAAACTACAAATCTATAACAAAGACTAAATTCGTAACAATATAAAAAAATAAACTTTAATTTAATCCAAGCTGCATTAAACAAAAAAAGAAGAATGTTTACTTACGTGAATGAAAATGAATCCCGGCACCAATACACAAAAACAACGACTCGGTTTCTATCATCGCCCGCGCTAAACTGACCAAGCAGTCCAAGCACAATCATAATACAGGGTTGCCAAGCTTCTTATTTTACAGATTTTGACCATGTTATAGTTTGCTTCGTGTTCAACCTGCCCGGTCTCCCCTATTATTCTAAGAAACAGATGGATGAATCTGAGTGAAATGGCTACATTTCTCAAACACGATTTTTTATATATGTGGTTGTTGCACGCTAAACTTTTGTCGGATTTATTTTTATTCAACGAATTTTGCCTCTAGAGGCGATATAAAAAGTTATTTTATGCACAGAAAATTTCTAATAATACTTTTGGAGATTGAAATTAATATTTTGAGGAATGCGAGAAGGTTGCCGTTTTTTACTATAATATAAAAGGAATAAAGCCCGGTACACACTTGCGGGTTTTTACCGTCCGGCTCGGCTGCGGCGCCGGAATTGCGGTCCAAATTACCAAGGGGTAAATCGAACGATGCCCGGCTACATTGTGGCGCCGTGCGTGAACGACGCGGTTGTTTTGAACCGTCGTTTTTCACGGAACCGCAGCCTCGGGTCCACGGTACCATTTTGTTTGTTGTTAGGTGCACACGTACGGCAAATTCGCGCTTAGGGCGGCTTCTGAAGAGAACTTCGATGTGGAATTTTTTATAGATGCCATAAAAACTATCCAGACATAGAATATTTCCTCTGAATTGTACCATGATTGCGTAAAAAAAGGAGTGCATGTATCAAGATTTGCGAAATGTTCTTGGAAGCATTTTTCGAAAAGGACGCCAGTGAAAAAAATGAGATATGTAAGTACCTATAATCCACAGAATGAGCCAAATTAATTTTGCACACTTGACGTAATAACTTTTACATTATATGACCGTTGCAAAAATCCACAAAAAAACATATTCTAACGTGCAATTTACTCAAAATAGACGAAAACATTGAGAAAAAACTTATGTCTGAACTTACATTAAAATTGATTGGCGCTTCTAGTAAACTATGTAATGTTTGGTTTGATTTTGCAGCGACGTCAAGGACGCGATTTTAGAAAAATTACCCCTTTCCTCCGCCACTGATCATTATATAAAGTCGTATATTTAGTAGCAACTCAGAATTGATGTAGCAAGAACATACCCAAAGTTAATTTAAATGTGAACATACTCAAAGTTAATTTAAATGTGTTAATATAAAAGTTATCATCATGATTTCAAATGTGTGCTAGTTTAATTTGGCCCACTCTTTATAACATATTTATAGTATTTAATGCGTATAATACTTTATGAACACGTTTTATTTTTTACTTCACATGCAGGTGTAACGAAAACAAACACTCAGTTAAAAAATAAGTAGATACTTTAAAAATATTAATTTTGCCAAGACACTTTTCCGGCATCCGAAACAAAATAGTCGGCTAACATATTTCTCGCTTGTCTATATTGAATTGGTGGCCTCGAGGTTTTTGAATCGTTATTTTTTGTATCAGAAAGTCCTTGTATACTTAATACATCTTGAATGTTAAATCCGTCCCTCCGTACAAAATTATGTACTGCGCAACAGTGGCGGCTCCTCTATTAGGTTAAATGGTCAATGACCCCCCAATAAATATTTCCCAACAGAAACAAATAAATAAAATAACATATAAATTATATTTTTTAAATTTTTTTTAAATTTGGAAATTTTCTCTATTATTCTAAGCGTATAAACTCGTTGACTGTTCTCTTAATTCCGCGACACACACTATCCATGCCTCGCACCGCGATCTCCGGAGAGGTTTCGTTTGATTTGGAACCGATCACGGCTGGCGGCGTCCCGTGTTGACTTCGTAGTTATAAACTGAGTTTTTCCCGAGTGTTCCCGATCATATATAAGATACGGCTTACGTTGGCAAAGTTTGGGTCAATAGCCGCGCCGAGGAAACTTAAATATTTTTGTCAGTTAATGTGTTTAATGTGGATCGTGTGGTTACGATTGCGTATTTTTATAGATTTTATTTTGAAGATTTTACATTTTGTTTGTTGATTTTGTGGTTTAAATTAGGTTTTAAAGAAAAGTAGCCACAGTGTTTTAGAATATTAACACTTTATAATCCGTTTTCAATTATACTGGCGAGCTGAACTTTGAGAAACGACTCGGATTTAAGACCAGTAGTCGACCTTTGCCGAAATTTAAAATTCAGCAAACAGGTAAAGACAAAAACAAGTAAGGAAGTAAATCGTCATTTTCGTAGAAATATGCACGATTTATGTGCCTGGACATGCGGTCGCAAAGTAGCAATTCCCAAGTAACCCAAATTAGCTGTGAGCTTTTCTTTCTATCTGACCCAAACTTGAATGAGCTTCACCAAAGGATATACCTACTTTTCTTACAATTTCTCCACTATGCGAAAAAAAAAATGTAATGCCCAAGTATCATAAATTAGCTTTTTTGCCTAACAGTTAGGCATAAATGACACATAAAAACCAGAGATTTGTCAAATTTTGGCAAATTATTCTTGGTTCATTTTCTAGCCATGAAAGCTCGCTTCAAATTAGATTTTTTGGCTCCAAAAGTAGCATTTGTTAATGTAGATAGGCTATAACATAATTACTTGGCCAAAAAATATCATTTATGGGGAATTAAACCTCCAACTTTTTTTTTGTAATATTGGATGGCCAAAAAGTAGAAATATCTGTCAATTTTGTTGCCACAACACAATCAGATATGTTCTAGTAAGTATTGAAGTTAAATTATAGTAAGCATAGCTGTTTAAAATGCCAGAATATGGAATTTTTAATCAATAGAGATCGAGGTCAGAATATAATCAATAAATAGGCATTTTTCCCAAATTCCAACCAAACATATTTTAGCAAGGATTTAAATTTAATTATAGTAATAATAAGTATATAAAAATGCCAGATTATGACATTTTAAGACAACAAAAATTGAGTGGTAAAAATATGGGTTTTATTATCTTATTTTTGTTTCAAAATTAAACTAAAATTGGATAGTTTTATTTCGCTTATTTTTGCTATAATATTGCCAAAATATGCCACATTTTCAAATTTACCTTATAAAACTATACTTAACCAAACATTATGGCCAAACTGAAGATATATTTAGAAAAACGAAATATAAATTATTTACCATACAAAATGTCTACTAAAAAGATTAAATATTCCACCACATATCATAGAAAATCGCCTTCTTGGGGTAATCGTCGTTTAATTTTCTTACGCTGGCCCTAGGTCTTAAATTACCCATTTTTTGCGAATACTAAAGGCAAACCAAGTAGGCATTTTTATTTGGAAATTTTTAGTAAATTTGGCTACATTTGAAAATTATTGGCATTTGATAAATATTTGCTTACAAAGTGGCCAATTTCAAGGAATATTTGCTTAAAAATAGCCGAAAGCGTTTATGATCCGCCATGATTGAAATTAAAATTAAATTAATTTCCTAGCAACCATTACTTGACCACTTTAAACAAACATATTCTATCTACCTATAAATATGTATTTTCATGCATGTTTTTTTTACGTCATGAACCCTTTAATCAATTTTCTTAGTAAAATACTTTTCCAAACAAAAATAAAAAAATATATTTGTGGAAATCGAAATGTTTAGTTTCCGGAAGGGGCGCGTGTTTTACATGCCTATCTTAGTTTCTTTTAACAGTAAAAGTTCCTTCGCAAGTGTTTTTTGTCCCTACCAACCGTCAAACCATGATTTATTATCTTTGCATTTCCACTTGGCTCATAAATTCTTACACTGATTGGCTCTGTCGATACTATTTCTACATAATTTGAAGGAATTGAAGATTTATTATACAAATGATGAAAAGGCAACAAATGAGAAATTATTTAGGTAAATTTCGGAAAAAAATGTTACTCAAATTTCGGCTAAAAAACAAGTCAAAAAGTAGCTAATAAACCCAACCATAAAATCAAAAGAGAGGGTCGTATAATTGCCAATTGGCCATTTTTACCCCATTATGGCCAAATTAGTATTTCCCACTTTGGCCATATTTCCGTCTTTATACTGCAATAGAATTGTTATTTTGGCTAACCAGGGATATTAGCCAATATCACAGCATTTTCGCCCATATATGATTATATGTGCTACTTGGGTTAAAGGCATTTTGTTTCGTGTGTCTAATTTTTTCAGATGGCTCTTTGTGGTTTATATGTATTGAACATGTTTTAATTAAAATAACAGTAAAGTCCTCGTTGACATTTATAGCTTTTTGAAAAATTTTTCGTTTGTTTGAAAGAATTCCAAATGCACTTTCTTTATTTCTACACGCACGTGACAGTCTGTAGTTAAAAATTCTTTTCTTTTCTGACAGTACTTTTCCGCTAAAAGGTCTTATAACATTTTTCGAAAGTGGAAAAGCTTCATCGCCTATGAAGACATATGGCATATTTGGCATTTCTGTTTCTTGCAAAGATTTGCTTTTTAATTCATTGTTTTCAAGTTTTCTGTAAAAATCTGTTTTTCAAATATAGCACTATCTGAGTCTTTTCCAAAAGCATCAATACCAATGTAAATGAATTCGTAATTAGAATCAGCAGTTGCTAACAAAACTACTGAAAAGTAATTTTTGTAATTGTAAAATAACGATCCACTCATTTTTGGTTTTCTGATTCTCACATGATTTCCGTCAATGGCTCCGAAACAATTCGGAAATTGGGTGTGTGCCTCCAGATATTTGTTTCCAATGTTGTTCAGTTAATGTGGGAAATGAGGTTTCTCGTAAAGTTTCCCAAATAGCAATTCTGTAAGTTAAATGGATATCAAGTTGATCGCAACCCTTGCCCAGACACCTAAAATTAAAAAAATGTCTTAAATAAACTTAATTTTAAATACTTTTTTCATTATCTACGTGTTCAAGCCACATTTTTTTAGACAACAAATTTATAAAAAGGTAGATAAATATCAAAAACTGAAAATTTTGAAAAAGAAGACCAAATCTGGGCAAGCGGCTGATTCTGGGCGAACATATATATATGCTAAACAATTATCCTTCTTACAACAAACTGCAACTACCTCTGAAACGCAATCCAGTCTCCCGGAGGAACGACAAGACGTTAATCAGGTACAAAAATCAAACGAACTAGTAGAAGGTTGGCCAGGCCCCAGTCGTCGATCTTCCCGCGATGAGTGTTATCGAAAAAATAAAGCTACTAAATGGAGTATCGAGCAGTCTCTAATTCAGTATTTGAACACCCCGATGCCAATCCCTACCTCTAGATCGGAGACAAATCCAGATAGGGCGTTTTTTTTAAGTATTTTGCCCCCAATCGAAATATTTACTGAAGGCGAAAAGCTGGATTTTCGATGTGAGGTGCAATAAATCTAGTAAAAAAAAATAAGATCTAACAAACCAACTACTTCACCTCAAAAGGCTAATAATCACCATCCATCTTATTCTAGTGCTCCTTAGGCAGCTATTTATTACCCATCTAATCCTAGTGTCTCTCAGGCACCTACATATCATCATCATCCATCTAATCTAAGTATCCCCCAGACACCATATCATCATCCATCTAACTCTAGTTTCTGTTATTATATTAGTTCTCCCGCATTGACATCACCTAGATCTCAATCGGAGGCGGAAGATTTTGATATATATGATAAATACCGACCTTCTAAATAATAACAGTTTTTTTATTTTGTATTATATAATATTAATAAGTATATTATCCCGAATAAAGTCTTTCTAGCAAGCGACCTTTTTATATTATAATTATAGGTTTGCCTCAATTATGTTAAAACTTTACTTACCTAATCGTGATAGCTAACATTTCTAGTGGAGTTATAGAGACTCTCATCCTGATATCTTGAGATTGTATCCTATCCGAAACTTTCGCCGCCAGTTCATAAAATGATATAACACTAATTCGAAAATAATTAAAAATATTTTCCAGATGCACCTTTGAATTCGAAAAAGATGTCACAAATCTACCCTTACTAAGCCTTAACTGGTTAAACGGATGCACCCAATATCGTCGGTTACTTTTCAAAAATGTTTGTACACTAGGTAAGCAAAAATCGCGCGTTTTTTTCTATGTACTTCCATCTTGAACTTTCAAGCAACACTGGTTTAAACAGTGCCCCTGCGAAAACGCGTGTAGGTGTGCAGGTAAGTTTGCGGCGCCGCAGCGTGACCGGACGGTAAAAGGCCGCAAGTGTGTACCGGGCTTAATTTTAGTAATTACGAAGCGAAAGATGAATTTAGCCGAGGTTAATAAATTATTTTGATTGATTTTTTATGAATTTATTTGATGATTTTAATGATGTACATGCAATTAGATTAAATACGCTAGGTGTCTTTTAGGTGTTTGGGAAAAATGTTTCCCAAAATTTCAAAAGTCATCCTCTTTTCATGCTGTTAATTTTTGGAATGAGCTACTCAACGATGTAAAAGAGTTTTTTCAGAAATAAAAATTTCAAGGTCTATTAAGTATAAAGTCCTGAACGAGCATTGGAGAAGTATATAAGCAATAAAAAAAACAATGAACTGGTCAATACTTGAAGCGCCCACCCTAGGTTTTGACTCCACTTTCAAAGTTGTCAATCAAATGTATCGTGCGAATTTTCATGAAGTTGAACCAATTGAACCAATTCTTTATTTTTTCCAGGGATACAAATTCTTTGCCGAAAATTGATTTTTTAAAACATTTTTTTGTTGGCTATTCGATACAATTGTTTTAATGTTTCTCTTCACAATACTGCCCAGACTAAACTTAATTTGGAACACTGTGAAGGTGCATTAGTCTCGGACGATTTCAGAATTTCTTAGACATCATATCGCTCTTTATGTGGTCCCAAAACAACATTACTTGAGTATATAGCGTGTTCATCATTTAACGAATGAGTTTCGGTAGACAATTTTTGTATTGTATTAAGTAGCAATATTTCACAAGTAGCACAAATTAGCTGGTAAGCTTTATTGCCTAACAGTTAGCCATAAAAGACACATAAAGACGACAGATTTGTCAAATTGTGGCAAACGAATCCTGGTTTGTTTTTTGGTCATGAGTCATGATGTTTGACTTCACAACTTATTTGTTTCCCATAAGGGGCCATTCATACTTACCCAGTGATCAAGGTTTCTCAATAACTGTAAAAAATAAAAAGAAAAATCGATTATTAAATAAAATTATTATATCGATCGTATAAAAACCGTAGAGTACTGGGATCGACTAATATTAGAAGCAAGAGCTAAACCTTCTCCTTTTAGACTTGTAAAGTTGTTCTATGATGTATGATATTAAAACCAGCACAGATAATTTTTTCTTAAAAATCCCAAACCAGGTATAACCATAAAAAAACACGAATATTTCGTATAGAAAAACAAAATTGTTGGATTTTTTAAGAGATAGCCATAGTAGTCCTTAGGGCTCATACCTTGTAACATCAAAAATCAGACTCAGAGATTAGATTTGTTCTGGACCAATCCCTAGCCAGAATTCGAAATTGGAAAATTTAAAAAACTTTTTTGGCTTCTTCACAGTCAGTCAAACAGAAAATGTTATGATGATTTGAGGGCAAAAAACAAACTCACTTATGATAATTTCAACGAGCCGGCTGTGACTGATAAGGATGATAACAGCAGTGGTTGTTAAGACTAATATATATACATAAATTTAGATTAGTTTAGTTGTTTGTGTTAACGTTTTATATTTCCAATAAAAACATTTTATGTCACAGTTTTTTAATATTTATTAATTAATTGATATAAATATTTTTGATGAGAAAATAAAATCGTTAACTAAACTAACAAATGTAGGTAGTTTTTCATTTACCCAGAATTCTAATGTTTGAGAAGTCAGTTTTAAGAAATATGAGACAACAGCTAGAGGATAAAAACTGATAGTCGCACGTAGTTTTTGAGAGATACGAAATTGTTCGAAACGAGGAACGTATACCGGATTTCAACAAATTTATTAGACAGGCCATAACTTTTAAAGTATTTGATGTATCGAAACGAGATTTCGTATAGGTAAATGGTATATAAAGAGGAGAGTTTTCGCATATTTTTTACTTTCCGGTTTCACCGGGAATGCCTCCAGTTTAGATTTTTTAAATGGAACACTCTGTATATTTTTACATTTTTGGATTCCTGAGACAATTCTGAATCAGAATTTGACATTTTAAAATTGCATTAAAGTGCATCTAAGATTTAGTGATTAGTCTGATAGCTAGGAACAAGAGAAGTAGATAAAATCAAATTTTTGCGTCTAACTATATTTTTTTTCAAATGGCGACCCTTTTTAGACAAGCACTTTTTGAAAAGAGGATTTTTTTGCGAATCTAATGGGTACTAACTTTTTTGTGATTGGTTTAAAAATTAGCTCAAAAATTAAATATTAACAAGAAAAATATTCTATAATCAATTATTTACTATTATCAAGTGTGCCATGAATATCCATGCTGGATATTAAGATTTAAGATTTTTAATTGTGACGGTTGATCAAGATTACTTACATTGGATCTATCTATGTGTCATGTCACGTAAAGTCTGCCCAGCCTATCTCTGTTGATGAAAAGAATGCACGCCTGTGCGCCTAACGGTCAGGTCAACAAATTTAGGCGTGCAAATCGTGCAGAGTATTAAACAAAAATATAACTTCAACTAAATTCAATAACGCTGTAAAATGTAAAAGCACAATATTCGAGTTCACTGTAGTTGTTCAAAGTGCATTCCTCCTTGTTCACGATACATTTCCGCTCGTTCAATTGCTTCGCTCAACACGTTGTGCAGCATTTGAGGCGTAATACTTCTAAATACACGTACATTCCTTTCTTCTAAGATTTCAAGAGTGGCTGGGGCTGTTACATAGACTCTTTCTATAAGATATCCCCAAATAAAGAAATTGTGAACAGTGAGATTCGGTGAACGGGTGGGCCACCGTATTGGGACATTGGTTGCAATAACTTTATTATTAAAATGTTTAATTAAATAATTAAGAACTTCTCTGGTATTGTGAGGCGATGCTTGTTGGAAGTAAATTCGGCGTAAAATTTCTAAAGGTAGATCATTAAGGTGTTGCTGAATTTCATTTTGGAGAAAGCCTAAGTACCTAACCCCTGTTAATTGGCCTTGAAATAAAATTGGCCCAATTATTCTGTTACCAACGACACCAACCCAGACATTGAGTCCAAACCTTTCTTGAAACTTGATAAAATTTGAGTCAATTCTACATTTTTGGAGCAACCAATCACAAAACAATACTCGTCTATCGCCATCGTCAGGATACAAATGTTGGTGTAACTGGTACTTAATAGCTCGATATCCGTGTTTCTTTAGTATTTTTCTAGCTGATTCATGATTTAAATCCAGTTCGTGATTATCAATCAATCAAATATTTATTAGTGTCATTGTACAATGATTGTGCACTTACACAAATCAGTAATTTAAATAATAACAATTACAAATAATCTTCATCTTAGCATTATTCAAAATACAAAATAGAGATTTAATAAAACCTTTATACACCACAAACCTAAAATAATATATGAAACGGCAAAAAGTAATTATCAAATAGAAGTAATTTAGGTACAATAAAATGATATAATAGACATAAATAATCAGGTAACCAATAATATTATAAGATATTAAAAATAAATTCAAACACAGGCATATATGTAAATATAAAAAGTAGTATAATCAATCACACACACAAAATAATCACATGTACAGTTTAATTTAAATGTGTGCAAAATTGCTTGTATATATTTCATCTAGCGAATACAAGGCATTTTGTTCAAGATAAACTTTAAGTTTACACTTAAATTTTGTAGAACACAAATCCCTAATTGAATGAATCAGCATATTGAAGAATTTGAAGTAAAATGCCGCAGATATTCGTGTGTTTTGACAATTTCTGGTATTATATTGATGCGTGTTAGTATGGTTTTTATACATACTTATATTGGGTCTAAAAAAAAATTAAGTATTCGAGGCAGTAAAGGGAAGGTAACGTTAAAATTCCTAGTTCTTTGAAAGTATACCTACAATCGTCACCAATCGTAGCCAAGCCCCATAATTATTCTAACACAATGCCCCTGTAAAGTGAAAATTTTTTTATCATGGGCAGAATGCCCCCAATGCAAAATGCCATAGGCCATATTTGCATGAAATGTTCAATAATAAGAAGTCTTAAGGTATCTAAGGGAGAGAGTATTTTTCAAATTTCGCAAAAGATACATTGATTTTGTTAGTTTTTTGAATAAATACTCGACATGAGCTTCCCAAGTTAAAAAAGGATCTAGATATAAACCCAATATTAAATAGTTATTAATTTTTCTTCATTTATAATAAATCTGCCTTCCGTCAGTTGATTTCCTTCTTGATGCCTTGATTATCGAGATATGGAAAATACTGACGGACTGGATGTTGCCGGTCGGGGTATCTCAGAGCATACAATTCAGCAGCATTCCTTGAATTTTTATGACATTCTCCAAATATTAATAACATATCGACTTATTCACTTTGAGTATACATTATTTTGACTTTTGAAAACAAAAATAATACTGAAATATGAAAGAAAAATAAGGAAATGTTATGTCTACTCAGAAAGAATAGGTACGTGTCACACTGTCAAAACAACAAATCCTACTTAACATCCAGCATGGCTATCCATGGCACACTTGATAAAAGTAAGTAATTGACTATCGACTAGTTTTCTTAGTAATATTTAATTTTTGAGTTTATTTTTAGTCCAATAGCAAAAAAGTTAGCACCGTTAGATTCGCAAAAAAATCTTCTTTTCAAAAAGTGCTTGTCTAAAAAGGGTTGCCATTTGAAAAAAAAATAGTTAGACACAAAAATTTGATTTTATCAACTTCTCTTGTTCCTAGCTATCAGACTAATCACTAAAACTTAGCGATTGTATTATTCTGTCATCATTTCAAGTCCTTAGATTAATTTGCATCTGGTCATGGCTGTGTTACTCTGGGATGAGGACAATGAAATGAAACGACAAACGACGAGTCTAGTTGGCAACTGCTTTATTATAAAAGATGGTGTCTATTTATATGCGAGCCTGTACACATTACAATGTTACACGATTTACATTTAATATTTCCTGACATCTCCCTTCTTTAAATAATAGCTATAAACTAAAAATTATCAGTCTTAATTTAATTTTTTATCACAGATCATTAATTACAACTAGTTACATTTATTTTATAATTACATTAAATTTATTTAATCTCACAGAACAGTAGCCGTTACGGTATATACAATATATAATGAATTTTATGTAAAACTCACAACATAATTACAATATTGTTCAAAATGTACCAAACTTCTAGAGGTGTTTTTCATAAAATATTTTAATAATCACTCAAAATTTTTTATTTTGTAATAAGAATAGTTATAACCATAATGTACAACCATTCTAACCTAAAATTGCAAACACATCTCTAATTCAATATCAATTATATAATGTTATATAATAAATAAAAATGTTATGCCACAATATAAGACATTCTCAATGATAAACTACTTGTGAACCAGTGAAGACTCTATCTTAACAATGTATTAGTCGAATTCAAGTTTATAATCTCGAAGCCTTGTAGGCAGCTTTATGTTTCTACCCGTTCTACTTAGTCGAGTAGCATTAAACAGATTTTCATCCTCGCTAGAGGAATGAGGTGACTCAGAAGTTTCATAACTAGAAATACATGTTTTATGTGATTCGTCAGAATTACTATCTAAGGAATTATTAAGTGTATCCTCACTGTTCTCACAGTCGCCTACTGTACTATTACTAACATTACTATCACTAAGACAAACACTATTTGGACAAAGATTAAAGTTATTTGGACTAACACGTACATTACTTTGATTAGCACAAACATTACTAGACCCGTCTGTCTGTAAATTATCTAGGTTGCCATTACTAGATAGTCTGTCCAAAGGTGTTTGTTTCCCACCCTCTCCAGTATCTGAAGACTTATTGTCAAATAAAGGAATATAATTATAATTTAAAAAATTACTAGAAGATGCAAAATTAGTTAGGTTACCATTCTCCATACTAGAGAGTTATATTTATTTTTATCAAAAGTTTTACGCTCGAAATGAGAATTAGACTGTGGCAAAATTGTTCTTAAATTTCTATTAAACAAAACATTAGCCGGAGAGTTATATTTATCCATAGGTGTATTTCTATATTCGAGAAGCGCTAAATAAGGATCTTTCCTGTCTAAAATACATTTTTTTAACAGTTTTTTGATAGTTTGAATTGATCTTTCAACCTGACCGTTTGATTGAGAATATAAAGGTGAAGAAGTTTTATGTTGAAAGTCATATGCTTTTGAAAACCTTTTAAAAAGCAAACTGGACCATTCAGGACCATTATCTGAAATCAGGATATTTGGAATACCAAAGCGAGCAAATACACTCTTAAGTTTATGTATAATATTATCACTAGACAAGTCCTTATCTAAATTTATAACCTCGACATACTTAGAATAATAATCTACAATCAGAAGATATGATACATTAAAAAGATGGTAAATATCTACACCAAGCTTGGACCAAGGACGCAAAGGAGTATCATGAGATATCATGGGCTCAGACTGTTGAGACTTCCGGAAAGTTTGACATACATGACATGATAGTACGAAGTCTTCAATCTGTTTTGTCATGCCTGGCCAATAAAATGAAAGTTTAGCTTTATCAATGCATTTTTTTGCAGAAAGATGACTATAATGCAATTTATTTAAAATTTCTTTTCTAAGTGCTGAAGGCACAATTAAATTTTGGCCTTTAAACAAAAGATCATCTATTTCAGAAATTTCTCCTTTAAATTTAAAATAAAATTTGATATTTTCAGGGCAGTCTGCTAATCTACTCGGCCAACCGTTCCTGACAAACTGTTTTAGGGAAATTAACTCTGGGTCCTTATTGGTTAGTTTTATTATTTCTCGCTTTTTATCTTCAGAAACATTAATATTCATTAATACCAAACAAATGTGTGATTCCAGCTCTAAATCTACATTTTCCTCAAAGAAATTATTTTTACGAAAAGCCCTACTTAAGGTGTCAGCTAAAATAAGTTTTTTGCCTGGCTTATGCACTAATTCAAAATTATATTTCCTTAACTGCATAATCATTCTTTGTAATCTAGGTGGACATAAATGTAAAGGCTTTTTAATTATACTAACTAGAGGCAAATGATCAGTTTCTACAATTAGATTTTTAATTCCATATACATACTGCGAAAAACGAGAAATTCCGAACCACACACTTAGCATTTCTTTTTCAATTTGAGAATATTTACACTGAGTTTCTGTCAAGGCCCTGGATGCATGAGCACAGGGCCTTCCATCCTGAAGTAATACGGCAGCCATCCCAAACTGAGATGAATCCACAGATATTGTTGCCGACTGTTTAGACACATCATAAAAATGTAAACAAGGAGCTTTAGACAAAACATTTTTCAGGTTGTTAAAAGTAGCTTCGTGTATGTCATCCCACTGGAAAAGATTATCTTTCCTCAGGAGAGCACGAAGAGGTGCAGTTTTTTCTGAAAGTCCCTCAATAAACCTACTCATATATGTTATCATACCAAGAAATCTTTGAACGTCTTTTTTATCTATTGGTGAAGGCATATCTTTTATAGCCTGTACTTTATCTTCATTAGGTTTTATACCTGTTCTACTTATAGTATGACCCATATACCTAACCTCAGATTGCAAAAACTTTTATTAACCTGGCATTATGCTCTTCTATAGTATTTTCATATATTAAAATATCATCAACATAGAAACTACAGCCCTCAATACCACCAAAAATTTCAAACATTCGTTCCTGAAAAACCTCCGGGGCACTGCACAACCCATAAGGTAACCTTAAAAATCGATATCTCCCAAATGAAGTAGCAAAAGTACAAAGTTTTGAACTATTTTTATCTAATTTAATCTGCAGGAAACCTTGTGTTGCATCCAAGACACTAAAATATTTTGAACCTGTCAAATCAGCCGTCAATTCTTCCAGAGTGGGAATTTGAAAATAATGTCTTTTAATATTTGAATTTAAATCTTTGGGATCTATAGCTATTCTAAGCTGACCATTTGATTTTCTAACTATTACCATATTATGACACCAATCAGTACAATCATTAGATTTTTCTATAAGTCCCTGCTTTTCTAACTGATTTAGAGTAAGTTTGAGTTTATCTCTAAGAGCAAATGGAACTTTTCTAGGATAATTTACTTCTGGAATTGCGCCTTCTCTCAACTCAATATGATATTCTTTTTTTAAACAACCTATACCGTTAAATACGGAATTATATTTTTTAAAAATGCTTTTTAATTCAAAATTTTTATTTAGAAAATTATTTTCTACTGAATCTATTCTTTTAATAAGTTCTAGTTCTACACAACCATTAAGACCCAAAATAGGACTGTTCTCTGGGTAGACCACATAAAATAACAGACTCTCCTGTTTATTTTTAGACTTACAATTTAAAATACAATGACCAATAATAGGAATAGTATGCCCAGTATAAGAAGTGAGCTTGGTTTTAACTTTATTTATTTTTGAAAGATCAAAATTGATTTTTTGTAGAAAACTTACAGGTATTATATTGGCCATGGCTCCTGTATCCAGTTTAAAGTCCAAAGTCTGTCCTTTAATCTCCAAAGTCGTAACCCCACAAACATCCCAGCGGTGGCTCTTGAACCCCTTGGCGAGACTGTGTGAATATCAATAGATCCTATGAAAAGAAAATTATCTGTATCATCCAAATCACTACAACTAGAGTCATTATCCTTTATACAGTTAATAGATTTTTTATGTTTAAAATATTTAGATTTATTGTTAAAGTTAGAACGGTGGTTATTAGATACTTTGTTTTTAAAACAACAAGAAGAAAAATGATTACTGATACCACAATTTAAACATTTCTTGCCAAATGCAGGGCATTTCCCATATTCATGACGTTTGGCACACTTGGGACAGGTGGATTTGCCTTGATTGTGCCCTGTAGATGAACCTAACGAACCTGGATGGTCAGTTCTTAGTTGCTGTGATCGGGGGCCCTGATTCTTACGAGACCTGGTACCAATAGCGTCCACTTCCACTTGTTTTTCTTGTTTAATACCATTGGTGATATATCTGTTCTGCTGCCTTGTGCTTTCTATGTTAACACAAATTTGGACGGCCCTTTGCAGCGTAGTAGCATCTTCTTGAAGTAGCTGTTCTCTCAGTGTGGTAGACCTTAATCCACAAACTAGCATGTCTTTAATAAGTGACTCTCTTAAATCGCCAAATTCGCAAGAAAGTGACAGATTCTTTAGTTCAGTAATGAATTGATCAACCGATTGACCTTCGAGTTGCTGAATTGTGAAAAATTTATGCCGTTCATAGGTAAGGTTCTTTTTCGGGTTAAAATGAGCATCGAACTTAATCTGCAGACTTTCCAAAGTTTCCGTTTCATCCTGCCCCCAAGTAAATGCATTATATATTCTAATACCTTCGTCTCCAATCAACGTGAGGAGCTGAGCACATTTTGTACCTTCGTCCTTTTTTTGATATTTCTGTTGCTTTTAAATACGTATTGAACCTTTGCTTCCAAAATTTCCAATTTTCTGAAAGGTTTCCCGACATTATCATGGGTGGAATCCCTCTAAAGTCCATTCTTCTAGCTTCAATCTTCAGTTTTTCTCTTTTTTTTTTCGGCTTACAAAATGGACGACCTTACTGCGCCATGTGTTACTGCTGGGAGCGGGTCTGGGATGAGGACAATGAAATGAAACGACAAACGACGAGTCTAGTTGGCAACTGCTTTATTATAAAAGATGGCGTCTATTTATATGCGAGCCTGTACACATTACAATGTTGCACGATTTACATTTAATATTTCCTGACAATGGCCACCTAGATGCAATTTTAAAAATGGCTATAAAAAAAATCAAGTAGGCGTAAAAAGTTTTTAAAATACTGATTCAGAATTGTCTCCGGTGAAACCGGAAAGTGAAAAATATGCGAAAACTCTCGTCTTTATTTACCACTTACCTATACGAAATTTCGTTTTGATACATCAAATACCTTAAAAGTTATGGCCTAATAGATTCGTTGACACCCGGTATGCCTAGTTGAACGTAGAAAAGGCCACGCGAAAATAGTATTTCAGGGGTTTAGAAATCCGGGTGTATTTTGGAAACCGCTGCACTTTTTGGATTGATATAGATGAAGGGATCATCAACACATGTCTATAAATATATGACAAGTTTGGGAAATGCCTAGAGAAATATGAATTTCTTAATGAAACATTGCCAATGAACGGCGTTAGAAAATAATAATTGGTCTTAAATTATATTTATAGACATTTTTTTGTAAAAAATTAAGCCGTTGCTGAGATATACCTTTTTCTAGCCGCGCGCGACGTGGCGGCCTCTGTCGATTACTTCGACTACTTGATTTTAAGTGATGTGTTGGTATTCTAAATATTTCATTCAAATACAACAGTAGTGTTCGGATAACGTTAGTGAAGGCAGATTTTAATTGCCTACCCACTATTTCTTTAGGAATAAGTTTTGCCCATATTATTTTACTCCGACGCTGACGATGGAAGTGGCCGATTAGTTGACAGGTTCACCTGGTTTGATTAATTATTATTATTTTGATAGTTAGAGTAGAAAGTAGTCGAAATGTAGACAATCGATCTCCAAATATTGGATTTCGGCCTATAAAACGAATGATGTTAAATATAGTGAAAACATTTCTGATATTCAAAAAATTTTACATTATTTTGACAAGACATTATTATTTATATTAGTTTAATTTATTGCCAAATAAACAAAATAACTTTTACTTAATGTTATTAGAAAAATTAATCGTGGAAAATAGAAAAAAAATTGACTATACATAGGTATCTACACCTATACTACAAACAACCTAAAAATTAATTTTGACATCTCTCATGGCGGGACATTTGAAATAATAGACAGATAGTGGATTTTAATGAATGGTTTCTAATATCCATACTTCTACATTTTCAAGGATCTACAAGCTCGGGCAAATAATATTTGATATAACACACTGTTAATTAATTTTCATTTTATCACAGAATACATAATTTTTTAAAATTATTTCTCTCCTTATGCTGCCTTTGCAGACCTGCGTGCGACGTACCGATCGTCCAATATGAATAATTGTACGCTTGCATGATTATTTTTATACGAGGGACGTTTTAAAAATATGTGAGAGGTACACGATTAATAATTTATAATAGGTATGTTTGTATTCTTTATTTTTTATAAGCAATTAATGACAAATAGACTACCTTGTAAATTTAGTAAGGATTAAAAAATGGTGCAGTGAATTAAAAAAAAAAGATGTTTTGGTATTTTAAAGATAAACTTAATACTTACATAGTTGAAAATCGATCTAAGAAGCATCCACAAAATAATGCTGGGCATTAGTTGGGACGGGGGTATTTTCATTCATTTTTTCCTAATCGGATTTTGTTTCACATATTTTAAAATAATTAAAATTTACATATCCTATTACATAACAATAAAAAGGGGTTTGGCAAATTTTTAACAGTACCAAACAACTGGCAATTATGGAGAACCCCATTAGGATGTATTTTTGATAAAAAAAAGCTGCATGAAACGAATTTGCGACATTTGCACAATGTTATCAAACAAAGCAATAACCATTTTTGCAGAATTGCGGTAGAAAAATTCTAAAATTATACATACTTTTCTATTACTCCCAGCATAATTTATCTATTAAAGCTTCTTGGCGCAATATAAATAAGATCATGTTAAAGCGCCAAAGAAACCAGTTTCAAAATACGTTTTAGTTTAAAAAAAAATCGAAATATTAGCAAAGTTATGAAAAAATAAAAAATATGTAAAAAAAACCGGTAAATTTCCTTTACCTCGAAATTCCCTCGTTATGATTTTCTTTCCATTTGTTAGGAATAGTGAAATGTGACTCAATTTAGTTTAGTACATAGTCACAGTATATATGTGTTAAATATACTGTATTTTCAAAAATTTTAATTGGGCGCCATTTTGTTCTAGTTTTACTAGTTTCTTTCTACTTATACCACACTTGACTTTCGGGCATAATTTAAAATAAATTCAATAAGTAGTTTTTACATTGACAGATACCGCCATTTTGTTACGTCATGTTGAATTCGTACCAGTTTATCCCATATTCACTTTTAATATTTCTGCAAAATTTAAGGTCAATTGAACAAGATTTTCTTATGTTGATTTTTAAAAAAATGTTATTTGGCTGCCATTTTGTTTCGCCATCTTAAATTTGTACCACAGCTCTACCAGTGTATCTCTTTTATCGTACTTAGTTCTTGCACAAAAATTGAAATTAATTTACTAAGTAGTATTTTCAGTCTGATTTTTTAAATATTTTATTAGGCCGCTATTTTGGTTTGCGATTTTGGATTCATATCAAAATGTTACCAGGTCATTCCTATTCAACACTTGATTTTAAGTGCAAAGTTTGAGGTAAACTGGATAATTAGCGTTTTTAGTGATAATTTTTTTTACGTTTCACTAGTCCGTCATCTTGTTCCGCCATATTGGATTTTTATTAACACGTTGATGGACAATGACGCCGATCGGCGTCTTCGCTGGCGTGGCAAATGTGACAGGACGCTGTTCGGCGTCCGAAATAATATCGCGTATAAACGGAGGAACGTCTATCGGCGTCCCAATTCCCATATAAAATGCTAAGGGGACATGGTTTCTGCCATATTTGAGACCGATTACATTATGATACTGCCGCTTTTAATGCTTCATAATTTTGTGACACGTGGTATCATCCCCCACTCAGAAAGAAATTGACAAATTCTGCAGTACGCCGTTAGACGTCCTGCGATCCATGTAAAATCAATTAGTCGCATTTTGACTGTCGATTGTTGCGCTTACAGTGCCGATGAGTGTTAAAGTTTTGGTGGGAAATTTGTGGAGCATTACATTTGTGCAATGTAAGTACTTTTTCAATATTTTATGCTGTTTTACTTTAAATTCACTTTAAACCTAAAGAAAAAATGCCGTATGGTGCTCAAATGCATACCTAGGAAGGAAGAAAAATATGTAGCATGACAAATTTTAGTTTCTAGTTGGCAATCAATTGAGTTTATGCTTTGAATTTGTGTAAAATAGATAGAGATAGAATAGATTTTGAAGTATGATACACGGGAGCTGGTCAATAGCGTAGAGTGGGGGGGGGGGATTTAAAAAATTACATTTGAATCGCATCCCGGTTGTCGATTCAAATAAATGTTTTTATATATTGACAGGACAATAGGCTAACAACGCAGTATCATGAATGGCTCACCGAGCTTGACAGGGACGTATTTAGGAGGACGGATTAGACTCTTTTAGAACATAAGTTTGATCTACATGTAATTGATGTGACAATTTGAATAATTATGTAAGTCGGATAGTGTTACAGTATGAATGGGAATGGCCTTAGTGAACTGATCAGTGGCGTATTCAGGGGCGGCACAAATTTTAAAAGTTACATTTGAGTCACTTTGCAGTTTTCAGTTTAACGGATATTTTGCAAACATCGTCAATAAATGCTGTATTATGGCGTTACTAAGCTCATTAGGGACATATTTAGAGGGACGTAGTAAATTGGGTGTATATTTTGCGTACTTAAGGCTACGTTTATTACAGATGAGTGGCCCCAATGACCCTTATGAAAAAGAACAAAGAAGACTAATGCAACTCTATGACGATTTGTCTGATGATGAAGAAGAACAAGATCCATATCACGACAGCGATGATGGGTCAGATCCAGATTTTGTTCCCAGCGAAACTTCAGACATCGATGAACCCGCAGTTGGTTTAAGGAGATTTCCGAGTGAAGAATTTCTCATAAATCTTTCATCATCAGATCTGGAAAATGACTATCAAAGCCCCCAGGTATCTGACGCTGAACCGGAGGACCTTGACCTACAGCCTAATGGTGATGGGGACCGCACTATACCAGAAGAACCTGATTTATGGGAAGAAACAACAAAACCAATTCCCATTTTCGATTTTGATGAACACAGTGTTGGAGTGAAAATAAATATTGTCGAAAACTCCTCGCCCCTGGATGTTTTCCAGTCATTGTTTACGCCGCAAATATGGGAGTATTTAGTGCAGTGCTCAAACAATTATGCTGTTTTCCTAACCAATACAAATCGGCCAAAGACAAGGAACTGTAGAACAGCAACTATACGACCAATAACAGTCGACGAGCTAAAGGCCTTTTTTGGTCTTTGTCTGCTTCAAGGTCAAGTTTCAACCTGCAACGTTCGCCGATTTTTTTCTTCAAAAGATGTTCTTTATTATCATCCTGTATTTCCTTTTGTGATGTCGGCAAGGAGATTCGAGCAAATACTACGGATTTTGTGTTGTTCGGCGCCAAATTTAAAAGGAAAGAAGAAAGTAGAAACACTGATTGATATGTTTAAATTTAAGTTCCAAGCTGCTTACGTACCTACTAAAGAACTGTCCTTGGATGAATCTTTACTACATTTTCGAGGACGTCTTGGATTTAGAGTTTATATAAAGAACAAAAAAGACAGATACGGAATAAAGTTTTATCAGTTAGCGACATCTGATGGGTATGTGTTGAATTTGGAAATGTACAGTGGACAAGATGCTAAACATAATGATGGTAATCAAGGTGGTGGCAACTCTACAACAGAAAACTTAGTTCTTCGCCTAATGGAACCTTACCTAGACAAGGGTTACGAGTTATTTATGGACAATTATTATAACGGCGTTACTTTGTCTGAAAAATTATTGGAACGAAAGCCGCATTCCACTGGTACTCTTAGGTCTAACCGTCGGGGAAATCCCAAAGACTTAGTAAAAAAAAAATTGAAGCGCGGTCAACATTTTTGGACACGCAAGAAGAACGTTTATGTATCCAAGTGGAAAGACAAACGTGATGTTTTGATGCTTACAACGAGAAATCATCCCGGGATTATTACAGTAAGAAACAAATATGGCCAAGAAAAACTTAAGCCCAGAGAAGTTGCTTCTTACAACGACCATATGTCAGGTGTTGATCGAGGGGATCAGATGACGGCAACTTATAACACAAGAAGGAAAACCATCAGATGGTATAAAAAGATTATCTTATACCTCCTAGATTTAACTACATGGAACTCGTTTTATTTATACAAAAAGTATTGCAAAGGGGGCTCACAAAAATGCCGATTTTTGGAATTTAGAGACGACCTCATTAAATCTTTAATAAAATTACCCCAAGATGCAGATGTCCTTCGCAAAAAGATACATCATAGTCGCTATCGTCAGCCTGAACAAAATGAAAATCAAAATGTTGCCGAGACCCAAGAAGGACATTGGCCCGAAAAAGTTCCGGGCACTCCTGGAGAAAAATCGACAAAAAAATCTGTTTTTCTAAAGTGCAGGATGTGTTCAAAAAAGAAAATCAGAAGAGAAATAAGCTTCAGGTGTAAAGGTTGTCCTGAGAAACCTCCTATATGCGCATTATGCTTTGAGGAATGGCATACCCAGAAACAATAGAATTTTTGTGTTCTTTTTTCAAATTTTTTGTGTTTGTTTTTGTGTTCCTCTTAGTTGAGAATAAAACCGTTTTTGATTGATAATAATTGTTGTTTTATTCAGTGTCGTAGCCAGAATGGAAGAAGGAGTTCCTTTTTTCGATATATATATATATTTTTTATATTTCTCAATAAATTTAATAAAAAATAAAATAAAGAGTCCTAAAAACATCTACCTTAACTTTTTGGGATTTTTAGGGAGCCGCTGTTTTCCCTCTGGCTACGCCCTTGAATTATATAACATTTTTAACTAGATGTCAATCGGCGTCACAGCAATTTTTCTCTTTCAAATGTGGCAGGACGTCTATCGGCGTCAATTTTCAAACTTCTCTAAAACAAAAATTCTAACTTTTTTTCAAATTCTGAGATGTTTGCTATACTTTTGAAAGCAATCTGGTTCCTAATTCCTTAAAAAGTACTAATGTCATTTTTGACACCGACCACATTTTCCTATTGTCCGCCAACGTGTTAAAATATTACCAGGTCATCCTCATGTGACCTTTACTTTTTGACTAAAATTTGAAGTCAATCTGGTAAGTAGATTTCTATGCCGGGAACTGACATACAGAAAGACAGACGGACCGACAGAATTGATAAAACATATTTTTTTGGCATCTAGGGGCGCTAAAACGTGGAGATATGTAAAACCTGAGGGGGTGATTTTTTTTTTCACGATTACAAACATCTTATTTGGCAGCCATTTGTTCCGTCATCTTGCATTAGTAACACAGTTTTACTAGTTGATTCCTATACTACAATTAGTTATGCCACACAATTTGAAATAAATCCATTAAATAGTTTTTCAGGCTGAATCTTTAAATATTTTATTATGCCGCCATTTTGGATTTGTATCAAAATTTTACCAGTTGATTTCAATAAAATACTTGACATTTGTGCAAAATTTAAGATAAATTGGTAGTCGTTTTTTAATAATATTTTTTTTAGCATTTCACTAGGTCGCCATTTTGTTTCACCATATTAGATTTTTAGCAAAATATTACCAGATCCTTAAGTTTTGATCAAAATTTGAAATCAACCAAGTTAGTATTTCTTAAGCTATGCCCCGATCTGACTGGCAGACTGACAGACGGACCGACAGATTTGATAAAACATATTTTTTGGCATTTACGGACGCTAAAACGTGAAGATATGTAAAATCTGAGAGGGTGATTTTTTTACGATTATATATAATTTATTTAACCGCCATTTTGTTCGGCCATCTTAAACTAGTACCACAATTTTACAAGTTGAGCACTATACCACAATTAGTTACGGCACACAATTTGAAGTCAATCCATTAAGTAGTTTTCCAGGCTGAATTTTTAAATATTCTATTAAGCCGCCAGTTTGTTCCGCCCTCTTGGATTTGTACCAAAATTTTACCAGTTGATTCCAACATAATTCTTGATGTTTGTGCAAAATTTGAGATAAATTGGGTAAGCAGTTTTTTAATAATTTTTTTTTAACATATCACTAAGCCGCCATTTTGTTCCGCTATATTGGATTTCTGACATAATGTTACCAGATCATCCCCATATGACTCTTAATTTTTGAACGAAATTTGAAGTCAATCGGGTAAGTAGTTTTTTACCTATGCCGCGAACATAGCGCACATATTCCATATCTCCAACGGATGCCAGTTGCTTACGAAAAACTGAAAGGACCGGCTTTAAGGAGAATGGCGGCCTACACAGGTAGACATCCCCTGATAACAATTTAGGTATGCCTATGACAATAACAACATCAGAGAGGTCATTTTATATAGAACAATGCAACAAAATTGCGAAACAGCAAAATACTTTCAGTAGTTATAATAGGGGAGCGCCTCCTCCTCCTCCTCTTCCTCTCTCTCATGTCCCTCATTCTTAACTTCCTCCCCTTTTATTCTCATTCGCATCATATTTTTAATTTTTTCTCTTTGTTCTCCCACATTTGATTTTGCATTCTTAAGTCTTATAAATAGGTGCATCAAGATCATTTTAGTATGTTAAGGTACGAGTGACTGTTAAAAGAAAAAAATCTGTCGAATAAATCTATTAATAATAATATTAAAATAAAATGAGTGAATCAGTTGGAGAAAGAAATCGATCCATTCCGCTTCAGACAATTAGCCTCGAAGAAATTATACCAGGAGTTCAAGAAGAAAATATACCATTAGTTCGAGAAGAAAATAATGGGATTGTTTTAAAAAATTTGAACAAAACTGAGAGTGAAGAGAAAAAAGTGTTTTGTGCTATTTGTTTTGAAATAATCGAATATTATGATTCATGTAGACCAAATACATGTTCCCACATTTTTTGTTTAAAATGTATTTTAAGATGGAATGATGAAAATTGTTGTTCTATAATGGTAAACAATTGTCCTGTATGTCGCACTAGATATTACTATTTGGTACAAATCTTCAAAGATGTAATTAGACATCATTTTGTTGTAATTTTAAAAAGAGGATAATATTTTTTTTATAATTTGTGTTTGTGAAAACTCTGGTAACAAATAATTTTGTAAAAAAAAGTAAATGTAAATATATATATAATAATTGACACACATTTTTTCCTTTTCCTATATTGAAACGACAACAATGATCTAACAAGTTTTTTAATACATACTAATTTTCACATTACATAACAAAACAATTGTTATGGGTTTACACAAAAAGTGCCACGCCCTAAAATGGCACCACTTTTGCAAATCGAAGCTTAAATTTTCTTATGGGAATTTACATGTAAAAATGACGATTTTGATTGTCGGACCGGCATAGCCTAATCTACTACTTTTTAATTATACTAATAATATTAATATAATTTGCATCAAGTAAGAGAAAACTCAATTGAATACAGAAACAAGCGTTAACAAAATGTTATGCTAATATATGAGTGCTTCTAGTGGCAGTTGACATAATCGACACTTTTTTTTTTTACATATGATTAGCTATTTCATTTACAAATACAGTGTCAGATGTTAGAATAAAAAGAAGTATTTTGCATATAGCACTGAAAATATATAACCGCTTATAGTAACAGTTGACATTTTTTAAAATTAATATTGTTGACGTATTCTACTTATTATCTTTACAATTTATGTTTAAAATTAATATTTTTGACATTATCTACCCATTACGTTTATAACCTATATTTAAAATTAATATTGTTGAAATAATCTACACATCACCTTTACAAACTATGTTTATTATTAATATTTAACAACATAATCTTCTATCTCTTTTTTTTTCATTTTTATTGCAGTAAAAGCAAGCATGTTCAGGAATTAGTAGAAAAAGATGTATCCTACAAATAGCACAATGTAAATCAGAAGCACTAACAACATAAGCTCTTTTGTAGTGGCAGCTCACATGATCGGACTCCCCTCTCCTTAAATATCTCATGTGAATTGCACTACTAGGAAGGCAAATAGCAAATGTTCCTAGTCTTCGACTTTCAATTTTAGAGTAGCTTTGTATAACACATACATCTTTTTCTTCAAAATTATGAAATAATTCACTAGCCCTAAACTTGCTTACTTTTACGTCAGCCTCGGTTCCTAAATTTAGCAGTTGTCCATCCATGTCCACTCCTTCGTCAATTTCCTGATCATCTTCCTCCATCTCTTCTTCTTCCTCCTCAATATAATTAATGTCGATGTTAAACAAGAATGATCTTCTAACAAGCCTAGATGATTTGCCCAAAAATGAATGTTTATAAGTGATGGAATCGCCTTCCAAGTTAATAAAAATTTCTTCTCTTTCTTCAATTTGAGCGGCGTTCTCCACATTATTTTCTTCAATTTGGTCAGCGTTTCCAATCATATTTTCTGCCATCGTTAGGAGCTTTAGATTTAGATAGATATATTTGATAAAAAAGAATTTTGGTTATAGGTTATAAATAATATCGACAACTGATATTACAGCGAATGATACTGTATGATCGTCGAGTGGATGTTCTTAAGTATATATCCCATCGACCACCACTTTTACTACCTGCAATACTTAAGTTTTTTTTTTTTTTTCGCTGTCCCTTTCCCTGTCAGTTTCCTCGGGGGGGCAAGGGAGGCTTCGCCCCTCCCCGCTCCGCCGGGGGAAGGGGGGATAAGGTTGTTGATCGGCTTGGGAAAGTGGTTTTTAGAGATTGTCGTTCAACTTTAAGTAGGACACATGTGATTAACTTTTGCATATAAAATCGCCTCAGAGAAGAGACGAATGCAATTGATTTCTGCATTCACACTGTGCAGAGCTCGCGAGTTTTCTGGTGTTTACATTGTGTCTATTTGGTAATTTTTTAATTTTTATTTTTATTTCTAACATTTTTATTTGGCAAAATTTAATTCTTATATATATTGGTGACATTTTTATGTACATTTGTGGCATTTTTATTTGTTATTACGATTTTTTTCATAATGGACAATTTTTTGGCATCGAGTAGCAAAATAATTGACAATGACTTTGACTTATACACATGTACTCAAATGCAAAATTTTGCAAACCAACAAAACAATGAAACAGACGTATTTACAACTAGTCAACAACAAACTATTCAGGACTTGAATGAAATTATTTACAATAGCCAAGTTCAGAATAATGCCAACAAACACAACAACGAAAAATATTTATTTACAGCTACTCAACAACAAACTCTTGACGATCTTAATGACATTATTACAACAAAACGGACTTAATTACAACAAAAACTAACAAACTCTTGAAGAACTGAATGACATTGACGAAAATCAATTCGAAAATTCTAGCTATGAGGATATTGTTTGTTTTCAAAAATCTAATCCAAATTATTTAACATTAAAATCGCCAATTAATTCTCCGAGACCAATTTGCTCTCCTTTTTTGTTTAGTGAAAATTCTGATTCGGAAGAAGAACAAATTGATCAAAATTTAAGTTTGGCTATTTGTCCTATTAATTCACCATATGATATTGTAAATTCTGATTCGCAAGAAAAACAAACTGATCAAAATTTAAGTTCGGCTATATTTTCTATTAATTCACCATATGCTATTGTAAATTCTGATTCGCAAGAAAAACAAATTGAAGCAAATTTAACTTCGGATATTTCTCCTAATTATTCACCAGTTGAACAAAATTCAATTTCGAAACCACCATTTATCATTAAAAAAAAATTTAAAATTAATAAAAAAAATAAAAGACAAATAGCAAACCTTAAGTGTCTGGGTTTCGCTATTCAAAATTTAACTAATTTGATCACAATTAAAAAGGGAGACGAAAGTACGATGAATTATGTTAAACAGGCCTTTGACAAATTAGTTGACTCATTTGAAGAAATGGATTCATAAAGTCAATTAATTTCTATTGCTTTTTTCAAAATTTGACTATAACTAAATAAAAAAGCACAATATTAATTTTATTATTATACAAAGAACTTCAAAAATGCAATTGCTTTTTTCAAAATTTGACTATAACTAAATAGAATTGCACAATATTAATTTTATTATTATTATTATCCAGAAAACTTCAGAAATGCATAAGTGTGGAACATGTAATAAAGTCTTCACTAGAAAGGATAATTTATTGCGACATATTAAAAAACATGTTAACGGAAATTCCACAAAACTCAACAGTTGGTTGAAAAAACCCAAGCTTGTTAAAGGTAAGAACATTTTATTTTTCATGTTATATTTTGTAAAATATTTTTTTCTTAATTTATAGATTCTACAAATATTGTAAAGAATGCAAGAAAAATATAAACCAAAGTCTATGGGGTGGACATCTTCGATCTAGTGTGCACAAGAACAATTCCAAAATAGGCTTGGAGGAAGGTGTTGAAATTATCAAGTCAGCATTCAGGGAACGAATAATATCTTATAGGATTTCCTCACACCAAAACTTCATAAATGTGAAAGAATATTTTCAACATTTGGAATACAAAATTGCACATCTAATAGATCAAGAACTGCAGAAACATAAATGTATCAAGCTAAATATGGAACTGTTCGGTTTCTATTTTAGCCCCAGCAGCGACAGCTATGATGTCAAATCTTTTAATGCGCCGTTCCAAGTCATTTGCCAGGGATATCAGAAAAAAGAACTGTTAGAGCAAATCTGCACCATTATTGACCAGAAAGCTGTCGAATTTGCAGAAAGAGATTCAGGTAAAGAATTTATTTTCGATTTTACAACAGCAACAAAAAAAGTAATTTTTTAATTTTTACGTTGCAGGATGGGCTTTGATGAATTTACTTCATTTGGAAATTAATGTTAACAAGCACAATCCGCTGAGAGCCTCATCTTTTATCGAACTTCCTCAAGAGATCAAGAGACGTCAAGCTGTGATCAACATTGGGAATGATGACAACTTTTGCTTCGCCTGGGCAGTTGTGTCTGCTCTTCACCAACCAAGCGGATTAGATTTTGAAACTTCATCCTACCCACACTACTCTTCTGTTTTGGATATGTCAGGTATAGAATTTCCAATGTTGCTAAAGAACATTAAGATTTTTGAAGAAAAAAATAACATTTCTATTAATGTATATGGATTAGAAATTATAAATCCTAAAAAGGAGTATGAAGTAATTGGTCCACTTTATTATTCATCGAATAAAAAAAATCAACATGTCAATTTATTGTTAATAAGTGATGATGATGAAAAAACTTTTCATTATTGCTATATTAAAGATTTATCAAAACTAGTTTCTGCACAAATTTCTAAACATTACGGAAAAAAATATATTTGCGATGGTTGTTTACAATATTTCCCTACAGAAGAAAATTTATTACAACACAATAGCTATGATTGTGATCATTTACGAATTAACCTACCTTCTAAAGAATTAATAAAAGATAAGTTTGGAAACTATTCATATGATAATATTTGAAATTTGTAAATTATCATAAACAAATGAAAGTTCCTTTCGTGGTGTATGCAGATTTTGAATGCATTTTAAAGCCTTTAAGTAATGACAATGTTGATAAAAATCCTAATACTTCATACACCTTAAAACAATATGAACATATTCCACATTCATTTGCTTATTACATTAAATGTTCCTTCGACGATAATTATTCTAAATTTGAAAAATATAGAGGTCAAAATTGTGATACATTATTTATAAATTCTTTAGAAAGAGATGTGTATAACATATACAATAAATATTTAAAGGCTCCTAAAAAAATGATCCCTTTGAACGAACTGGACAAAATTTATCATAACTATGAAAAAGTTTGTCATATTTGTAATAAACCTCTTTTAAATGACAGGGTTGCAGATCATTGTCATATAACCGGTCTTTATAGAGGTCCAGCTCATTCACTCTGCAACATAAATTACAGAATACCTAACTTTATTCCAGTTATATTGCATAATTTGCGTAATTATGATTCTCATCTATTTCTTAAAAAATTATGCTTAAACAAAGAACAACTAACAATTATCGCACAAAACAAGGAAAAATATATTTCATTTGAAAAGCTTATTCATGTGGATAACTATTTTGATAAAAAGACACAAAAGGCTAAGAAAAAAAATATATCATTAAGGTTTATTGATTCTTTTCAATTTCTATCCCATTCTTTATCAAAACTCTCTGAAAGCTTAAAAGATGAACAATGTAAGGAAATAAAAAAAATTTTCAATGATGAAGAAAGATTTAAACTTATTCGGCAAAAAGGTGTATTTCCTTACAGTTATATTGATGATTATTTAAAATTAGAAGAAACAACTTTACCTCAGAAAGACTAATTTTATAATACTTTAACGGATGAGCACATCAGTGATGCAGAATACCAAAGAGCTGTAAAGGTTTGGCAATTGTTTAAATGTGAATCTCTTGGTCAATACTCCGACGTTTACTTACTCTCTGATACTTTACTTTTGGCAGATATTTTTGAAAATTTTAGAAGCACTTGTTTATCCACATATAAGCTCGATCCAGCTCATTTTTACACTTTTCCAGGTTTATCCTGGGAGGCGTGTTTGCGTTATACTGGAATAGAGTTAGAATTGTTAACTGCTCCAGATATGATACACTTTTTCAAAAAAAGCGTTCGCGGTGGTGTGAGCTCTTGCATTTGTAGAAAATCTGAAGCTAATAACCCATTTCTTTTAAATTTTGATCCTTTAAAGCCAACTAAATACATAATTTATTATGATGCAACAAATTTGTATGGTTATGCAATGTCACAGCACATTCCAACGGGAGATTTTGTTTGGTTAACAGATAAAGAAATCAATGATTTAAATATTATGAATATTTCTAAAAAATCTAATAAGGGATATGTTTTAGAAGTTGATTTAGAATATCCTACAAGTCTACATTCCTATCATAACGATTTTCCGTTTTGTCCAGAAAACTTTAAACCGCCAAGTTCTAAATGCATAAAATTAATACCCAATTTAAATGATAAATCAAAATATGTTATTCACTATCAATTATTAAAACAATGTTTGGAACATGGACTCAAGTTAACTAAAGTTCATAGAGTTTTACAGTTTTCTCAATCTGATTGGTTGAAAAAATATATAGACTTGAATTCAAGATTAAGAAATGATTCAAAGAATGAATTTGATCGTAATACTTACAAGTTGGCAAATAATAGTATTTATGGCAAGACTATGGAAAATGTTGATAGGAGAATTGACGTAAGACTTGTTACAGAGTAGGAAAAAAATAGAAGAAAAGATGGTGCTGAGAATTTAATTGCAAAACCATATTTCAAGGACTTAACAATATTTTCTGAAAACTTGGTAGCTATTCAAATGCAAAAGATTCAAGTTACTTACAATAAACCAATATATGTAGGCTTCTCAATATTAGATATATCTAAAACTGTCATGTATGATTTCTTTTATAATTTTTTAAAACCTCTTTATCAGGAAAATATTTCACTTTTATACACCGATACCGATTCGTTCATTTTAGAAGTCACAACTCCAAATATTTATTCTGACATGATAAAAAATATTCACAAATTTGACACATCTAATTATGAATTTAATAATATTCATGAAATGCCTATTACAAAGTCAGTTATAGGAAAATTTAAAGATGAATATGCTGGTGAACCCATTACTGCTTTCTTTGGTACTGGAGCAAAAGCATATTGTATTAAAACGGAAAACAGTTTAACAAAAAAAGCAAAAGGTGTTAAAAAAAGTGCAATTAAAAAGCAGTTGGATTTTATTCATTATAAAGATGTTGTTGAAAATCATTCTAAAACCTTTTGTTCAATGTATGTTTTTCGATCTAGACAACATACAATTTTTACAGAGTTAATTAATAAATTGGCTTTGAGTTCCGAAGATGATAAGCGGTATAAAATTCCCTATAGTTTTAATACATTAGCTTGGGGACACCAAGATATTGCTTTGTATCAATGGAATGCAGAACATGAAGATTTAGATATATTTATGTAGATATTATAAGGTAATTAAATTTGTTGTTTCTGAAACCAAAGTTAGTCTTCATAAGTCTTTCACAAAATGTGCTTAGAAACTTTTGACAAAGAAATTGATAACAGTTATTTTAAAACATATGAAAAACGACTTTCCACTTTTAAAAAATGGAAAGGAAAATTGAGACCAGAAGTGTTAGCTGGAGCTGGCTTTTACTATACTTCAATCAATGATATTTGTAAATGTTTTTATTGTGGTATTGAAATTTTTGATTGGTTAAGTTATGATGATCCTATTGTGGAGCATAAGAAATTTGCTAGGAATTGTGATTTAAATAACTGTTTATGGAAAAATAGGAATCGAATAATTGTAACCATTCAAAATAAGTCTTCAAGCTACACATTTTATATAGTATTATTAATATCCTTATTTATGAACTTTTACATATATTTAAATTAAGTATTTTATTGTTATTTTTTTACAACTGCTTTTGCTTCCGTGGTGAAAGTATCTGCTTAATGTTAATAAATTTGGAATATAATTATTGATTTGTTTTAATGACTATCAGTAGATCTCAATTTATTCTTCTTTATTTTATTTTCCAAAATGTTTTTTATGTTCATCATCCCCCTGGCGTAACACAGTGTGAAATATGTTTTTCTAATAAAACAGATGAAACTCTAAGTAAATATTGTAAATTTATGAAAATTGGATTAATTAACAATAGTACAATTAGTTGGATGGAACGAATAAATGGAAATGAAAATGCAAGTAAATTTTTTAAAATTTTGTATCATTATCCAAATCGATCTATTTTTGATACAAATTGGATAGAAAGGTTAGAGTTTAAAAATAATCAGTTACAAATTTTAACCCCCAACTGTACCAATTATTATGACGGATTCAAAAATTATTACTTTTCCATCATTAGTGTTACATTAAACTTTGCATTATTTTTATACATTACCATTTTAATTATTTATCTTTATTACAAATTTCAAACTGGAAATCTATTTTTTCATTAATCCATTTTAATCGAAACTTTAAAGAAAGTGGGGATGAGAATATTTAAGTACAAGAATAACACAATATGTTTCAGTCTCGTTTAGTCATTATGAACAACGCCGTGGTTCATAAACCTTTGGAAACGCTTCTTAATTCAAAAGTTTATTTTTTAAATAATTCTTTGTCAAAATTTGTTCTTGTTGACATTAGTTTAAATGATTTTTCTCCAAAAATTGTAATTGGTGGAAAAACTGGATTTTCAATCGCACTAACCGAAGAAAATTGGAAAGACATTTGTGTTCATCAAGGAATTATTGTAAACAATTTCTACTTTCCTCAAGTTGATCAAACCAGTGTGAATATAAACAACATTCATCTGCAGGTTCAGAAAATAAATGATACCCCTGTTCTACAAATTACAAAAGGCCCACACTTCATATACTTAGGACAAGAGTCTTTGGACAATTTGTGGCGATTAAAGGAAATTATTGATTATAGATTATCTATACTTAAAAGGCAAGAATTCAATACATATTTCAAAATATTTCAAAATAATATTTCAGCTGATTGTGGCGACTTGTGTACGCATGTTTATAATATAATAAGTCCAACAGAAAATCCTAACAGTGAAAATGTTTCAACTATGATGGAATTACTTGCTTTATATCCTGAACAAATGGAAAACAAATTGAAGCAAAATGGAACAAAACGAAAATATTACGAAGAAAACAATGAAAATGGATCAAAAAGAAAATATTACGAAGAAAACAATATCTTTTCTGGAAGAGAACAATAAGGTGCATGTGTTAGTTAAGTGGAGCTTTGCTTACAGACAAGCCCGTAGGAGTAACTTTCAGATGTGGTACTTAGATAGACTCCGTTTTGAAAAAAGAATAAATGATTGTAAACTTATTCTAGATTCGATATTATCTGAGGAACATAGAAATAAAATATATTTGACACGTTTTAATAAAAATTGTATTTGATGTTTTACTTAATAAAATTTTAGTTTCCTAAATGTGAATTTTATTTGAAATTAATTAGCACATTAAGACTTTGTAATTTGTATCAGCTAAAGAATAAAGTGAGGAACAGAAATAAAACAAATTTAACTAAAATTTAATTTCAATTTAATTAAACAATATTTTTTTTATCAATCCATGTATTATATTTTTTATCAAGTCCTAACCATTTCACATAAACTTTGTTTCCTTTCCTTCTCAAAATCTTCTCAATAAGATACACATCGGTATGCTTTACTTTTAGTAATTCTTGCTCATAAAAACCACCCAGAATGTCCTGATTATCTTCGTCTTGAATTAAATATGTCCAAGGGTTTGTCATCTTAACTTCTTTAATGTGGAATATCTCATTTGACCAATTTGGTGTGTAACCTTTTGAAAATGCCTCTCGATGCTTGCTTATTCGTACGTGATCACCCACTTTAAACTTTGGAGATTTTATATCTAACGTTTTAGCATGAGTAAATGCAGATTTCAAGATTCTATTTTCATTTGTTTTATTTACTTGTTTTGGCTTCATTCCTATTGAAGAATGTTTTGTATTGTTATAATCTTTTACAATATCCGCTAATATATTAAACCATTTGTAATTTCCTTGAATGCTAAATATTTTCCACATATTATTCTTTAAAGTCCTGTTCACTCTTTCTACTATACTCGCTTTCAAATTGGAAAACGTGCTATAATGGTTAATTCGAAATTGTTGCATCAAATTTTGAAAATTTACATTGAAAAACTCTCTCCCTCTGTCCGTTTGCAAGTTTTTTGGTGGAGTTTTTGCACTGATTAATATTTTTTCATGGCCGCTGTTACGTCTTTTCCAGATTTAGATTTTACCGGTTCGGCCCAAACATACTTAGAAAATACATTTATGGTAATCAAGATATATTTAAATCCCTTATTAAATTTGGCATAGGGTAACATTTCAACCAAATCAACCAAACCCTTTCACTACCACCCTTCTGCGTTTGTAGTTTTTTCTAGCAGGTTTATGTAATTCATTAACGACTTGCTGTTTAATGGTTGTCATGACAACAAACTTGTTTATTCAATTTTAAGGAAGTTCACTCTCTATGTTTTGTAATAATTCGAAATATAACTTTTATATGTTTTTTCCCATTCATTCAATTTATCAATTTGTATTGTATAACTTTTTTCATTTAAAACTTTACTAATTTTAGTAATCTCCTTTTCTAACGCATTAAAGGATTTTTTTATCTCTCCAGTTAAGAAAGTAGTTGATCTACTATCACTATTTTTGAATTCCTCCTCTGTTTTATTTAATTCTTGTTCTAATTTCTTAATTACACTGGACATTATATTTTCCAAGGAAATATATTGTTGATTTTCTTCCAAAGTGAGTTGGTCAATTGTTCTACTGTTAAGAATGCTATTTTGATTTCTTTTTTGTTTTCATCATCTAACCTTTTTATAAAAGTTCTTAATTGTTTAATTTTTTCCTTGTGTTTTTCAATTATTACTTCTCTTATATTTGTTTCCATTATTTTATTAATTTTGTTGATATCATCAATTAATTTTTTGTCTTCCTTTTTAACATGTTCATTTAAAAATTGCAAATCTTTACTTATTTGATTTAGCGTTAGCAACTGTTTATTAACGTTTTCAATTGAGGTATAACATCCTTTAATCTGGTTTTCATACTTTAAAAAATTTTCATCAAAAACCTTAAGCTTTTTAGCAAAGATTTCATTATTTGTTTCATTTTCACCTAATCTCCTTTTTAAATTATTAATGTCACTTTTTCTCTCTTGATTTTGTTTTGAAATATGGCGTCCAAATTTATCAACTGTCATGTTGAGCTTTCATTAAACAATAAATATGATTATATTTGATAGCTGTTATTTATAGTATTACTTTATCTTCTCTTAATTCTTCAATAATAGAGATAATCTCGTTACTATGAGCATTATTTCCCGCATCACTTGATGAAATTAATAAACGTAGCCTATCAACAATTTCGTTTACATTATTCCAGTATACATAGTCTGTATTTGATCTGTTTGTTTTCAAAATTAATCCCTTTCCTGTAGATTTGGCTCTAGTTGTTCTAAACGGAGGTTTTGGTTTGTTAAATGCTGTAACTAATCTTGGCAAGGTTTTTGTCTTTGTAATCCCCTTTCTTTGTAAATATGGTCCTATTATTGTAACATATTTGTGTGATGTATTTCCTTGAACTTGTTCATTTGAATCAAAATTCCTACGATATACATTTGTTTTAGCTAGAATGTTCATGTAATTATCTAAATCTTCCTTCTTATAACCTTTCGGTTCTTTTTTGAAAAGCAATTCGTATAAACCTGGCGTGCCTGTGTACGTTATTCCTCCCACTTTAATGTCTTTTCCAATAATTTCTACCGGTATCTGTGTTAAACCAAAAGAAAACTTATCCGTTTCGAGGTCATGAACTATTCCATAATAATGGTCAAATTTATGTTGTGTATCTTTCACACCCTCATCAATATATGATCTGGGTAATTCATGAAAATCTGCTAAGTAATCAACATAGGTTTGAATTGTTTTTCTAGTTTGTTCCAATATGTCTGACAAGTTTAAATTTGTTGTTGTGTCACTAGAAGGATCTGAAGTTTCTGCTATAACAGTTGATGACAATGGTTGTACTACAGAAGAGGAAGAAGTGATACTACTGTCATTTAAAAATGTTGGTAGTTCTGTAGGGAGTAACGGAGTTTTTCCTGTTTTCTGAATATTTTTCGTCGGAGTTGATGTTTTATAAAGCTTTGTAGGTGTTTTGAAATCTTCATACTTTGAAACTCTTTCTTCTTTTAAATCGAATGGTTCGGATTTACCAATACTTGAAATTAGCTGTTTAAGTGGTTGTGTTATTGGTCTATAAGTTTGTTCTAATTCGGACTGAGCAGTAGAAGTAGCTAATTTCAAGCTTTGATATTTCTGCTTCACGGCTTGTCTCGATCTTATTAATTCTCGAGCTGAACGTTTATCCATGCTGTACAAGTTTTAAATGAAATAAAACTGCAAATTTTTTACTTTTATAAATATATAAAGGAATTGAATTTACTCCTATATCTGCCGTGATTTATTTCACAATCTTTGTCAATTACAAGAAAGCCATATGGATCCATCCAACAGTTAGCACAAATATTTTTAAACTGATCAAATGTCATATCCAATATACAGTGGTCATTATATATATGTTTTAAACTCAAACAGTCCTGTTTAAATAAAATTAATAAGTTTGCATTTTCTCGAATTAGACGTTTAAGGATTGAGGAATATCCTTGAAAAATAAAAAAACAATCGGTGTTTCTATGCCTTCCATGCGTGAAATAGTCCCTAATAATAGATTGATTATGACAAGGAATATCATCAAAAATGATAACGGTATTTGGCTTTATCTCATGAGGTGAAATAATGTTCTCATCGCTATCATATTCAAAGTATCCAATTTCTTTCATAGGCTTTAACAACTTTCTTAAATATTCATATTTTGGTTGATCTAATGACTTTGAATAAACATAGACATTTTCAAACCTAATTCCATTAGGATGCTCGAGCAGTGTAAGCATAACGTTGGTTTTACCGCTACCACTGCAACCAACTATAAGCCCTCTTTTTGAATCACCGCAAAATAAGTCACCATGCTTTCTCAACTGTTTACTTAAAATTTTTTCGTCATGATTATTTACTGGTAATGAGAATTTTTGTTTTTCAATCCTCATTCTTAATCACACTAGTAAATATTTTTAGCTGTAAAAGTATTTATACCAGAAAAATGTCAATGTGCTTTTAGTATAAAAAGAACTTCAATGACTGTGGGTCGTCATAAGTTGAGAAAAACTATTAAAACACGTAATAGAAAAGGCTCTGGTTTAGTAAATAGATTAATTAGTAAACTACCTTTCGAAGTTCATATACCAGGATATAATTATTGTGGTCCCGGCACCAACTTGGAAAAAAGATTAACTAGAGGTGACGTTGGTATAAATCCATTGGATTCCGCTTGCAAAGAACATGATATATCTTACTCTCAGACTGAAGATTTATCAAAAAGACACATATCTGACCAAATATTAGAAAAAAAAGCCTGGGATAGGGTAAAAGCTAAAGATTCTTCTATTGGTGAAAAAATTGCAGCTTTAAGTGTTGCAGGAATAATGAAGGGTAAAAGAAAGTTCGGTTTGGGATTAAAAAATACAAAAGGGGGTAAACTTAAATTGAGAAAAAAACGTATCATTCGAACACCCAAAAAAATTGGAGGATTTCTACCTCTTTTGTTTCCCATTGTTGGCGCCCTGGGTGCACTAGGTGGAGGCGCGGCAGGAATTGCTAAGGCAGTAAATGATGCTAAAGCAGCTAAACAGCAACTAGAAGAAATACATAGACATAATATTGCAATGGAAAATGCTTTTAAAGAAGGCAAAGGATTATATATTAGACCATATAAAGGAAAGGGACTATTTATTAGACCTTATAAAGGAGGATCCGTCAAAATGAAAGCAATCAGACAAAAAAAAAACTCAAAATAAGTTTTCCAAAAAGAGCACTTACGAACAATGATATTATTAAATATGTAAAGCTGTTAAAAATAACTGGCTTTAGAGGTGTTTTTATGCTCGATGAACTTCCAAAAAAAATTAATCTGAAAGAATGTGGTATTGTAAATTTGGATAAAAAACAAAATAAAGGATCTCATTGGACTGCTTATATTGAAAATAACAAAAATGTAATATATTTTGATAGTTATGGAAATTTAAAACCACCTTTTGAACTTCTCAAATATTTTAATTCGAATGGCAAAGTGGATGTATTTTATACTTATAAAAATAAACAAAAATTTAATTCATATAACTGTGGTCAACTATCCCTAAAATTTTTGCAAAAAAATATATAAACTCATTATTTATTGTAATATCTCATTCATAAATAAACTGCAATGTCTACCACAATTGCCATATCAGGAAACAGTTCTGTTTTGTCTGCTGATTTTAATCCGCCCATATATTTAGAGGATGAAAAACAATATTACCTGGGTTTAGCTGATTTTGAAACGTTTATGACTATCCCCAATATAAAAGAAGCATATAATAAATTTTATATAGATAATAAAGTAATTGTTATTCCCGACGGAACTTATGACATTACAGATATAGAAACATACATAAGAGAAAGTATAGAAGATTTATTTCCGAATGAAAAAATTTTTTTTCTTTTAAAAGCAAATGTTAATACTCTAAAAACTTTTTTAATGTGTAGTAGAATAATTGATTTTACCAAGGAAGATTCGATAGGAAAAATGTTGGGTTTTAATAGCAGGATACTAGAAGCTATGAAAGAGGAAGAATCAGATAATGTTGCAAAAATAACTAAGGTGAATGCTATTTGTATTGACTGTAATATTTGTGTCGGTTCTTACAATAATGGTAAACCTGTTCATATTATTCACCAGTTTTATCCAACTGTAGCTCCAGGGTATAAAATAGTTGAATCTCCTTTGCCCATTTTGTATTTTCCAGTTAGCGTCAATGCAATTAACAATATAACAGTTAAAATAGTTGATCAAGACGGAGAACTTATCAGTTTTAGAGGAGAAACTATAACAGTAAGGTTACATTTACAAACAAGTGAAATATAAAATGGTTGTTAGATATAATAGAGCCCTTCGGATGAGACTTGCCCCTACCACTATCAACAAAGTAAAAACTTATAAAAAGAAAAAGCCTAAACAACAGTTCAGTATCAAATCCAACACCAACAAGTTAAGACGAGATAATCGTAAATTTCTCACATCCTTGGGTTTCACTGCTTTAAAATAATGAACATATTAAACGTAAACGAAAAGCTTTATGTAGACAATTCCATCGTCAGTTCTGAGCTTCACACATATCAACCATATATTTCTTCAAAATTCGATTACAATGATGAAATAAGGATCCCAATTCAAGAACTCGATGCTTACACTCTACCATCAGATAGTTTACTTTATATCGAAGGAAAATTAACTAATACAGAAGGTAAATATAAGAAAGAATTGCTATTTATTAACAATGGTATAGCCTTTTTGTTCAGAGAAATCCGCTATGAACTAAACGGAATTACTATAGATTCAATAAGAAATGTTGGATTAGCATCAACCTTAAAAAGCTACCTTTCTCACAATACCAACGAAAGTTTAAAACTGGAAAATGCAGGTTGGTTTCCACATCGGAAAGAAGGTGATACAATTTTAGTTGATAATGATGGAAAATTATCCGTATCCATACCACTAAAAATGCTTTTAGGATTTTTTGAAGATTACAGAAAAATTATTATGAATATGAAACAGGAATTGGTTCTTATTAGATCAACTGATGATTTAGATGGTGTTATTTTCAAAGAAGACCCGGCACACCTTGTTACTGCTCCTGACACTCCATTGGTTACTTTCGATAAAATTTATTGGAAAGTTCCTCACATTCTAGTTGATATGCCACAACAACTTGTTCTATCAAAAATATTAGAATCAAATAAAGATATATTGATAGGATTCAGGAGTTGGGAACTTGTTGAATATTCTTCTCTAACCGAAACAACCCGTCACACATGGCCGGTAAAAACAACTAGTAAACTAGAAGCTCCTCGTCATGTTGTGATTGGCTTTCAAGAAAACAGAAAAGGGAAAATTGTTAAAGATATGAGTAAATTTGACAATATTACCTTGTCAAATATTAGAGTATATTTAAATTCTGAAAGATATCCTTATCACGATTTGTACTTAAATTTCGAAGAAAACAAATTTTCTGCTTTATACGAAATGTTTGCCAACTTTAGACAGTCTTACTATGGTGTTCCAAATGAACCCATTTTTAATCCTGAACAATTCAAAAACATTAGTCCTATTACACATATTGATTGCTCCCATCAAAAAGAAACAATTCAAACGGGATCCGTAGTAATGAGAATTGAATTTGAGACACACAATGCAATTAAAAAAGATACTTCTGCTTATTGTCTTATTTTACATGACAAATTATTTAGCTACAACCCTCTTACTAAAATTGTGAAACAATTATAAACTTTATCCCCACTATTTTCCTATTTCGATTTAATTTAAAGAAATTTTCAAAAGCTTTTAGTTTTAGTCATGACATCAAAACTACAACTACAAATTGAAAAATTTATTTTTAAAATTAATCTACTGAAAGAAGAAATTGCAAATTATTCAAGTAAAAAAAGTCTCATTAAAAAATTTGCTGCTTTGAAAATATGAGATTGGTTATAGATATTCAAGGATTCAAGGATGAAAAAAATAAATTTAAACCGAAAGAGCTTGCAGCTTTTGATGGTTATGAAATGACTCATTACATTTTTAAAAAGCCTTTTCTAATGGAGTTTCTTTCACCTGATTGTCACAAGCAGGCGGTATGGTTAACGAAAAATTATCATTGTATACATTGGAATAATGGATTTACTCCATTACATCATTTCCCAAAAATAATTGAAACACTTACGAAGAAAGCAGATTTTGTTTTTGTAAAAGGAAGCGAAAAAAAGGATTTTATACAGAAATATTCTAAAAAGCCTGTGATTGAAATAGATGAACAACCAGCGCTAAAGCTAATGGAACCAAAATGCTTCTATCATTCAAAATCACCTTGTATGTGTGCTTTGACAAATATGTTATTTTTATATGACAATTGTTTTATGAATGAATAAAAATTTAAAAAAACTTAATTACCTTTTTATTTTGCATTAACCAACCATGATTGAATACAATTAATATGATACCTTAAATCTAATTTTCTAAATTCATTTAAAAGTTCATACTCATTTTTATATTTTAAATAATCATTACAAAATTTAGCGGCTAATTTACATTGTTCCATTCGATCTATATTATTAACATATGCTGACAAATCTTGTGCTTCTGCGTCTTCTTCGCCTACAATTGATAAATATTGGAAGTATGCAGCAGATATAATAAACTCTTCATACATTTCAGTAACCATTTGCTCCATTGTAAATATTATTAAATTTATTCTTCCTTTTCAATTTCTTGAAGAATAGTATCCTCGTGAATAAATTGCTTCAAGTCTTTTAAATAGTAACCAAAGCCAATATCTTTTAGATCTTGAATAAGTTGAAAAAAATTTAATGTTTCAATGTATTTGTTGCAACAGAGGGCAGCCTTTACGAATTCCGCAGATTGATTACAATAAAAGTCTATCCACTCCGGACCACTTGCCATACAATATGAGAAATAGGTTTTTGAAAGATTACTAAATTTCTCCTCTAATAATTTAACTGTAATCAGCAACTCAGCCATTTCATTTATTTAACATAATATTTTAAATATGTAGGGGGACGTCTCTTGCGAATAGGATTAACTTTCCTTGATAATACCTGTTTTTTATCTTCGTATAATTGAAACCTCTTTTGGGTTGCAATAATAGCAGGTATAAATTGGCAATCTTCTCCTATAAATTCTATTAGGTGGCTTAATTCTCCTACAAAGTATGATTTCCCAAATGTATTGAAAAACGTAGTAAGGCTTATAATTCCTTCTAAATAATCATCACAACAGTCAATTGCTTCCAAATAATCTCGTTTCAGTGGATAAAACAGCTTGGTGTATTCATCTTTCGAAATCACTTCAAAGAAATTGAGATATTTAACTTTTAACTGTCTGATAGTTGTAGTTAATTTTTCGCGATTACACATAATTCACTTATTACTTGACACATTTTTTCTTTTTGTTTTATACAAAATTGGTGGAAAAATTCAAAAATAACTTTTTACGCAACTCGAGCACAGCTTAGTAAATGTGCCTCGGCATACTAAAATTATCATGATGCACCTATTTATAAGACTTAAGAATGCAAAATCAAATGTGGGAGAACAAAGAGAAAAAATTAAAAATATGATGCGAATGAGAATAAAAGGGGAGGAAGTTAAGAATGAGGGACATGAGAGAGAGGAAGAGGAGGAGGAGGAGGCGCTCCCCTATTATAACTATTACTTTCTTTTGACCCATTTTTTTTATTTGAAATCAACCAAGTTAGTATTTCTTAAGCTATGCCCCGATCTGACAGACAGACGGACAGACGAACCGACGGATTTGATAAAACATATTTTTTGACCTTTAGGGACGCTAAAACGTGAAGATATGTAAAATCTGAGAGGGTAATTTTTTTACGATTATATACAATTTATTTGGCCGCCATTTTGTTCGGCCATCTTAAATTAGTACCACAATTTTACAAGTTGAGCACTATACCATAATTAATTATGGCACATAATTTGAAATCAATCCATTAAGTAGTTTTCCAGGCTGAATTTTTAAATATTGTATTAAGCCGCCATTTTGCTCCGCCATCTTGGATTGGTACCAAAATTTTACCAGTTGATTCTAATATAATACTTGATGTTTGTACAAAATCTGAGATAAATTGGGTAAGCAGTTTTTTAATAACAATTTTTTTAACATATTTTTAAGCCGCCGTTTTGTTCCGCTATATTGGATTTCTGACATAATGTTACCAGATCATCCCCACATGACTCCTAATTTTTGAACAAAATTTGAAGTCAATCGGGTAAGTAGTTTTTTAGCTATGCCGCGAACATAGCGCACATATTCCATATCTCCAATGGATGCGAGTTGCTTATGAGCAACTGAAATGACCGGCTTTTTAACAACATCAGAGAGGTCGTTTTATATAGAACAATTCAACAAAATTGCGAAACAGCAAAATACTTTCTATTGAGAAAATTTCAGTTATGCAATCCCTAGAGAAACGACTGTGAGGAATACGAAATTTTGGAAAAATAAAACAGGCTAGTGTCACTGGACGTTTACCCGAACATCTCGGAGTCGTTTAATGGCAGAACCTAACGTTTTCGAAGACCGACAGCAGTAGCATAGCCTGGACCAACCAGCACCCTGTGGAATAGGTAAACAGGTCTAAGTGTTGCTTATAGAGGTGGAGTGTTCTGTTCTCTCTTTTCTACTACATGTGTGCCCTCCCGGCAAGTATTTCCTTTCGAATGAGCTTTTTCCTTTAACGCCGGGACGTGTTGTTTCGTTTCTCGAGATGAAACTCTTGGTGGCACTGGTGTGTGCGTTTTTACCCGACCAATATCTAAGATTTTCAGAGTAAATACTTGACTTGGTCTAATCCGACTGAAAGACATGATTCTGTATTGTGCTGGTGACCCCGCCTGACCGTTGGCACACGAGAACTGAAACCGAAGGGCCAAAAATGATAATTTCCTTGCACCGCGAGGAAAACTGATACATTTTATATAACAGCAGTATTTTTTACTTAAGCACTAGAAATATGAAAGGAATATTATTCTATGCCTTCCGATGAAAATTTTTTGAGTCTGAGAACCATTATTGATGTCAGTCACACTGCCTTTTCTTTTTTGATGTACAATAACCTCTACTGTATAGTTACCACAAGAAAGCCAGAGACGCAACTATGTTTATATTTATACTGTGACTCATTTGCATATATGAGAAAGCTCAGCACCCTCTTTAAGTACAGTTAGACCTACAAAACTGCAAATTGATGTAGATACTTTATTTAAAAAAATAAATTCGTTACATTTTTGCCTCTTTAAAGCTACATTAATTTTACTTAAACCCAAAATGGATATGGCGTTGTAATTCTATTCATTCAACACAATGTTTTGAAGTCAGGATTGTCTCCAGAAACATTTCAAAGTAGGTCCACAGCACGAGCAAGTCCTTCCTAAACCTACAAAAATATTTATATTAGCTGCTTAAAAAAGTGGATCGATTTAGTAATATCCGTGAAGTGAGGTCTTGCTCTGCTGGTTACAAAGTAGCTGGCAACAAAGAGTTACAGTCGATCAGATGAGTCAGAGATCAGAGAGTCAGTTGTCAATTACACTAATATGAGTTAACATTAATAATATATGCCGCCGCACAGATCGTGGGCTGTGACGTGTGAAGTGACCGGGTGGTAAAACGTATAAATACAAAAACACATTGCTTTGTGTGTTGTTGCACTCGATATATTACCAGTTTATTCGACTCGTCAGATCCCATAATATTTGTAATGAATATCTTTCGTCCGCATAGTTTCTCTAGTCTACGACTTTTGCATCAGGCTTTACATACACTGCAAGAAAAGCCTTGAAAATAATGTCATCTTCTAAATTCTTGATAGACAATACAGAGATTTACTTAAACTATTTTGTGATTATTATTTTATTTCTAATTATTTTGTACAGGTTTATTTTAGGTTCATAATTTGCTTGTGTTTTTTATGGTTATTGTGGAACGGTATCTATTGGAAAACTCTTTTGTTAAATATTTTGGTTTAGTTAGAATATAGACAACGACAGCACAGAACCAAATATTATTCTAAAAAAGTTATTTAAGTAGAGTTATCTGTTTTATAGTTGATTTAGCTTAACCGAAATTATATGCCTATATATAAGTAAACTTAGGGTGTTTTTACAGGGGTGTTTGCTTAAGAAAAATCGCAAAAAATTGAGGTAAGTTTGTAAGTACTTTTTACGGCTTTATTTGAGGTTCGTAATTTGCTTGTTACTACTTACTACTAAAAAAAAATTAAAAGTATACGGTAGGTATATACATTTTTTTGTTGAAGATATATGAAGACAATATTGAATGTTGTAATAAAAGTAACTTAAATCTGTTGTATAGTTGATTTAAATTGGCTAAAGTTTTGGCCACTTACTGTCTATAGATAAAAAATATGTAATGGTGGCAAACGACACCGGTGCCCGAGACCGAATTTTCATCAAACAGCGCTAAAATTAAGTTAATTTTTTTATTGTAATTTCAGAATGACTATAATTTTGACCACTTAATAAAAACAAATTTTAAAATAAATGCCTATAGTTACATTCAATATAAAATGTATTTACTTTGGTAGAGCTCAAAACAGAAATTTTCTTATTTTACAATGTCAAGCTTCAATTCTATGTAATGTCAAATATTATCTAAAATTCTGAATGTACTCTTATAAGTACAATAAGTCATTCATAGTTTTTTTAAACTACTAGTTACGCTTTTCACTAATTATCAAGCTAACTACATGGTAAGAAAATGTAGTCGCAACAGAAAATTTCGGAACATTCCAGAAAAACAACAGAAAGGGATTCAAATTTACATATGATTAAGCCTTTTATAATTTATAAGTTTTTTAAGAATATTTCAATTTATTAAATTAAACAAACAAATAATTTTTCAACAAAATGACGAAATTTATTATTATATCAAAGTTACTCATAAATGTACAGTCTATTAATAATAAGCTTAATCGTATTGATGCGTTCTGGATAAAAAAGCACATTTTTTTATGTATAAACTAGCATTGACTAGAGGAGATTAAACTGGGATTCGTAGAAATATCTGAATACAGAAAGGTGTCAAGTTTTAGTCGGTTGACGTCTGCCCTTGGTGGATCTGGAAGCTTTGTTAAAGGCTCTCTTTTCCCAAATGCAAATCTTTAATATGTTTAAACAACTTCTAGGAAGAGATTTTATTTGAGTATTGCCGACTAGAATATAATAAAACCACATGTTTAATATCCATTTATCGGTCTCCTAATGGAGGTAGAAATATTCTTTTCCAAGTTGGTTGAGCTTTTAAATATAGCTTGTGGGAGGTACACGAATATCAATGTGTGTGGCGGTCTTAATATAGACGGTTTAAAAATATATTTGCAGCCGAGTGTGCTTCGAGATATCGTGGGATCATATAACTTAACTTCCATTATTGAAGGTGCTACTAGAGTCGGAAACACAAGATGTTTTAGATTACATAATATCTAACATCCGTGACATAATTTGCAGTAAAAACGCTGATGCTGATTTTACTGACCATAATGCGGTAAGTACAACATTTAGATTAAATGTTATACATTTCCACTACATGCAAAACGAAGACTCTGAATCAGTACTGCAGATCATTTAACCTTACAGCTATTAAAGAATTAAATTCAATATTTAAAAATTCAGATACGCTAAAAATGGTAAAAATGGAAACTTTTCAAATTATGAAGTAGATGAAATATTTTGGTTAGATTTCCGCTTTGCTTTTGAGGCAGTATTTCCGAAAAAGCTCATTAAAGTTGTGGACAGACTACGAACAAATTAAATTAATATTACCGCCAAAGAAAAACAAATAGATGCTATGATTGTTCAAGAAGAGAAAAATCACTTTGCGAGTGGGACAAGGGGCACTTCTAAGGTAAAATACGCTAGTATGTCAAATTTCTTATAATAATCAAGTTTTCTCAGACGATCTGTCGAACGAACACTTCCAAAAGCCGTCCCACTCTCTATTTATTTTTCACCTGTTGTTTAACAGGATGGTGTCTCTATCACAAAAGAAACAAACAATTACGGGCATAGATGAGGTTGCTATAGAACTATTGAAGCTTTTCGATGCAGGTATAGTGAAATGGTTGACTAAATATATCAATTTAAGCTTATCAAACGCCATTTAAAGTGCGGGACCGGGGACCCGAAAGAAAACCGGGCGGAGTCAATCGGTTTAGGAAGGTCGGCCAAGAAATCTTTTTAAACCAGTGGTGTCCCGTCGTTTTTTAAATATAATGGCACTCCTTTTTGACTATACGCACTTCAGATAATTAAAAAATGTAACTATGCTTAATGAACCTTTATCTATATTTGTCTGTTTTCTTTCGTGTACCGCACTTCTATATCTCTTTTGTGTTGTAAAAACGGCGAACTTTCGAATTTTAAAATGATTTAATTTTTATTTTCCTTGATCGATTTACCTATAAATATATTTTTTCTTGAGTTCTGTCATTAACGGTTTCCGGGCTACTGCCCACGTCCACTATTATTGGACCATCCAGTATAGTGATACTTATCTTCTTACATTACAGATCTTACAAGGGCAGCCAGCATCAGATCCAGTGAACGAGATTTATCAAAATTTTAATTTATGCAGTTCGATTTTGGGCTACTCGGGTATGCCAAAAGTGGCCGTCTGTCTCCGTTTGACATATTACTATATACAGGGGCCGTCATTATGAAGTACTATACAAGGCGTTTCCTAATTGCGTGCTGATGTTAAAGGGGGTGTTTTTATGTCCTAAAAGTCTTAACTTTTGCGATAGAGGATGGTAAAGTTTAAAAAGAAAACATTTCAATTCTGATGCTATTGTAGATAACTGCATGAAATTTGATACACGTCTTCTATGCATTAAGGAGCATACGGATTTACCCAGGTTAATTACATATGCACGCCACTGGTAGAAATTTCAAAAATTGATCGTTAATAAAAAACGCCTTTTTATGCATAAAAAACGTGTATCAAATTTCACACAGTTATTTATCTATAATACAATCAGAATTAGGATTTAAAAAAAATGTTTTTTTAACACCCTGTATCTCCAAAGTTAAGACTTTTATGTTAGGTTAGGTTAGGTTATATTAAAGTGTTTTCTTAAAAAGATCCAAGAATCACCCCCTTTAACATTAGCACGCAATTGGGAAACCCCTGTATAGAACTTCACAATGACGCCCCCTATGCAAAGTAATATGACAGACGGAGACAAACGGTCACTTTTGGCATACCCGAATAGCCCAAAGTCGAACTGCATAAGTTAAAAATTTGATAAATCTTGTTCACTGGAATCAGTGCTGGCTCCCCTACTATAACTACATTGATGTGTTAATTTTGGAAAAATATGAGTTGTGTAGTTTTTGAAATATTAATTGTAATATTAGATATTTTTTGACACCCGGTATTGAACAGAAAATTCATTATTCTGAAGCAGTTTATTGACAGCTACTGTATGAACAATTTTACAAAATATATGAAAAGAAACTAAGCCATTTTCGAGGTTGACGGCTGTGATTCTAATGGTTCGATTCCTTCTAAATCGTTGTCTTCCTCTGAAAATGATGAGGTTTCGTCGTCATTACTTCAAGATCCCAGTGTGATAACTAAATCATCAATAACCGTTTCAATTTTGCCATCTCTTCCCAGTATTTATCTTCAATAGAACGAACATGTTTAACATACGATTTCCAATTTTCAGCCGATATTGAGTCAATCGCTTCTAATGTTATTTTATTTAAATCTTTAATTGAAAGTTCACCGGTGTTGCGCTCTCTAATATATTTTTTTACTCCTGCCCATGTGCAAGTTCAATAGGGTTGAGGTCGTACATGTATGGAGGCAGCCTTAAAGATGTATGACCGAGGTTTCGTAAAAGACCGTTAATTTTATATTTTTTTCCCTAGGCTTGTTGACTGATATTACTTCATATAATTGATATTTTTGCCATGTTGGATCACATACAAGATTGTTCGATTTAAGCCACGATATCATAAGAGCTTTTGTAGAGTATTTAGTTGGCACTTTATATTCTACGTGAGAATGATAAGACGCATTATCCATTACCACCACTGATTTGGGAGAAATGTTAGGTAGAAGCTTCTCGAGCAACCACTTTATTATTATCTCTATTCATCTGTCCATGATAGTCCTCAGTTGTTAGTCCCGAGCGAAAAACTAAAGCACCACCTGGAACAAATCCGGCTTCTGAACTAGCATGAACTATAATAAAGCGACTACTACAGTGGATTCCCCGAACAACACCTGTGTTACACAATATTGCGTCCTTCTTGCCTATATTGCCTTACAGTTGATAGATATTTCACCCGCCAGTGAAAAATATTTGGTCTCTCAATGAGAAATTTTCGTTTATTTTGGCACTCGCGCCAAACAAAACCATTTGATCGTAAAAGCCTATTTAATGTTTTATACCCGTACGGAAAATCTATTTTGCTCTTTACAGCATGAAGTAGAGGTTTGCAGGTTGGAACCTTCTTCAAGTTTATATAAAAATCCTCTATTGTTCGTCGAATTACTTGAAAATCACCATCGTCAATTTTATCTTTGTATGATAATCGGGGTCTTTTTTTACCAGGAGATTTTAAAGGTGAAGTAGAACGTGAGCGATCATTATATTCTCTTTGAATTTTTCTTACACTACTTTCCGAAACCTTAGTGTAAAATGCAGAGCGTTCTATTCGATTTTGAATTGGAAGAGTCAAACTATTATTTTCAGCTTCTCTAGTACAGGCCTCTATAACGCTCGCAATAACTTCACGTGCACCGCTTCGAATTGTTTTTCCCCTTTTGCTCACCATCGTTACTTCGAAATAATAATTCAAATTCAACGCAACGCATTCATATAGAAATGAAAACAAATGCTCGAAATGTATAGGCGCCACTGGAAATAGCGAGAACCTTCTAGCGGCAAGTGCATGGAGACTCTAGGCACATCCCAATTACAAGTGGACCAGTGCGAAATTTACTAAATCCTCGATTAATTTTCGATTAAAAATAACATAAAATTTATTTGCGTACACAAATTTTACTTTTCCGCTTGCTTAAGACTATGAACCCTTATTTTAAGGAACGCCCGGTTTTCTTTCGTGTCCCGCACTTTACCGCTCAATAGCCCTCCTGTCTTTTCAAAAATAAATAATTCAGACGTACACGAATAAATTACTCTTTATTAACAAATTCAAAATTTTAACCTCATCAACATGGTTTCTGCAAAGGGCCGCCTACAGAGACTGCCACAGTAGATTTTGTAAAGTAGGTGTATCACAAACTAGACCGAAATGAATTTTCTGCTGGTGTATTTTTTGAGCTAACTCGTGTCTCCAACACAATAAATATAAATTTTCTAATACAAAAACAAAAAAAAACGCTCGAAATGCGGGGTTCTATAAATGCTGGATTGAATTATTTTTGTTTGACAGAAGGCTTATTGTAAGGTTATCAAACCAAATATTTCAGGAACAATCAGTTAACATTGGCAGACCGCATGGTAGCGTCTTGGGCCCTATATACTAATATTCCTGTATATAAACGATCTACCTGAAAACATACATGAAGCACTTGTTTATCTTTTTATGGAAGATGCATCCTGCATTCTATCTGACCCAAACTTGAATGAGCTTCACCATTGGATATATCTACTTTTCTTACAATTTCCCCACCATGCGAAAAAAAATGTAATGCCCAAGTATCACAAATTAGCTTTTTTGCCTAACAGTTAGCCATAAAAGACACATAAAAACCAGAGATTTGTCAAATTTTGGCAAATGATTCTTGGTTTGTTTTCTAGCCATGAAAGCTCGCTTCAAATTAGATTTTTTGGCTCCACAAGTAGCAGTTTTTAATGTAAATAGGCTATAGCATAATTACTTGGCCAAAAAATATCTTTTATGGGGTAATTAAACCTCCAGCTTTTTTTGTAATATTGGATGACCAAAAAGTAGAAATATCTGTAAATTTTATTCCGCAACATAACCAGATATATTCTAGTAAGTATTGAAGTTAAATTATAGTAAGCATAGCTGTTTAAAATACTAGAATATGGCATTTTTAATCAATAGAAATCGAGGTCAGAATATAATCAATAAGTAGGCATTTTTCTCAAATGCCAACCAAACATATTTTAGCAAGTATTTAAGTTTAATTGTAGTAATAATAGCTATATAAGAATGCCACACATTTTAAGACAACAAAAATTTGAAAGGAAAAAATATGGCTTTTATTATCATATTTTTGTTTTAAAATTAAACTAAAATTGGGTAGTTTTATTTCGCTGATTTTTGCTATACTATTGCTAAAAAATGTCACATTTTCAAATTTACGTTTATAACCTATAAAATTATACTTAGCCAAACTGAAGATTTATTTAGAAAAACGAACTATAAATTATTTACCATACAAAATGTCTAATAAAAAGATTAAATATTCCACCACATATTATAGAAAAACGCCGACTTGGGTTAATCGTCGTTTAATTTTGTTAAGCGGGCTCCTGGGTCTTAAATTAGCCATTTTTAGCGAGTACTAAAGGCAAACCAGGTAGGCATTTTTATTGGCAAAATTTTAGTAAATGTTGCTACATTTTGGCTTCATCTGAAAATATTGCCATTTGATAAATATCTGCTTACAAAGTGGCCAATTTCAAGGAATATTTGCTTAAAAAATAGCCGAAAGCTTTATTTTACGTTATGGACTCTTTAATCAATTTTCTTAGTAAAATACATTTTCAAACTTAAAAAAGGAAAGAAAAATATTTGTAGAAAACGAAATTTTTAGTTTCAAGAACGGACGCGTGTTTTACATGCCTATCTTAGATTCTTTTAACAGTAAAACTTCCTGCGCAAGTGTTTTTTGTCCGTACCAACCGTCAAACTTAAAATATTCTACACAATAAGTCATAGGATACGTATTTCCACTGGGCTCATAAATTTTTACACTGATTGGCTCTGTTAATATTATTTCTACATAATTAGAAACAATAATTGACGATTTATCATATAAATGAAGAAAAGGCAAAAAATGAGAAATTATTTAGATACATTTTTTCAGAAAAAAATGTTTTTAAACTTAAACTCAAAAACTAGCTAATAAACCCTACCATAAAAGCAAAAGAGAGGGTCACATAATTGCCAACTGGCCATTTTTACCCCATTATGGCCGAATTCACTGATGGGTCGTACTCTAAAATTTAGGGTCGGCTGAGGCTCAAGACCAATCAAAAGCGGTTTTACGGTGAGGAGGAAATGAGGTAATTTACCCCCCTCCTCCACGTCCCCCCAGACTAGTCAAACATCATGGGTAATTTACATATTTTTACGTGAAAATTACGATTAAAAACTTAGCTAGGAAACACTATGGCACAAGAGCGACCTGTTGGACTGGGTCTCTTGCATATCCATGTAGAGTATTGATGTAAATATAAACAATGTAATTAATAAATTTGCTGCAGGAAAAAAATTGGACGTTATTCTATAACTATTTATTAGAGGCTGTTTTTTTTACTTATGCCACAACAATTATGATACAAAATACGGGTATTTATGCTGTTCTGATACCATTTACAATAATATATATATGAACAAAATTTCTTTAAATTAACCACCTCAAAAAGGATTTTCTAAAATTCCCTTTGAGGCCAATGTGTTGTTAATTGGTGCCGAGTCCAAATATGGTCAAATAATATGGTCAATACAATATTTGCCGTTTATTTCTTCAATGATAATTAGGTAGGGACCAACCTATATATAGCAGATCTAGGCTAGAGTATAAATTTAATAAATAAGAAAAAATGTTAGAAAAACGCTCTAGTCGGTCAATTTAATTTTTTGATATTTTAATGTATCTTGCCTCAAGAGGAAAATAATATAGATCCCAAGTGAAAGCTACCATACACAACCAAAAAAGTATATTGTCCAGCAAGAACCACGATGCGGCTGTCCGACTTATAAACAAATTGCAAATGATATTTTATAATATTCACTTCACATTTCGTCACTACATTTAAACATGTAACATGGAGTGAAAATTACTAATATAATATATTAACCACCATTAGTCATGACTAATGTAAAGAACTAATAAATTCATTTAAAAATAAGTAGTATCATTTTATAATAATTACAATTAATACCTGAAAAATGGCAGAATTCAATTAGGAAAAGTTCCGGGGATACGGCCACATCGAGACGGACCGGTGTTGGGTGATATAAGTTACGACGAATGTTTTAGCAGGTGGATGTATGCGAACGTACTATGTAGCGCGTCAAGTAGTAGCTGAAGTCTAGCATGTGCTTAGCCACCATCTATAATAAATATATCAGAATCTCTGTGGACGGTGGCCCACGGACTTCTGTTAGTGGCGGTATTTGTATGTTAGTCAAGCAACGATAATAGGGATACCTACCTATTTTGCTATGTGCCCAGGAAATAATAAACTACATTTTGGTTTTGTGCGTTTTTAGGATGTTTGCAAAATTTTGAAAAATATTTACCCACTTTTTTAAAAAGGAGGTGCCGACTGGAGCCGTCACTGGCCAAATTATTATTCCCCACTTTAGCTATATTTCCGTCTTTATACTGTAATAGAACTGTTATTTTGGCTAGAAATATTAGCTAATTAGCTAGGGATATGTGCTAATATCACAGCATTTTGGCCCATATATGATTATATATGCTGCTTGAGTGATTAATCATGAAATAACTGAGATTAACTTTAAAAATAATTTGAAAAGTACGCTTGATAGTTTAATTTTAAATTTTAAAAATATAGTTCTAAGAACCGTACTATCAGTCAAATTTTTGGGAAGATTCACTCTCAGTTGAATTGGTCAGTGAACATTGAGTCAGTGTTTTCGAAGCTGAACAAATGTGTTTAGGTAATAACCCAGTTAGTACAAAGACATCCCGGAGAAGTCCCTGGGATGTATAAGTGGGATAAGATAATTGTCCCAGGGACGGCCCCCGTGGGTATGGTACTTATTTTCCCTTATATGACATTTCTATACACTTTAGCGGATTATCAGACGAAACGCCGAATTCAAAATCTGATTCTACTATCATGTAGAGAATAAAAAACCCAAGAATGTCAAAAAAAAATTTATATCTCTTTTATGTATGAAACAAGAAAGTTACATGGAACAAACCAGCGAAAATTTGACAACCTTTATATTGTGCTTCTTATGAAGTTGAAAAAGTATTTTATTTGACGATTTGATTGGTAATCCCTAAAAAAATATATTTCAGAGTTGATGTTAAGAAAAACTAATTATAATAAATTTCACTCACCCACAGGTCTAACACCAAGAATTGTAATTTTTTCTTTATTAGGAAATTGATTACGGGAGAACTCTGAAAAAGTAAGAATTTTTATAATAAATTTCTGGTATATAGAGAGAGCAAAATATATAACATTTATGGCCGATACAAATTTATACAGGTCTAACATAATTCCAAGAATTGTAATTTTTTCTTGTTTGAAAGTTTTATCAGGCTGTTTTTTGTTACTGTCTGCTGAAAATGGAAACAAAAATAATTTATATTATAAGAGCATCAAACACGGACGGAGATTTTTTGAGATAAGATTGTGTAAGTATTACTTATGAAAAAGATTCGAGTTGAGCCAGTTATTTATCACCTCATATGTAGAAAAAAACAATTAGATATTTTAAAAAATGTATGCCTACAAACTGATTTGGAGTTTTTGGGTAAGGCAATCCAAGATTACTTTCTTCATCCTCTTCACTCGAAGTCAAAATTTTCCTCCTCTGTCTTCTTCTTAAGCTTTGCTAAAAAATCAGTGATCATATAACATGGATGGAATGGTAAAATTTTGATGAAAACGAATATGGCAGCCTAAGATAATGTTAGAATGAAAGAAGAAAAGCTACTTATACAAATGGTTTGAAATTTTTTGTACAAAAATCAAATGTAAAACAGAGATAAACTTATATAATTTTTTTAGGAATCGTATATAACAAAACAAAATACCAGCTAATAAAATTCAATAAAATCCAATTTCGCGAAATTAAACTCTTTTTTGTGGAGGAAAGTAATAAACTTAGGTAAAATGTAAAAACTTAACTATTTTTTACAAACGCTTCCATTATATTAGTTAAAAACACATAACATGTTTCGCTACAGAATAGCTTCTTCGGACGGACATTACATCTGGAACGAACAAACTTAAAGATTAAAGCAATATTTACATAATAAGGTTTAATACGATTCAGAAATTTTAAAAATATAAAAATGTCTGGGATAGTTGAAGTACTAGCCATAAACTTATAATACCTAAAACTATTAAAATATATTGAACAGAAGTGAATTGTTGAGCTCTACCTGATCTTTTACTACTTTTGAGAGTTGCCATATGTTCTCAAAACTTGTGATTTTTTGACTACGTTTTACCAAAGTAAATGAAATTGAGGAGCAATAACAAAAATGAAGCAGCACAAGAAGATTCTATCGCTTGTCTTATGAAATGGATATCCGCGGAAAAGAAGACTCAATTCCAAAAATGAGGTATATACAATATCTACCTAAAAGTAATTCACACAAAATTTCTTAATCAAAAAAAGAAACTTTGTTCTCTAATCCTTAAAACATGAAACCCAGTCCAAAACAAATTTCTGACCCTCATTTTTTGATGAATTTTCTAACTCTCTTGCGTCCAATTTTCAGATACCGAAATAAAATTGTTAAAAAAAGGGTTTAAATACAATATTCCTGAACAAACTTCAACAAAAACTTGGAATTATTAGGAGCTGACACTGAACTAGTCCTTAAAGATATCCTTTCAAATATATCTCTAAAATTGAAAGATTCAACACTTATTAAAATAAAACAAATTAAAAATAAGCCAAAAAAATGTTATCTTACGAAATCTGACAAAGGCTGACAATCTGTAGTTGCTATTGATAGGGTAGACTTTAGAATAAGAATAAAAATAGAGGTCATTATTTACATCTTTAGCCACTGCCAAGATTACCTCACAGTATAAGGTCGATCTTACCAAGATGCCAAGCCCGCCCAGACACTCCAATGTTTACACGAATTATTACCGTGCATATATTTAAACATGATGGAACAAAATTATGATACAAACAATAGTAATGTTTCTCCAATATTAATTTCTAAGTAGTATAAAGAAATACCTTTTTGTTGCAAAATACAAGCTAAAATACCTAAAGCCTCATATCATATTACACCAGTAACAAAAGTTTTAATTAGATATGACAACCCCGATCGACTACTCTACGTATTAGACCATCCCACTTTCATTGATCCGGGATTCTTAAAGTAAAATACTACAATGGCCTACAGCAGAATGTTACAGGGTCACGTGGCCAGTTATACAGGCTTAGAAACTCAGTAGCGGTTCGTAGAATTTTTAACTTTAACATTGCAGCACTTAATTTGCTAAAAAATATTTTAGCCCAGATGTTAATTGAATTAAAATTATCATACAGATACCAAGCTTTTCTTAGCTTCATTTCTGTTTTAATGTATTATCCGAGAAGAGCAAACAGGCTCCATTATTGTGTAATTATTGATCTGGATTAAATATTTTTAAGTTTTATTTACTTTATCTTGGACATTACGAAACTAGGAGCTTTAGTTGACATAACTATGGTACGTCAATATGAAGTTAACGAAAAAATAGCCGCTTAAGTTTGGAATTGTTTTTTAATCACTAAGCAAACAACTAGATTTGCTTTTCAAGGGCACTTGTGATATGTAGTGGACAGTGTCGGCTCGTACTCTAAACTTTAGGGTCGGCCGAAGCTCAAGGCCAATCAAGGGCGGTTTTACGGTAAGGGGGTAATGAGGTAATGACCCCCCTCCCCACAAACCGGTCAAACATCATGTGTAATTTACAATATTTTTACGTTAAAATTACGATTAAAAACTTGGCTAGGAACCACTATAGCACAATAGCGATCTGTTGGATTAGGCCTCTTGCATATCCATAGATAGAGTATTGCTATAAATATAAACAATGTAATTAATAAATTTGTTGCAGAAAAAAAATTGGACGTTATTCTATAATTATTTATTAGAGGCTGTTTTTTTTTTCACTTATGCCACAACAAGTATGATAAAAAATATGGGGATTTATGTTGTTCCCACACCATTTACATTAAAAATGTTAAAACACTTTTTTTTTTAAATTAACCCCCCAGAAACGTTTTCCTAAAATCGCCCTTGAGGCCAATGTGGTGTTAATTGGTGCCGCGTCCAAATATGGTCATCAAATACTAGTCTAGTCTACACCAACCTATAAATAGCAGATCTAGGCTAGAGTATAAATTTAATAAATAATAAAAAAATGTTAGTACAAAGCTCTAGCCAATTTAATTTTTTGATATTTTAATGTATAATCTTGTCTCAAGAGGAAAATAAAATAGATGCCAAAGTGAAAGCTACATACACATCCAAAAAAGTATATTGTCCAGCAAGAACCACGATCCGACCGGCCGACTTATGAAACAAATTGCAAATGATATTTTAAAATATTCACTTCACATTTCGTCACCACATTTAAACATGTAACATGGAGTGAAAATTACTAATATAATATATTAACCATCATGAATTGGTAGCTGAAGTCTAGCATGTGAGATGATGGAATCGGCTGGCCGAGCCACCGTCTATAATAAATATATTAGAATATCTGTGGACGGTGGCCCACGGACTGCTGTTAATGGCATTATTTGTATGTTAGTCAAGCAACAATAATAGGGATACCTACCTACTTTGCCATGTGCCCAGGAAATAATAAACTACATTTTCGTTTTGTGCGTTTTTAGGATGTTTGCAAAATTATTTTTGAAAAATATTTACCTAGTTTTTTAAGAAGAGAATTTTCCCTGTATATTTTCTGGTACCGACCCTGCCGCCCCTGAGAAGCCGTCACTTGGTAATGGAAAATATCTTATTGACTTATTTTGGGTCACATGACGTATTGGCCAAACCCCTTCAGTATAATATAACGTTTTTTTCGGCGGAGTCATGTGAGAATCCTTAGGAGCGAAACAATACAAGAAAATCTCGGAGGTGATTTTCCTAACGATTACAATAGATTTTTCCTATTAGAGAATTAAAATGATTATAGAATAAGATAGCATAGCGGACGAATTCGACTAATAATTGTTCTATTCGAAAAAAAAAATACCTATACGTGTATCAAAATTATAAATCTTTATCTAGATAGCAACATTTTCGTGTACCACATTATTTTCAATACTTACCTAGATGTTATTATACGCTAGCGCTAACTTAACTTAAAGTATTATTTACTGGCCAATAGTCGACGTGCGTCTCATTCCCAAAAAAAAAACATATAGCGATTCAGAAAATCACTTGATTTCGGATATCTGGAGAAATAATTTGTTTTCGGGTTATTTTTTTAATTTACACTTGAGTTGGGCAAATTTGTAATTTAGGTGTTGTAAAGGAACTTAATATTTAGGACATTGAAAATATTTTTTTTTAATTTAGCTATTAACACAGAATAACAAGAGAACATTGGCTATTCTATTTTTGTCTTAATACCGTTCGCTTCTTTTTACTTTCTTCGCAAAAGGAAAGTATTCTAGTAAAAAAGATGTTTTCTCTATTCCGTCGGTCTCAGTGTGTATGCCTATCTGCGATAAAGCTACTACATCTACTTCTCCTATTTACATCAAATTTTGGTTAAGCGACCTAAGGAAATGTTAAAAATATTATTACTAAAAAAACTATTTATCCAGTTTACCCCAAATTTTGCAGAAAAGTTAAGTGTGACATGACAATTAGCTGGAAAATTCTGCTACAAATCGAAAATAGCAGCCTAATAAAATGTTGTAAAAATCAGTGCAAAAAACTACTTCATCGATTATTTTTTAATTTTGCTCAAAAATCAAGTATTATATAAGGATGAACTGGAAAAAATGTTGATGCAAATTCAAAATGGCGGAACAAAATGGCGGCTTAGTTAAATCTTTAAAAATTCGGTGTGAAAAAGTACTTATTGGATTGATTTTAAGGTTTACACAAAAACCAAGTGTGATAAAAAATTTTGGGTAAAATTTTGGTGAGGAGCCATGATGGTGAAACAAAATAGCGGTCTAATGAAATGTTTAAAATATCAGTATCAAAAAACTACTTTTCCAAGTTGAAATTTTGCACAAAAATTAAGTGTGAAACAGAGAAGAACTGGTAAAAGGTCATCAAGCATATAAGGCAAAACAAAATGGTCTAATTAAAAGTTAAATAACTCAGTAAATTTCCATTTTCTCGAATAAAAACCGTTATATGAAGGAAATTAATAAAAATTATAACTAATTTTTTTACAGATTATATTTACAAAAAATATTTAGATATTATATTAAAAATAAATTAAAAAAGAGCGAAAATAAAATTTAAAAAATTATATACTGTAGTATGGTAAGTGAATGAATACCCTGTATATTATATGTTCATCAAATGGGTCTCTTTTAGCTGATTATACCAGATTTAATACCTTTATCTCTAAAGATGCCCGAGTAAACTTTGCCATAAGAGGCAATGTATTCCATTTGACTCTTTATAAAGTGGAGTCTTCTCCCTCTCTCTCATACACCTTGCCTTTTATGGCAAGGTTTTCCTTAAATTTCTCGGGTATTTTTAGAGAAAACGGTGTCAGACCTAGTATATTTGTAATCAGCTAGAAGATGATAAACATAATATACAGGATGTTCCACAAGAAAAAACAAAAGTTTGGTAACTATGACTGATTTTTTATGTTCAATTGTTTTTTCTGATATCATATTATAAAAAATCTGTAAAAATCTTATAACTTTTGTATTCAAAGTTTTTGCTATCTTCTTAAATAATCGGGTTACGGGGGAGGGTGCAAAAAAAGAGATCACCCTGTACGTATGTTAGACCTGGACACAAAAATTGTGGAGGTCAAAAAATGTATATTTGTTTAAATCTGAATTATTGTTAGATATGTAAATAAAACAGGTGTATGTCACCTATTTTTATTTTCGCATGCGCAATATAACGATTCAAGAGAACCACGCCTACCAAATAACTATATGTATATATAAGCTGTGTTATATGTGTGTGGCGCGTGGAAAGTTCCAGGTAAATGCCATGTTACCGATCTTTTTAGATATAATGTTCAATTGTCTTAATGAACGCCCTTTATGCTCTGAAAGTACAAATTATAGATACCATAAATTTTTTAAAAATATAATGAATTGTTTATCACAAGAAATGTACTTATGAAATTGTCGCAATTTTACAACAAATAGTAAAAAATGGATAGATGCCCTTGGTGGAATCCAAAAAGTGGTTTTAGTATAAAAATTCCTTTTGAGCTGTGTAGTCAACATGCCCAGCTTCAATATAATCGTAGAAGCATTACAGACATATACATAGAGTCTTTGCCTCTAATTTTAAACACACTGTATCGAAGATATTAAATTAAGGATATATTCCAAAGATTCACCCCCTGACATCTTTTACCTTACTTTTGTCACACCCTGTAGTTTTAACTTCCACCTTCTAGTATGCGACCATTTTGATATTGGTAAACCTACAAAAAACACTTACATGAAAATAATTTTAATCATAGTAGCAAAATGTTGGCAAAAAAAATCATGATGTGCAGTCTTAAATATCCACAAATACCCATTTTCAATGAAATGTATACAACTGTTATTGACATCCGGATTTATTATACTAAAAATGTATATTTATCATTAAAAATGTATAAATTGCACTCTTAATATCGATTTTTAATCAAATCTGCATAAATCTTATAACTTGCTCGGAATCTTCGCCTTTCTACTCTGATTTTTTAAATATTACTAAAAATTTATGATATGCAAATGTTGAAATTCCACCGCTATCTTGAATTTTTAAATGTTATTAAAATTCATGATGTGCAATGTTAAATACCCTAAAACGCTGAATTTTAGTCGAATTTGCAAAAATGTAAAAATGACTCATGTTGGCGCCGCCATTTTTAATTCTCAAATATTGACTAAAATTTAATAACTTGCCTTCCTGGATACCGATTATTCGGTCGAATCTGTACAAATTACAAAATTCGTTCGTTATATTGGCGCCACAATTTTGAATTTTGTTGGGCATTCTTAAATAATCGCACAAATAATAAATGCTGTTCGACATGTTGACATAGCTGACACTCTTAATTTCATTTGACCTATACAAGTTACAAAATTCGACGGCCGTATTGACGCTGCCAATTTAAATCCCTAAGTGTTGACTAAGAAATTCGGAATTTTTTGTATATTTATTTTTGAAAGTGTATGCATGTCAAATTTGAAATTAGTCCGTAATGTGGAAGTAGTGAAAAATCCATTACAAGATTTGAACCAGACATAAACATTCAATCAGACGAGTGGTGAAGCTAATAAAAGCGTATTAAAAACAATGGTTTTTTTAGTTTAAAAATTTAAAAGCATAATTTATATATTATTAACTAATTTTCTTTTAAACTTACCTAACTTAAGTCAAAGTATATTCAGAAAACTGAGGTGGTAAACATCGCTGAATCAAAGGACAATTACAACGAGTTTTTAATACATGTTATGAAGTACCTTGTTTTGAATTTAATATATGTATATTTGCTGTTTCTTTTCCCAATCCGTTCTATTACTTGTTTCATCGAGCTGTTTAAGTAAAGAAAAAAATTGCAGTTAATTTTCAAAAGAAAAGGCGCTAAAATAATCTAAACATCAAAAATTTAAATGATGAAGAAGATTATAAACATTTTGAGACATATGAAGAAGGAGAAGAGGATATAAACATTATAAGACATCTGGTCTCTTTCATAAAGATATTTAAAAGATTCCATAAAATAAATTAATAGAGAAGCAGCATACTCTAACTGTTCATTGTCTGTTTTTTAATTACATAGAATTAAGGTAGCTAAAATTGATGTAGTATTTTTTTATAAAACTGTACGTAAGACTGTAATACCAGTAAACAGTAAGAATTGTCGTAACTTGTTATTTTCCAAAGCTTGGCTTCATTTAAACTCTGGGTTTTCTACATTCTATTCGAATATTATCTGATTGTGATAGCAATTTTTCAGAAATTATCTCGATCTTACGAGCAAGCAGTTTGAATAGCTTTCCATTTAGCCATAATGATACAATTAATTTCTTTGTGACAACAAAAAATATTAGGTGTATATAATCTAATGGCTTTGGTTATTAATTCAAAGTCTGGAATTTCACGTAATACTGTTATACCTATATGATGCTCTCCCTGTCTATGGAAGAAGAAATCATCCATTCTTAAAGTAAAATTAATATTTGGGAAACAGATTATGTTATTAATATATTCACCTTCTTATGTACACTTTCTTAGAACATGAAAAATAGCCACTATAGCCTTTAACACATTTACCAAATGATTTTGCAGAGGCGTCATACACAAAACCTTTAATTTTAAAGCTATAATGGCAACCGTTAAAAAATAATGGTCCTTTTGGGTTAGATTTATTGCCATTTGAATCCTTAGGCTTTTCATTCCCATGGTATATCCCAACTAAGAATACACAATCATTGGACATCCCTAGGATCATGTGTGTTTGCTAGGCTGCTATGATTTTGTAGCAACCAATCGTGTGAAAAGTTTTTCCGCCAGTCTCGCTAGAGATATCAACATGCTCAATGACGTATATAGACATTGCGACTGGGGGAGGGGAGGTTTGTGGCGATAAAAAATTTTGAAAAACCAATAAAAAAAATTGTCTTCGGTTTCCGTACATACATAAGTATGGGCAAAAAAAGGTCATTACTATCCTTACATTTTAGGTATTTAGCTATAAGTGAGACTGATTCGTGGAGTCTTACCAGTCAATCCCGAAAAAATTCAGGTGAGTATCCAAGTATTATTAAGCTGTAAAGAATATTTTTGCAACGCAGTGTCATAAAGCTTGGAGTTGAAGGTGCACATACTACACTTCACTATAAATAATTTAGTATTACATGAAATCCAAAGAAATCTACACAATACGAATAAACTTAAAGTTATTCAGTGGTTATTATAGCGCAATTTGGTGTAGCATGACACACACTATTGCATATAACAGTTAGGAATTTTTTTTGGGTACAGTTCTTGCATTTAATAACTAATAAAATAAATGCTTTCCAATTTTATAGAACTGCGTAAAAATACGAATTGTATTGATTCAAGAAATTCTCTGATCTGTTTGATATGAAAAATTTTTTCGATTTTCAGAATATTTCACGTTCAATAAAGAATATTTAAAGTTTAATAGCAAATCAGGTGTATATGCAAATTTAAATCATCTTGCAAAGTTTTGTCTTGTGAACTAAAATACATGTTTGATTGGGCTTTTTTTTCATTTATTCCAATATAAGAAACAAATGCCTTTCACATATTTTTAATTTTTCAATAAAAAAGGTGTCTACCTCATGCTATATCTCATATGAAACCAGTATCATAATCATAACCCTAATCACAAATGACCTCCCCTCCCAATTAATTTCCTGTATACGGCCATGATATATTAAGACATACCCGATTTCAAAACATACTAGTATAGCACGGAATTGGTTTGGGTGAAGTTTTATTACCTTCGATAAGCTCTAGTTAAACCAAAACTGACCATTGCTTAGGCTAAACTATATTATTAAGCTTCGGATGATTCCACATCACACATACACATGACAATATTAATAATGTTCTGTCAAAATGTATAACTTAATCGAAGTAAATTCGTGTAAAATCAAGATTTATAAAAAATACTGCAAGCTATTTCTTTAAGTTTTAAGTAAAGAAATATATATTCATAATTATGAGAATGATGTAGACGCAGAGCCTGAAATTCAAGACGGGTTAGTTTTTAATGAAGAAGAACGCGATGATATTGAAACTGACAAATTAATATTTGAAAACTGGAAAGGCTTGACTATTACGGCTTTTTCTTTTGTAAAAACAAAAAAATGACACTTCACTATTAAAAATAAAAATAAACAACGAGATGTCAGTCACAAATCAATCAACAAAGATTATTATTATTATTATTATTATTATTATTATTATTATTATTAAGGTTTATAAATTAAGTATACTTGCGATAGGACCACTCCGGCAATATACTGAATGCTTCCTGAAAATGTCATTACATTTTTTTTAAAGAGGGATCTACTACCTAACTTTTAGAGATTATAATTTTGTATACAACGAAAACATTGTATACAAAAGGTTTATGATTTTTCTGAACTTTCAGGATTTGCTATAAAAAAATTAAAAATGACAATTAGAAAGTAAAAAAATGAGTATCGACTATTTTAAAGGGAGCACACTTCACAATATTATTTAAACAAAGGAGCATCTTCTTGCTACTTATAAAAATACCAGGTTTGATACCTTTATCTTTAAAGACAAACGAGAACAGTGGCAATAAACCTGCCATAACAATGTTTTTGTTAATTGCCGCAATATTTCTAGTAAAATTTATATACAATTTTTCACTTTTGTTCTTGATTTCGTCATATATAGGTGTCTGCCCTGTGTCTCCGTATAACTGATCATTATGAATTTCATAGAATTTTTGGTTAATTATCGTTCCTAAACTATGAATTTCGACTGTTTTTAGTTTATTAATGTAGATTTTAGTGGCAGATCCCCATATGGGGGCGCCGCCGTATGGTTCTGATATAAGCCTTGTATAATTGAATTTTTAGTATAATGTTTAAAGGGCTTTGTTAGTAACTATAAGGAAGATTATTCTCTTGGCTACCATAACTCTCTTTCTGGTTATCTCAATATGTCTTTTAAAGGTAGGTTTTTTGTCTAAAAGGGTAACCCTAGGTATTTAATTTTTGTACAATTTTCAATTATTTCGCTATTATATGTTAAATCAGTGTGGTTTCTATTTGGTGCGATTTTTTGACTTAAAGTTATTGTTTGGGATTTGTTTGCATTTGTTTTTTATTTCCATTTGTAAAAATAGTCATATGATACTTTGTCTACTACAGAAGTCACTCATCTGTGGGAGACCCTCCTCCAGCAATATACGTCGACTTTTATAACTATTATAAAAGACTGTCATTTTTTAATGAAGCTACTTATGATTTTAATAAGATATATAATAATAATATAATAATAATAATATAATAAGCGGACATTAGACTGGAACCTTTTCCACAGAACTCCATTTTGCCATACATCATATGCTTTCTCTAGGTTGCTGTATCATGTTTAATATTATTATTGACCATTATTTGGTCTACTATTTTTGCTAATTGAAGTTCGGTGGAAAATGCATTTTTGAAACTGTTCCTTAATTGTTACATTATTGTCCATAAGATGTTCATTTAGGTTATTGTTTATAATCTTTTCTAGTAATGTAGACATCTTGTTGTTGTTTGTAGGTTTTGAAATTTCTCCAACTTTTCCAAAATATTGTATTTTTAGGCATCCCCAATATATGTAGTATAATTATGTGATTGCTTTTTTATGAATCTTTAAGCATTTTGGGTACGATATTATCGTCCCCCGGTACTTTATAAGGTCTCATTTTTTAAATGATCTTCCTTATTTTTTTGGAGGAAAAGATTAATATTATTAAGGTTATTAATGTGGCCATTATTTAATATAAAATTGAATCTATTTACATTTACTCTAGTTGGGTTGTGATAGGTTTTTTGTTTTTATGTTTATGTCTGGCTATGTTCTGTCTACGTTTTCTTTGTCATTGTTTTTGAAGGTGTTCTTTTTTTAATAAGGAGGGAATGTTGTAAAGATCTTTATTCTTTTTGGCTTTTATAAGTTTCTAAACATTTTCTTTTTTTTCTTGGAATTTTTATTATTTTTGTATGTCAATCTGTTGTTGTAGTATGATTACAGTAGTTAATATTACGTAATTTAAAATTTTAAGTTCTTCCAGATCCTCCTGTCTTTTTAACCTTTTAAATCTGTTTCTTATGTAATTTCTGCTATCAATATTGCTTATTTCTAATGAGATAATACCTTTATGGTTTATTTAGGTGATAGGGATATGTTTATTTAATACTAACAAAAATATTTGGAAAACACATATAAACTGGGACTATGCACTAAACTAAATTGGGTCACATTTCACTATTCCTAACAAATGGAAAAAAACATCATAACGAGGGAAGTTCCGGATAATGGAAATTTACCGCTGGCGATGTCAAGTTGTGTCAATGCCTGAAGTGTATAGCGGGGGAGGGGGGAACTAGACAAAAGATTTGTATTATAAAATTATCGTGTTTCATATGGAGTTTTTGATGGCATGAAGTTTAATTTTACTAATCATTTTTATTTTTGGCAATGCATATTGCTGATTTTCTATAGATATGCTTAGATGGTTCTGGCCAAATAGGATATGCGGTGGACCCGGTGCCTACTTGTTTATTTTATTTAGGACGTTCAAATAATCCAGTCAAATGAACCTTTAAATTGAAGTTCTGATCAACTTGCCTGATTTTTTTTACATAAAATGTTTAAGGTATCTGATAACGATAAGTGGAAGTAATTTTCTTCTCAACCCACGGCTAACGGTGAAAAAAGGTGTTTTTCAGTATTATTCAAAAAGGGTCAGAGCTGGAAGAAAAAAATTCGAATAAAAATTGTATAGGAAAAAATTTTAAGTATAGATAGATTTTTTGTTACTATTAAAATTAATACAATTAGGGAGGATAGAGAAGTTAAGGGATGATATGACAAACTTCAAAAAATCATAGCAATCATCCCTTCCTTTTATTAAGAGTAGTGAAATGTGACCCCAATTTAGTTCAGTATATAGTTATTTATAGAAGCACGTATATACTGTCTTTTCAAACATTTTCATTGGACGCCATTTTTTTCCCGACATATTGGATTGCTACCAATATTTTACCAGTTTCTACCCATCCGACACTTGATTTTTGGGTATAATTTAAAATAAATACAATAAGTACAGTTTACATTGGTATACACCGCGATTTTGGTATGCCATGTTGAATTCGTGCGAGTCTATCTTTATATTATATTTAATTTTTCTCCGAAATTCAAAGTCAATTGAATAAGATTTTTTTACGTTGATTTTTATTTTATTTGGCGGCCATTTAGTTCCGCTATCTTGAATTCGTAAGACAACATAACTAATGGATAATTAGTTCTTTTAGTAATAATTCTTTTAACGTTTCACTAAGACGTCATCTTGTTCCGGCATATTGGATTTTTACCAAAATATTACCAGGTCATTCTCATTTGACTCTTATTTTTTACTAAAATTTGAATTCAATCTGATAACACCCAGAACCGAAAACAATAAGAGCGTATACATGTAAAATAAAACTGGCGTAAACAAAGTGACACCAATATGGCGCCCTGGTGAGTTTTCCAAGTCCGTATTTGGTCAAATTTGGGTAATATAAATCAAATATTTTAGTTTTAGTGCTGGTACCTACAACGATTGTTTTTTATAGGTGACAGATTTTTTTTAATTGAAGAAGCCCACGAAAATTCTATACGATAATTTTATATAACGAAATATATGTAGTTTTATTTATGTATACAGCGTGTGTACAATTTTAGTTAACATATTAAACTTTTTTATTATTGAGTTTATGAAAAAAAAATATACTACATAAAAAGTTATTCTTATTAAAAAAATAAGTTTGACTGCAAAAAAATACAGAAAAGCAAGTAGGTAAAACAAAAAAAATAAGAAATCAAATTTTCTAAGATAGCAAAATTGGAGAGTATAAAAATATGAGATCAAAAATCAATTTCAGGTTTTTTTATACGTGGTGTAGGTTTTAGGTAATTTATAATCATTTAGTGGAAAATACTCGGGAAAATCGGTACCATATGGACAACTTTTTATTTTTAATTATAGACGAAAAATGTATTCTTTATAAAAAGTTTTGCTTTTCTGAAAAATACGATTGATTTAAAAAAAAAATGTGTATCATATTCAATTTTGCTGCAAGATATTAAGTTAATTGAATAAGAATATTTTGTCCATTGATTTTTTAGACATTTTATTTGGCCGCCATTTTGTTTCTCCGTCTTGAATTCGTACCAGAATTTCACCAGTTAATCTCTATATCACACTTAAAAGATGTCCAAAATTTAAAATTTACCTACTAAGTAGTTTTTACACTGATTTAAAATAATTTATTAGGCCGCCATTTTGTTTTGCTGTCTTGCATTTATACCAAAGTATTATAAATCGATTCTTTGGTTTTTGTGCAAAATTTGAGATCAACTGGATTGGATCAATTAGTTTTTAGTAATAATTTTTTATCACTAGGCCGCCATTCTGTTCCGTTGTATTAAATTTTTACCAAAATAATACCAGGTCATCTCCACATAACCCTTAATTTTTCATCAAAATTTGAAGTCAATTGGGTAAGTAGTTTTTGGCTACGCCGTGAACTGACAGACTAACAAACAGACAAATGGAATTGAGAAAATATATTTTTTGGCATCTAGGGACTCTAAAACGTAAATATATTTAAAACCTGCAATTTTGTTCACGATTACAAACATTTCATTTGACCGCCATTTTGTTCCGCCATCTTGAATTCGTACCAGAATTTTACCAGTTCATCTCTATACCACAGTTAATTCTTGCACAAAATTTGAAACCAATCTATCAAGTAGTTTTTTTCAGGCGGAAGTTTAAAATATTTTATTAAGCCGCCATTTTATTTCGCCATCTTGGATTCGTACACAAATTTTACTAATGAATTACTAACTAGCACTTAATTTTTTTTTGCAAAATTTGAGGTAAACTGTATAAATAGTTTTTGCCAGGTCATTCCCATATGACTTTTAATTTTTGACCAAAATTTGAAGTTAATCTGGTAAGTACTTTTTTAGCGGTGCCGTGAATAGGAAGCCCGAACAGACGGACAGAATTAAGAAAACATGTTTTCCGACATTTAGGAACTACGAAACGTAAAGGTCTGAAAAAATCTCGGAGGGCCATTTCTTCACGATTACAATAGATCTCTTTTACGAGGGAAGTAATAAATTGAATAAATAGTTTTTACATTGACGCTCACCGCCTTTTTGTTACGTCATTTTGAAATCGTACCAGTTTATCCCCATATCACATTTAGCCTTTCGGCAAAATTTAAAGTCAATTGAATGAGATTTTGTTTCGCCATCTTGAATTGGTATTACAACTTTACCAGCTTATCTCTATATCACACTTAATGCTTGCACAAAATTTGAAATTAGCAGCGCCACCTTGTTTTGTTATCTTATAAATTCATACTGAAATGCTACCAGTTCGTTCTTATGTAACACTTGCTTTTTGTGATAAAGTTGGGGCAAATTTGTAATTACATTTTATAATTTTTTTACATTTCGCTATGCCGCCACTTTCCTCCGGCATATTGGATTTTAACCAAAATATTACCAGTTCATCCCCATATGATTTTTAATTTTTGACCATAATTTCAAGTCAATCTGTTAAGTAGTTTTTGAGCTATGGCGCGAACTGACAGACAGACAAACCGACGCGGACGACGGAATTAATAAAACTTATTGTTGGCACCTAGAGACGCTAAAACGTCAACATATGTAAAACCTGAGAGGGTGTTTTTTTCACGATTACAAACTCTCTATTTGGCCGTCATTTTGAAATTAAGAAATACAACGATTTTTTTATACAGAAAAAAAGGTATCTTGTTTTTATTTGTATATAAAAACATTTTCTCCACTATACAGAGAGAGAAGGATGAAACTGCCATCTGGAAACGAATAAATATATAAATATATATATATATATATATATATATATATATATATATATATATATATCAAAGGTGTTTATCACTGTTAACAAACGGGAAAACACGTTCTGTTTTTTTTTCTATCTTGGCCATTTTGTCGCAGCAAATGGCGTTAAACCAAATTCGGACAAGATAGAAGCAATCAAAAAATTCCCAATTCTCAGGACAACAAAACAAATTAAAGGATTCTTAGGATACAAGTATCGTAGCTATTGGGGCTGTTTTCTCGCAAGGACAAATTGGACAAGACCTGCCCGTGACCTTCGCATCAAGGACACTAAATGATTCTGGAATAACTCTGGAACTACTCATCCATCGAAAAGGAACTCCTCACAACCTTTGGGCCATTAAATATTTTCGCCCACATATATTTGATAGAAAAAAAAACTTAATAATAGATCACAAACCACTTCAATGGCTTTTCTCTTGACCATACTTCAAAAATATTAAGATTACATCAAAGGAAAATTGAACATAATGGCTGATGGTCTCTGTCGAATAGAGCTGCATATCAGAGAGACAACGGAAAATTTCCAATTAAAACAATATATTGAAGAATTTAACAAAGAATTACAAGAACATGAAAATTTAGATCAAATTTCCATTGTAGCATAAGCGGACAATAATGATCTCGTACAGGTCAGTGACATGATAGCACATACATCAGCTGACGGCCCAACCTGATAAAATATTGCAGTACCTACACGCAAATGAAAGCGAAGATCCTATAGTGGGGATTCCTATTTGCGATATTTCTGTAAATTATAGTTATTTCTTCAGTATTGCATTTTCCGGCAAAACCAAAAACTCCTATTTTGTTTGAGAAAAAGCATCGTATTAATATCCCAAAATAACTTTGATCAAGACGTATTAACTTTTGTTAAAGAGTTGATAATTCCCCAAGCAATAACATTTATATTTCGAAAAACCAGAAATATACGAGCCGTTTTGTGAGGTCATACGAAAAACATTTAAATGGTAATCCTTAAAATTTAAAAGACGTCTAAATAAATTAGTAGACGTCACTGATAAACAACGGATTCCAGAGATAATACAAAACTATCACGAATCAAAAACCAACGTTCGCGATATTGACGAAACAATAAATTGAATTAAAGACAAATATTATATTATTGGCCTAAAAGTAAATACGCACATCACCCAATTAATATGCAAATGAATGTCACACCCACAGCTACCAAACCATTTGAAATTATATATTTAGACACATATACACTTAAAAAGAAACAAATTTTGAACTACAATAGATAGTTTCTCCAAATATGCACAAGCATATGCACCTCAATATCTTGCCGCCACCGAAATGGTCGACAAACTACTATTTTTCTCTCCTCACAGAATACCTAATCAAATCATGGTAGATAATGATACCGAGTTTAAAAATACTGTGCACTGTGGTAACAGAACTTTTAAATTTACGCAAAATAAAAATACATTTTTGTTCGCTTAATCGCCCTTAGTCTAATGGACATTAATCAAGCAACTCCATTCCACTCTGGCAGAGAACATACGCTTGCTAAATAACCAAAAGTTTAATAAAACACCAATAGCATAAAAATGATCTACGCAATACCGTAGTATTATATATAATACATAAATAAATAACATAAATTTAAAACCCATTGTTGTAATTAACGGTGATATTTCTCCAAATGACCAGTTCAACATAAAATTAGAAGAAACACTTTTAAGTGATTACAACACCCACAAAGAAAAATCAAAACTAATGTATTCAAATATAAACCAAAAACTAATCAATGACAAAGAAAATATGATTTCAAAAATTAATGAAAACCGTGATATTCCTTAATTATATCGCCCTTGGTCGACAAGCTTATATTAAGAAATACATAAGACAAAAACTCTGAAATATTGGCAGACCCTACAAAAATAGAAACGGTGAACCAAATCGTAAAACAGTATCAACTCAGTCTCATTCTAAAGTTCGTATGGATAATTTAAAACTTCCACTTAGACATACGTACAACTTCGATTAAAATATAAATATTATATTTCAACCTTGTCGGGGCCGTTATCGGAAATGGAGATAAAGTGACGATCAGACAGCTAGACTGAAACCTACACACTTATTCATTAATATGATTTAAGTCCTATTATACTAGAAATTAACAATTTACATTCTACATCTAAGAACATGACGACTAATTTAATTACTCATAAAGAATATTATGCCGATTACTTAAAAATATTAAAACTTAGGATAGGATAGAAAATAAATTAAAAAAACATATACCTGATCCTTAGAGGAGTAAAAGAGGATTAATCAACATAGTAGGCTCTGTTTTTAAATCTGTGACCCCCCAAAAATATTTCAGAAAATAAATTGTTCGTTTGACCGTCCCTCCTAATAGTTGTAATAAAACGCAAACCTTGGGAAAAGTTAAATACGCTACACTATTAACCGGCATAATAAAAGACGCTATACTAAGCTAGGCTCGGCAGTCCGAATTGCCCTGATAACCTTAAAGCTTGACGAAACTACCCAAAGACTTCACAGCTACCGAGCGGCAGCCGAACGAGATAGCAAATGGAATATGAAATCACGATTTGGGTCATCAACCGGTCTCTTCTTATAATTCGATCGATCGGTCGCGGCATCACGTCGGCTTGCAGAAGTTCAGTTGTTCAGAGGTCGCGCGGTCGATATCCTAACTCGATATTGTTACGGACGTTTTTAATCGATGAAAATTGATTTATATACTGTTTTTTGTAATATATATTTTTTTTATTTTTATGATCCATGTGTGAGTTGGAAATATACAGGAAATAAAATGTTGGTAGTGACTAGGGCAAAAAAATAAACAACTAAAAAGTGCTTAAGAACCTAATTTTGCAAAAATAACTAATTTCAAGATGGTCTATGTTTGAGTTGTGAATGTAGATGAAATGAAATGTCGGTAGCGCAAAAAATTAAACAACTAAAGAGTGCTAATGAACTTAATTTTGAAAAAATAACCGAATTCAAGGTAAGTGGTCGCAATTTGCCAGAACTTAGTATACGACAAACTAGTAAAGACAAAAATGAACAGGTTCATCGAAACTTTCGCAAAAGTATGTACGATTTAGCTAATTGTGGTTGTGAAGTCTCTAACTCATTTTACCGTTATGTTTGTTTGTTCTTTTCTAAGGACTCGTCGAACTCATTATGGGACAAAACCGGTGTTAAAGACTTAAAACACTTAAAAGAAAAAATAAAAACATGCGTTTTCTGCAGATCACATGAAATGTTCGGTGAACTAGGGCTACGGTGGGAAGTGTTGATATTCGCACTCAGCTAGACCAGCTTATAGAACATCTCTTAGAGATTTTAATGAAAATTTATCCAAAAATCGTTATATTTTAAACAAAATTATAGATTGTGTAAAATTTTGTGGGGCGTTCGAGTTGGCACTACGTGGCCATGATGAAAAGGCTTTGTCTGAAAACTCAGGGGTTTTCCGAGGGCTTATAAATTTTGTTGAGGAGTTGGGCCAAGATAGACTATCCGCTTTAGCAATGTTAAGTATCGAGAAATCGTTTATAAAAGGAATGTGCGTGCAATTTTAACGAACGTGTTATTCAGCATTTTTCCAATTCTAAAGAAAGAAGAGTAAACCTGAACTTCAAGATAATTTAAAGCTCAATTTAAAGATAAGATATCTATTTTTATTTTAAGTATGCCTATTTATAAATTTGTTATTGACCTTAGCAACTCCGTATATAAACAAGTACGTAACAAGACGTGACTATAACACAACCAGTCACAAACCAAACAGATTATTCCAATAAATGCTTACTTATTGTCCCTAGAAGTACAACAATCAAAATAAAATGGTCCCAGAAAGTAGAACGTCCGAAGTTACCTAATTACCTTACCGACCGGTTGCCGAGCCAAACTTGATAAAATATCAATAATCAAAAACAAGTGTCTAATCAAAACCGAGGAACAACAACAAACTACCCAGTCAGAAGCTAGCCGTCCACCAATTGAACTACCCCTTACCAGGTGTCGTTAAGTCTGAGGAGGGAGACGTCATGTCACGAGGCAATCTTCGAGAACTGCAGATCCAGCGGATCCGATGTCTTTATAATCTTACGCCATAGCAGAGAGCAGTTAGTCAGAAGAATCTATTTTTGTAACTTATAATATAAAATGTTTACATGCAATTTTGACATTTTTGTAAAATAAAATTTTGTAAAAATGGAAACCGTCGGTCCTATTAGTTAACTTATGAAGCAACCCCCAAAAAAACGGAAATATTTTTTTATTGTAAAGCGGTTAGTTAAAAAAAATTCTTTTATTTTTTTCTACATTAAATATTTCCCATACATTAAGGGTTGTCCTTGGGAATACAAGAATCCCCAAACATACAAATATTTTTTAAATCCATAAAGCTTCGCTTTTTGAAAAAACTGTTAAACAGGAAAATTTATGTTTTTTTTGCATACAAAAGCAATTGTATACAGGGTCATTCTAAGAAGGTGAAACAGCTCTCTAAAAACAAAATCAAATTTAGGTTCTTTTCTAAGAGGTAGAAAACGCTAAATCTGTTTTATATTTTGTATATAAATATTTTTCGACTAAACATTAATATTTTTAAAAAACAAAACACAAATATTTTATTATATATTTTTTGCATATCGATTCGGGATTTCGTTAGTAAATGTGGTCTTTAGTGATTTAAAAAAAAATATATATATAAAATCTAACGGCTGTCATAATGGTTTTAGTACAATTTTTAAATGGCTTAAAATATTGATTCTGGGTTTTCGATAATAAATAGAATCTTTGATGTTTGCGATAAAAATATTTGACAGTTTTCAAAGCTAATTTTTAGCCCAACTTTTTAAATTTACAATAATTATTTTAAAGATATGCTCTTTATCTCTTTCTCGCAGGTATTCTCCTAATATAGTTAATAAGTTAGTTTATAGTAGTACTCCCAGTTTCCACAAAATGTTCTTTTGCCCTTTTTAAAATTGCAATATTTTTTTTATTGTAAAGGTGTAATTTTTAAAAAAGCAATTTGCGCAAAATTGTAGAAATATGCATAAAATGCAGTTATAAAAATCTGCTTTTCTAAGTTGTATAATTTTTAGTTTAGGTTTTGTCTCTAGAATTTCTTTAAACTTGTTAAAAGTAAACGCAGCCTATACCTATATATTTCTAAACTTTGAGCATATTTTCCAATTGTGTGAATGGCATCGACTTTCTGAATTAGTAAATAACTCGGTTTTATTTCTTGAAAACTGGAATTGTCTTATAACCTACCAATATGCAAATCGCTAGAACATTACTTGCTGTACCTTGCTGCGCGCTATATAGCATTGAAGTTGTATTTACACTGTGTCTCAAATAAAAATTAAAACTGGTTGGTTTCGATATGGCCAAGGCAATATGTTTTAGCAACCTTGATTTGCCAAGAATATAAAAAAAACAAGATCTATGGCGATGATATTTATACAGAGTGAATCATTAATATGGGTTCTCTATATTTTTAATTTAATAAAAATATTATGCAGTTAATTAAAGCTCAATCTGCTATTACTCTAAGAGAATAGACAACTAAAATCTCATTTATAAAATAAAGTTGCACTTTATAACGGAATAAAAAAAATATTTTAAGGCAATTTAATATTTTTTAATCTGGGATTACTGCTGCGTTTCTATCTACTTCTTATTGAAAATATTTATTAAATTAATTTATCCAGTAATTCTATTACCTTTAATATATTTTATTGATTATTAAGTTTATTATTAGCATTCAAAATTACTCTTTACTTTATTGGTTAACAAAAATAAATGTTGAATGAAAAAATGTACCTCTGACTCATGACATACATATATTTTTCTTTTCATTCCTTTATTATCTATGCAACTTTTAAATCAATTCCATTAAAACCTTCTTACCTTTTACGCATGAACAATGGTACCGAGAGAGTGATCCGGTCAACGATGGATGCGACGTCAGATCGAAGATAGAAACCGTACCTGCTTGTGAGTGTTATGTGCTTGCATCATTTCTAAAGGCCGTTTTACATGCTGCAATTCTTCTTCTGAAAGGTACAAATGTCTTGCCACTACGCATGCTTTTGTTCAAGACTATTGCTACTTGCAAGAAAGAATTGCAGCATGTAAAACGGCCGTTATTACTGTTTTGAGTTGCAGAACGGAGGGGTGATTTACGTTTCTAGTAGATTTTTAGGGACATTTTTTGAACCTTTGAAATCCATTAAAAAAACATCCACTTTCTTTAAAATTTAGAACATAAGGTCGAGCTTATCTATATTCATATAACAACACTCAGGGCCGTTCCCTGTTGAGCGTACAAGACGTGAGGTGCGCGCTGGCATCAGTTTAATTTAAATTTTGTCTGTGTAAGAAATGAGATAAATTCATATGGGACCAGAGAAAATGTAAGGAATAACATAAAAGCATATTATAAAAAAATCAGTACTGATTTTTCAACGTACCTCAAATTTTTATCTTCTGGTCATCTATCATTTATCAGTTGTTTCAAGGTTTCTCGGTTTCTCTTATGTATGCTATGGTTATTTATGGCATTTTCTCTAGTCCCATATTAATTTACCTTATTTCTTACACAGACAAAATTGAAATTAAACGAACCGATTAAAAATATAGGAAACCTAGTGATGATTCATTCTGTATAAATATCGTCGGCTTAGATCTTATTTAATACACGGGACATGTTTTGCAAAACTTGATTTTCTATATTTTTGGCAAATCAAGGATGCTAAAACATATTTGCCAAATATTTTTTGACAATTCTTATTTTTGAGGAATTTAGCAGTAATTGAGATAAAAGTTTTCAAAAAATAATAATAAAAAAGTTTTTTTTACCTTTCTCAATAAAGAAAGTACAATTGAAAAATATACCCGATGTGTGGAAATATATACAGCAGATTTTTATAACTATAGTCATGCCTCAGATATCTACAATTTTGCGCAAATCCCGTTTTTGTAAGTTAAACCTTTACAATAAAAAAACCATGGCAATTTTAAAAAAGTCAAAACATAATTTTTTGGAAACTGAGAGTACTTCTATAAATCTTATTAGGGAACATCTGGGAGAAAGGGAAAAAGAGCACATCTTTATTCTAATAACTGTAAATTTAATACTAGTAAGGCTTACGGAGATAAAATAAAAATATGTTTAGTCTTATGTTAGAGGACGCCTGGGTTTTTACGAAATAATTTTTTATTATTATTAAATATAAACTAGAAATGTAAAATTTCGTCACCCATTTTCTATCATTTAACGATAATGTTGCAGCAATTAAAAAAAAATAAAGCGCAGTTTTTGAATTTTCTGGAAGATTTAATTATTTATATTTGGAATTCCTAAGAATAATATGTATTCAAAGTTTTTAATACTTTATAAGATATGATTTTAGTAACGTATTTAGCTATTTCATCCATATCCAAATAAAAATACTTAATTAAGGCACTTTTTATTAAAATCGATATTGTTTGTTGCAGTTTTTATAAACCTAATTTATTCTAAATTCCTGGTATACAGAATTATTACAAAACTTTATTAAATTCACTTTAATCTATCACATTTAACTTTGAAGTTTTGTTTCTCATTTTTAATGTTTTGTCTGTGGATCAAATAAGAGCTATAGGGAAATAATATAAAGCATCTAAGGAAATTAATTTAGGTCTTACAATAAATACATTTTATTTTAAAATAGGTTTAAAAGTAAACTGCGGTCTCGAAATATCTCTGCAAAATTATAAAATTGAAAATATAAAACTTTTGGCCCTCGATTTCTGACTCATCTTGTAGATGTTAATATATTAATATGTATCATATTAAAATATTAAAGGAAATTTCACGGAAGTCACGGAACACAAATCACATTTAGTTTGTGCCACATCCTTAGTTTCACAAAGGAAATATTGCCACAGATTAAATATCTGTGAGTTGGAAAAATGAACAAAATCAATAAGTATTATAAGTAGCAGTACTGAGAAGAACGAAAAGAACCAGTCGCTTTAAGAATGTGGTTCTAAGTCAAAAAGCGACATAAGACCGAGTAACGCTTTAAAATGAAATTTTTATTGAAACCCTGAAATGCTTCCGGAGGGGGCTCAGTGGCGTAGCTACAAATTTTGGCCTCCCCGCGGTTTTCGGCCCCTCTCTCAAAACAGAAAAATAACTGATGACAAAAAAAAGGTCCTTTACTTGTCAATAAATGTAGCCGCAAAGCATAGCCGGAAAATATATAATGACTAAAAAAAGGTCATTTATACTCTCATAATACCCTTGAGCTGATTTGCACCGGGACCTTTGAACTCGTGGGGCCCTTCGCCACTGGGGGGCATACATTAACCGGAATTTTTGCGAGTATTAGTCGTCGACACGATGACTAAAGCCGAAATTGAAATAAATATCGAAACCATTCAGAAGCTATTCAGTAATGGAAGAGCTTTTTTACCATATTAGGAGTTACATTTTAAGAAAAAGCTCCATATTAGACTTGTTGTATTTTTATTTCAGTTTTAATTAACTTTGAATATTATTATTTATTTTTTTCTATTGTGGCTTCTTTTTTTTATAACGTCCTATAAACATAAAAAATATCTATGCCAACTTACTCTACTAAAGTATCAAACCAAACTAGTGCTTCCATAGCATCGTGAGCGATGGAACTAGCGGGCTCTGATCTAGTCAATGCTATGCAAATATGTTTTCACTTCTATATATAGGTGATTAATTAAATATTAAATACGATTAATCCCCCCGAAGAAAACACACGGTGAAATTAAGATAGGAGGAAACATGACGACTATTTGTATTCTCGTGCGTCGGTTTTGCGTCATAGCGCGCACGCTGCAGCGCCGTGGCTGTGCCAAACAGCTGACGGCAGTCGAATTCTGATTCCGCGGACTCAATCTCGCCCAGCGCGCGGCGCTTGCTTGTCTGTCACCGCGTAGTGAAACCCTAAGCACAATTATTATGACAATACATCGAACCTTTAAGCAATAACATGAAAATAGATTTTCTCAGTCATTACGACGTTTAAAGTAGCAAATTTAACAGGGTGTTTTAGTCAGCGAGATAGCTAATTTTTGCGGATATGGGCGAACGCGAGAAAATATCCAAAAACCCAGTCAGGGTCGGATTCTACGATATAGAACGTACAATCGGGAAAGGAAATTTCGCTGTGGTTAAATTAGCTCGACATAGGATTACTAAAACAGAGGTAACTACTACTTACTAGGTTTGTCTGACTTTTCTTTGCTACAAAAATGTACGAAAAACAGGATGAATAGGTATTTATTTTTATTCTAATACAAGATTCGGGACTTCCAGTAACCAATTTATTCATGTGTTTAGTGCAAGCAGATCGTAGCGTTTATTTTCTAGATGTTATAGATATGTTAAGGATAATAAAAAAACACATGTTTTATTTAGTTATCATATAAATCGTTTTATTTTGTAACCAATTACACGGAGTTAAACATTTTTGAGAATTATTTCTTAAAACTTATTTACATATATCCAAATAATTTTTTTTAATATCATAAATTATAATGGTAATAAAAGTATTGAACATTATAAATTATCGCGATTATATTAGGTGAATGCTCCTATTGATTTTTGAGTGCATTTTATAAAATTGATATAAGCTCCATAGAAAGGTGGCTTAAAGCCACTTTGTTTGATGAATCTATTAACTTTTATAATCTATTAGGTAAATGGTAAATGGTAATACAGCTTAGCAGGGTTAATATTTGCAGCAATTATAAAACAAGCCTGTAAAATATTGCGGCAAAATATTTTAAATATGAGTGAAAATTTTGCTTTGTCATTGCTAATTACTAGAATTTATTTTATTTAGCATTTACATAATCAAATCTTAAAAGCAGGAGTTGAGATATCAAATCTTTAATAGTAAAAAATGCGTATTAAGCTTAATATATAATAACATATCTTCAATTTGACGATTGAACGTACCTTGGGAATTGCGTATGTTGTTATTGTTATTAAATTCAATTATTCCGAGGTTCAATTATTAAACCGTTATCCGGGATTCCAATAATATTTAAAAACCATTTGTGTAACAGGAGCATATAAGGTTACGATCTTGTAAATATATATTTAATTATCTCAAAAATATAGCAAAAAAAAAATACGGCACATTAAAAACATTCCATTAATATAGAAAATTACTCCAACCTTCAATATCAATAAGGTCCATGGTTCTATACCAACATAGTTAAGTTCCATTTGGTCAAGGTATTAACAACGGGGTTTTTAAAATCCACCAATTACGTGGCATGCGTTCCTAAGTCGCAATAATCCACCGCCAAGTGGCTATTGAACCATTATATTCGTCTCCCTAGCTCATTTTCCACATCGACTTCTGACATCCCAGCGTCGCACACTGGTCGATTTTTGCGAAAACGTGGCAAAAAATAGAAACATCATTATTATTACTGAAAACTTATTTAATAAGGTTAGTTACACTTATTTAAAAAAAAATTACTGAATAGTGTAATGTTTGGTGAACTATTTTGACCCAGGGAAAAATATTATTAAGAAAATGTAAAAAAAAATTAACAGTACATTTTGAAATTAATTCCTATTCTAAGTTTTAATTAGCAAATAATTGCATCTATATCTATAGACATTTAGGGTTATGTATATTACGTAGGATTTTATGAAATTGATAAGAAGCGCATTAATATACAGGGTGTAGTCACAAAACAATGATTATTAAAAATATATAAAACATACTTTTCTGTGTTTACTGTCTAGTCATGTTTATCTCTAAGGCCGGATTTCACCAAATATCTAAACTGGGATTTATCATCTAATCTTTGATTAGATCAACATATGTCAATTAGTCATATCAATTATATTTTGATGGAATCTCGGATTTATTATACTTGGGTTAGTTGGTGAAATCCAGCATAAAACAAAACTGTAAATTAAATTTACTATGTCACCATTGTGCATGTAGTATAAAAAATCTACAAATAGGCTTACAATTTAGGTATTATGTCTAGAAATACTATCAAAAGTAAAAATTAAACTAAAACGATCACCAAATACCAAATATCTAAACTTGGAATTACCATCTAATCTTTGGAATGACATTATGTCAAAAACTTTGTCACCTATTTTTTTGGCGGAATCACGGGTTTAAACCGAGATTAATAAATACAAGATTCCTTTAAAATAATGGACAACATTTTTGACATATGATTCTAATCTAAGAATTCTAAGATTAGCTGAAAAATCCCAGTTTAGATATTTGGCGAAATCAGACCTAAAATTTAAAAGCCTAAACATTACTATCATTAACTAATGGAGTCTTAAATAATTCTAGTGCCTCAGGATGGAATGTTTTGATTTTTTTTTGTGGCAGTTTTCTTAAACTTGAGATGTACGGATCCGAGGAGACAAGAAGGCGATTTATGACATCTTTTAAATTATCCGTTCTGGAAGTTTTCCGGGAAAAATCCTCCCTATATTTTTTTATGTCCTTATTCCGCGCTTCTTGTGCCTCCTCGGATAGTTGCCCTATTGGAATGAGGTAGGAGTTAATTATATCTGATCCGTGAAGTAGAACCTTATGCACTGTAACAGGCATTACATACCAGGGGTATAAGGACACAAAAAGTTTGGCTGTTTCTAAAGCATATGTTTTAAATTTATTTACGTCAATATCAAATCCTGACGACAAAGTTTGCAAAATCACATGAAATTTTTTAATTAAATCAATATTAATTTTAGTTATTTCTGATACTATATCTGCATTCTCAAAAAATCTACGCGCAGTATTGCCATCATTAGAGCTTCCGAAACCTGGCTTCGGTTTGTCGACGATTAACCCTACCTGAGAACGAAGTTGTTCCTGGATACGTTTTTTTGACTCTAAAACATTTAACTTATCTTCCGCACCTCTAGCTTGCCACTTTGAAATGCTCATTTTATAAGCTAAATGTAAAAGGCATTCAAAAAAACGTATCCAGGCGTGTAGTGTTGAAAGTCCATATTTAAAATTATTGTCATCAGTCGATCTTTGAATTACAGCCTCAATATTATTGAAGTCTCTAGATGTGGCCCCGCAAATATAACATTTTTGTGTTGAATTATTTGATGTTAGAGCATTACAAACTTTGCCGTCAATCATTGTGAGATGTAGTTCAAAATGTACTGTTATTGTTTTATTGTTAACAATATACCTAAAGGGAACAAGATTTTTAATTTGATTATCCATATTTGTCTTTTCCTGCATAGTGAGTTCTGTTGTCTCGCGAGCGAATTGTAACTTAAGTGGTCTACAAAACCGAGGGGATGAGGATCTTGGATTCTGCCAGATAATTGATTCAAAGTGTCTGGGTTTGTTGCATACCAGTTTAATAGGCACTAAGGATGTTAAAAATACACTACTGTCCAATTTATTTACACCCCCAAATCTTTGTTTATATTCTGATTGTCCAGAGGATCCATCGAACCCCCACTTGCACACTAAGCTCATATCAATATCCGTTTCATCAAAACCTTGAACCACTGATTCTTGAACTTGAATCAGTCTTTCACTGGTATGATTTAGTAGAGATTGCAGCGTAATTTCAGCTTCGGTGTCAGAATGAATATTAATTTGTGCAGGATAGCATCGCCTTTTTGATTCCAGAACTTCATCATATGCAGGAAACACGTCACAGTTTTTCTCCTTAACCTGATTTCTGATTAAATTATATTGGCTCTTGCTTAACTTTGCTTCTATTATCAGAGAGAGAGCTTCATCACTAGTTAATTTAGAATGTGATTTTTTATTATTATTTAACGCAGTGCAATATTCTTCAGCTTTTTGTGGCATCTTTTAATATTTTGGAGGCCATAACATTCCCCTCTGCACGGAAACTCATTTGTGTTGCATATGCAAGTTCTTGTGTACTGGTTGCACTGCGAAGGTGGCCAGTTTTTAAACGTTTTGTTCGCTCACTGCTATCCTGAAAACTGATCTTAGGGCGTCCTTTATGTCTGGTAATATTTTTTTGAAACTTAATAGTAAGGTCCAACCATTTAACGTACTTGCTTATAAAAGCCTCCTTTATCCGATGAACTGCTGCCCATTTACTTAAAAACTGACTTTTAAAACGTGAAATTTTAATTTTTGAACTTTTTGATACAGTTTCATGATTTGTAAGCTCTAATATTCGAGTATGTAAATAGGAAAATCTCGACTGGATATTTTTTTGAGGACAACTTTGCAGTATATTAAAGAGATCTCTATGACTTAAAACCACAATTTCTTCCATATCTGTAAAAAAATTGAAGAAGGCGGATAATAAAATTTTGAAATAAGACAATTAATGAACTTTTAAATTTAAAAAAAAGTATACCTATTTTTTGCAGAATTATTATAATCATGAGTTCATAACTTTATATCATTATTTTTTTTCTCAACGTTTTTGAACTTTGACAAATTAATTACACACCCTGCATAAACAGAGGAATTTAGCCAGATTTTATTTTCAACAATTATTTAGTCTATTTAATAAAAAAATACAGTAAAATATTCCATAACTAGTGATATAAAACTTGAATGTTATCATTCAAACACAACACTTGTAAATGCAAAGTTTAATTTTCGACCTAACACGCAATTTTATTTTAAACTTTATGAAAAAAACTGCAAATATCTGCAAACTTTTGTTTTGGGATAATTAAGATAAGTATTCAAAGAGTTAAAAAAAAATATTTGGAACCGGGATCAGAAGCGGAACATAAACAAAAAGTCTTTTATATTATAGGTTCCTTAAAAGAAAGCTGCGATTTGAAGGCTTTCAGTTTTTTGTCCTAACTTCCCGCTAATATCCGATTATTATAAAAATCTTATGCGTATTTTGTGACTACATACCTCAAATTAACACACACCACAAACAATTTATCTAACCAGATATTATTGTTTTGTAGCAACTATTAAAGCTTTACACTATTTTCACCTTAGATTTTTAATACTTATTAGGTGCAAATATTTCTGTTTTAACGTCGGCTGTCACTGAATGTCAGATGCTAGAAATATTTTTTTCACAGCCAACTTGTTGCTTGGACTATTGACCTTAAATTTAGGACATTTTGGCTAATGTTAAAAGAAATAAATTTTATGCATTAATGCCATGATTTAGAGCAAATCGACCAGTGTGCGTCGCAAGCCGCAGGGAATCTACTTTTGTCACAAAAAGGTAGTTAATTTATTTACTTACAGGATTAGTGACATGGGTTAGGCACAATTGTTTTTCAGCAATAATTAGTTTGTGCATGTTTTATAGTACAGAGGTCATATTTTAAACCAATTTTGTGAAAACCAGTTGCCGTTTTAAAAGTAGCTGACGACTGACCTTGAATTATTGAAAATTCTATCAGCAATATCGGTTTCATCAAAAAAGTAACTTATAAATAATTTTTGGTAAGCGCATATGCAGAAAAATCATTTTTTCAGTTGTTGGAACTGTAAGTTTTATGTTTTTCCTGGAAATTATATATTAGCGCAAGTTTTATAAAAACTCTTTAGCTGTAGCTTCTGCAGTGTGACCTTGAACTACCGAAAAATTGTCTCAGCAGATTTAATCGAAATTCAACTACTTATTTTTCGAGAAAAAAGTTTGTCCATTAGAATACAACACGATTCTGATATTATAGACCGAAAGGTAGTGCCATTTTTTGATGTTACATTTCAGCTGATTTTTGTAAAATTGATTATTCATTATACTGATATTGCTAATACGTAAATAGACTAGTAATGTAGCGTTACGAAAAAAAGTGGCGCAATTACACTTGATATGTATTATACTTTTCAAATCCATATCTATTCGTACCACCCTCGCTTTTACGAAACAAAAAAAAACTACCTAGCTAATATGGAGCTTTTTATCGGTTCAATGGTTTTTGCCCCAGGTGGACGCGACATACCCTCTTTCTCAACATTGGCAAAGATTATGCGATTCCTTACTCTTTGACGTTGGAGCGACGAGTGACAACCATTTACTTATAAGTACCATCAGTATATTTATGACTATAAAAATCAGCTTTGGTGAAATTGACCGAATATGTCTGTTCCTACCTCCTGGGCTATTAAATATGTACGTATTAAAACAACTTAGTTTCTAAAACTAAACACGATAGATATTTCCAATTCAATAGTTTTGGAATACCAGAACCGAGACACAGATTTTTTATTTTTTTTTAGGATTATTTAAGTTCTAAATCTTATTTGCAAAATGTTATAAAACAGCAATTTTCCAAAAATACCTGAAGAATATCAAACTCGTTGCTTTTTTAAGTAATTACGTAAAAACTTTTATTATTTACACCACTGAACGAGGTAATGCTAATAAATGATACCTAGTTAAGAATAATTTAAGATAAGCCTGTCAATTCAGATAGAAAGTATTGTTCGGATTAACCTTTTAGAATAATGAGAACACAAGCAAACAATTGAGAAATATTAAATCCGAAATGTTAAAGATAAGTTATTCTAAAAAGTGCAGTAATCCATAAAAACGGATATCCTCTTAGCGTGGTGAGAAACGATTGTCAGATCAATTCAAAAAATTTGTTGTGGCCCATCGACATAAAAATACCAAGGTGAATATATTAGACAAAAGGTACCAGTATTATGGTATAGTTTTTTCTCAGTTTGTGGGCATTTGTTTCAATTATCATCTATTTGATACGAATATTTTTAATGAGTTGTCGATTCTCTTATATAGGTTACGTTACGTCTCACAGAGGTAGAGGACCGTTCAATTTTCTGTATCTAGGGGGCTTTATTTGAATCTCACAACAAAATATATCACCTGCGATATTTCTATGACTGTGAGCTTCATAACTGACATAATGTAAATTCACAAATTCAACAAAAATATATGACTGACACCGAGACTTAGTGTTTGTATACTGTTTAATCACGTCACATCGTTGATACTTTATTTGACGAAACCATGGTAATACCGTTGGCGCAATATTTTAAATAAAACACCCCTGTATATATTATTATTATTTAGATTTTATTGAATCATTCATTTATTCAAATTTTCTTTCCACCCACAAAAATAAAATATATATTTTGTTAGTAAAACAAATTGATTTTTTTTTAATAAATGTAAATATTAAAATGGTAATAGTAAATATATATTTACTTAAAATTCTTGAACTTGAATCAGACTTTGGCAAAAAATTTTGCATGCCGATATGACCATTTTTTAAGTCAGGAAGTTGTACACTCATTTTATTCTCCCTTACTTTTTATTCTAATATTTTTCTTTTTGCAATAATTTTTACTTCCCAGACAGTAGCGTAACTTCAATTTTGTCTCCCCCACCGCAAGATTGTACGCGGGGTCCCCTATTCAGGTAAAAAGTAAACAAAAAAATATTTTTTACAAAATACGTCAATCAAATTCAACGGAAACAAGAATTAAAACTAAGTAAAAGAGCATTATAATAAACAAAGAAGTGAAACAAGTAAACAAATGAAAAAAAATTAAAAACATTTTCTTCTAGCCTTGTGATTTGCAAAGACCCTAATTAACTCTCAAACATTCATTCTTTACGCTTTCTTGGCTTCTATGGCCAATAAGCCTAATGCCTTCAGGCGCGTTTGGGTCATTATCTCGGTCATAGTACGAATGAAATTTCTTATACGCTTTAGCTTATAAAATAACCGTTCACTACTTGCGCTGGTTACAGGTAATGTCATAAATAACGTGACTATAGATGTTACTTCTTTAAAACGGAAACTTAGGTTAGTATTTCGCAATATTAACATGGCAATGTATTTTATTGTTTTTAAATTTGAGAGTTCAGATTCATATGTTTTCCTAATCCGAAATTATTGAGCTCCCACCTTTGGCAAATCAATTTTGCTTCCGATATTATTTTCAGATATTTTTCTCTAAGATCCTGAGCACTAGTTAGGCAAGTTTTTAAAATATGAGATGCTTCAGATAAATTTTGACCATCAACAGTCTATTATCTTTTAGATCCTAAATTTATAATCTCTAGTATTTTTATGACTAATATTAATATGACAACGAAATTGAAGCTTTTCATTTCTGTCTTCGATGATAAGGCTTGATCGCTTTCTTCTTTTTTTAAAATTACTAAACTAATGTTTGTTACCTCTCTTATTATATCTGGGAAGCGTAGCTTTCGCACTCCCCAGTAATTTTGAACAGATTATCTGACCTATTTACACTTAATCCAAAGAATAAATTAAGCTCTTGTAAAACAATAAAAACATTTGTACTCATTGCATCATTTAACATTAAATTAAGTTTATGGACGGCATGATGAATATACGTTGCTGTTTTTTTAATCTGTTTTATCCGCCATTATGAACTCCACAATAAGCACCGCTCATTGTACTCGCCCCGTAATATCCATAGATCTTATTAGATGTCGTTGGTCATATCCTTGATCTTTACATTTTTTAATATCCAGACCAAAATTCGAAATAATTTCTAAGATTTTATTCGTCATTTATTTCGCACTTTGTCCTTCTCCTTTATAAAATCACAGAAAAGATTCTTCAATTTTTAATATTGTAGATGCGATAATTTTGAATTCTGAGGGCCATTTGACGGTGTGGACAAACGTAGATTGCTGAACTAAACGTTTCGACTGGCGATAATGACTATGCTGATATATTATTATGATACAGTTCAGATACATTCGAGAAAATATTGTTGTTCTAAAACTAGAACTAAATAATTTTATTTTTTTTACTACTGGGTCGGGCCGGGGCCCCCTAACCTTTGGGACCCCCCCCCGGAGCCGGGGGCCCTGTGGGCCTATAATTACGCTCCTGTTCCTCCGTAAGGATCATATTTAAACGAACCTGTGACCTATTTCGTAAAAATACAATATAACGGAACAAAATGGCGGCAATAAACCTCAGGTTAGTATAAGGCATTATATTACTAATTTCAAAATATCGTCAAAATCGGACACGTGGGATCCCATCTGCCAAATTTAATTTCTGTTATATTTGCAAATTATTACATCTATAAATCAATGGCAGATAAAGAGAAATAAAAGATAAAAATTTTTCAAAGTTGAAATAAATTTTCTCCCGTCTGCCATTAATTTATAGTTACATTCTTATACAAGTCCTAATAAACAATTAACGAAATAACAAAAAAAAAATGTTTATGTTATGAATATTTTCAACCCGTGTATGTTCCATTATGGCTCCTTATCAATAAAGAAAAAGTTTTTTTGCGGTTTGTCAGTGTTTTCTATTACGTTGGAGAATAACCACAAAAATTTCAACGCCATCTATTCGAAAAATCTAGAAACGAGGGATAATTTTAATCTAAAATCTTCGTAAGTATTATAATACCAAAGAAAAAAGAAAAAAAAGTGTATTGGTTAGGCACATCGTGTGTTGCATGTATTGCCGTACATTTATATGTTTGTTTTTTTTTTAAATACATATTTTTATATATAACCATAAGTTATAAATCTGGAAAAGGAAATAGATGGTAAAAGTAAACAAATAATGATTTAAATTGGTTAAATAATTTTTCTATTTACTTTAGATGTAAATATGTATAAACATATATGGAATTCCCTATATATTATGGATCTAACCCTATCAATTAAAATTTGCGTCATGTTTAAATTATGGTTAACATCCAATGAGTCCAAACACTCCACATGCCGGTAATTACCCGCAAATTGGCAACCCTGAATGTCATATGTTGACATTTCTTAGAATCGCCATGTGAGTATTTTGAGGTGCCTCTTTCTATCATTGCCTTCTTTATACCATGGCCTGCTTAGTCCCAGCCCACTGCCAAAAATGCACTAATATTTCATTCCCTGTAAATTGCAAATTGGAGAATTTTGAATTATTTTATACATGTAATCTGTAAATTAATTACTAATTGCATAATTTTTAAATATTGCCAGAAATTCTATAATTAATTGTATGTATCGCCAAAATTCGGAATGGTGCTGAAATACCCGATTGGTCATATGTTGACATTTCTTAGAATCGCCATGTAAATTTTATGAGGTGTCTGCTTATTCCCAGCACCCTGCCAAAATTCACCGATTTTATTTTCTGTAAATTCTGGATTTTCAAAGCTTTAATTACACCTTGATCCATAGGTTGAAGGACGGACGTAACATTTGGTGGAAAAAACACAAGTTATATAGGTATATAGACTTGAGATTGGTGACTGCCGGATGAGTTGAACAGCTATCCACGACCGACAAAAATAATTTTCCGATTCTTTAACTTCAGCTCAGTATCCTATATATATGTTGCTCTTTTTTATTTATTAGACGTTTCGACCATTTAGCGTTGATCTTCATCAGTAACATTTTCTTTTGGGTCTGTAACAATAAAGAAATGGAACTGAATTTTTTTTAGAGAGGTATTAATATTGTTAAGAAATTATTTTATTATATAGAATATAATATATATATATATATATATATATATATATATTTATATATAAAAAATAATATACAAGCCATACACAACTATAGGTAAACTACTTGGAAACCCAAAAGACAAAATCAAATTGGAAAACCACGGAGTATACAGCATTTCGTACCAGGATTGTGAGAAAATGTACGTGGGGCAAACTAACAGGGGAATATCAGCAAGAGAAGAAGAGCATAAACTCAGCATCAGAAACAGACAAACAACTTCAGCTCTATTCCTACGTCATCAGGAAACCGGCCAAATAAATGTCGATAGGTGTACGAAGATTGGCAATATAGATCATTATTAAGGTGATTTAAATAAAAGTGACGAATCATTAAAACTACCAACAGTGTGAAAGACAATAATCGCCAAATCTAAAATCACAAAAAATCAAGCGCAATTAGCGCAGCAACAACAGTAAAATCCCAAAAACACAAACATCGGCCAGCGGCCGCTCATATATAACCTTCCGCCCCGGGTGGGGGGCCAAATCTAAAATCACAAAAAATCAAGCGCAATTAGCGCAGCAACAACAGTATAAACCTTCCGCCCCGGGTGGGGGGTATAAAGAAAGCGTCGCAGTCACTAACACTCCAGTCTCTATTCGGACGCGAGAGCGAAAGCTTCGAAAATGCCAAATGTGATTTTGGCCAAACATCAGCAAAACTGTTCTTTTCAGAAGGACAGGATTGAACGGATGTTCATATATATATATATATATATATATATATATATATATATATATATATATATATATATATATATATATATATAGGATGGGATTACACCTTCATCTCTTTATGAAAAATTTAAAGGGTACTAAAGAGTACTTCTAGTAAATATTTCTGCTGTCACTGCCGAAAAAGGGGGTAAATAAAAACAAGGAAGAATATATATTGTTAACATGCCATTCAAAAAAAAGTTTTTTTTTCGGATTTTTCATCCTATTTAGAAATGGCCCCAGAGAGTATATCTGAGTAACATTACTACTGTCAGTGCCGTACCAGAGGGTAAAAGCGGGAAATAATCTATAATGTTAAAATGCCATTCAAATAAACTATTATTTTTGATCAAGTTACATTTTTATCTCTTTAGTACCCCTTAAATTTACCTTAAAAAGATGAAAATGTAACCCAATCTAAAATTTGGAACAAAAAAAATTTTCGTTGAAAAGCATTTTAACACTATATATTCTCGGTTTTTACCCACTTATATAGCACTAACAGCAGTAATATTTTTTACCTTAAGTTTATCCTAAAGAGATGAAGGTGTAACCCCATCCAAAATCTGGAATAAAAAATAAGGTGTTTTTGAATAGCATTTTAACATTATACATTATTAACCATTTACAGCAGTAATATTTACCTAAAGTACTTTAATACTACTTTAACAAGTTTTTCGCGATTTTTCACCCCTGTGCAGCACAGGCAGCAGTAATATTTGACAGAAACACTGTTTGGTACCCCCATAAGTTATTTCTAGAGAAATGAAGGTGTAACTCCATCCAAAATCTAGAATAAAAAATAGTTTCATTGAATGGTATTTTAACACTATATATTATTCTTGGTTTTCACAAACTTGTACGGTGCTGGAGAAGTAATATTTAGCAGAAATACTCTTTAGTGCCTTTTCTTCTAAAGAGATGGGTGTATAACCCAATTTAAAATTTGTAAAAAAAGTAATTTGTTTTTTGACTGGATTTATAATATTATATATTATTTTTTGTTTTTAACCCCTTGTACGGCACTAACACCAGTACTATTTACCAGAAGCACTCTTAGTTATCGTTAAAGAAATGAAGGTGGAACCCCGTCCAAAATTTCTAATAAAAGTAATTTTTCTTTGAATGGAATTGTAACATTATATAGTATTGTCCGTTTTTACTCCCTTGTACGTTAGTGACGACAATAATATTTAACAAAAGTACTCTTTAGTACTTTTTTAGTTAACCCTAAATCTGGATTATATGTAAAGTTTCTTTGAATGGATTTTTCACATTATATTTGATTCCCCGTTTTTACCCCCGTGTTGGTCCCCTTTCAGTTACCCCTAAATACATAAAGGTGTAAATAAACGTATCTTGTATCTGCAATACAAAATAAAATATCTTTGACTGGGTTTTTACCATAATATTATTCCTAGTTTTCAACTCCTTATGCGGTACTGACAGCCATAATATTAGACGGACGGACTTTTTAGTATCTCCTTAGTTGGCCCTTAATTTGTATTTATTATTCTGGGTATTTACCATTTATTATTCATTACTAATAGCCGTAATATAAGTCAGAAATTCTCTCTGGTATCGTCTTGTTTGTCCCTTAAATGGAGAATGTGTTATCTATAATTTGTATTAAAAATGTAGAATATACTTTTGTTTATGCAAAACTCTTTTTACAATTATATGTCGAATAATATAAATTGTAATAGTACGGATGCCCTTCAAATGTAATTCGCCGCTGAAAACCGTCGCTAATTTCACAGACATTCTTTTTTCTTGCCTGAATTTATTACATTTTTCTATCAAAAATATAGCACAAACATGATAACTGTACATTTCGTGAAAAGTACCCAAATATTCAGGCTTTTAGAACAGGGGTTCATATATTAATCAAAAAGTTTAATTCAGTCATAAAATGGAAAATAAAGAATGATGCTGCCGCAGTTTAGTTTTAAAGGAATCGAGCTCAATATTTGGAAATTGTCCAAAAAAGCTGCTTACACAAAAATTTAAAAGATAATGGAATATTTCCGTACATTCCATGTTTCATTCATACTTTAAAAGAAGGTGATAAAGCCAAAGTTTAGAGTTTTGTTAATGGATGAGAAACTCAATTGCAGGTGGCAATAAAAATTTTCATAAACCAACAATTTAGGCAATTCCATTTTTTCAACGATCAACACTATGTTAGATATTGTAGCAAAAATAATTTAAGATTTAGAATACCCGTAAGTAGTAAAGTACTCAAAGTAAATGTTTGGTGTCCTATTTTTTTCCTTGGCATAATTGGGTCTTATTTGTTTAATGGCACCTGCAATCCAGAAAGCAATATCCGGATGTTAAACACATTTTTCTTCGATTATTTAGAATATAGATTTCTTAAAAACCAATTTGAACATTGGCGGATTGGCCAAAAATTAATAACAAGAAATCATATCCAATCTTTGGGCTCCCATGCATGTTGCGGAAAGTTGATTTTCTATTCTTGACTTACTGGTGTGGGTATCACTTCTTTGCAAACTTTATAATATTTTTAGTAGCATTTATATTAGGGTATATTTTAATTTTTAGATCTTCAAATTTTTAGATAGATACAAGATAAGTTCCTCATATTAATAACCTAGCGCAATAAAACTAAAACTCAGTAATAAAATAGAAACAGTAATGAGTATCCTAACAATCCTCCTCCAAACAGTATAATCCTAACTTGCCTTAATGTTTCCAAATCATGAATGTATCAATATTTATTAATGATATTATTCTAAATATGGGCATGAACATGAACAGACAGCAGCTAGCAGTCGTAACCAAATATTTTTTATTTACAATTTTAATTTATTTGTTGTCCTTGTACTATTGTTAGTGTTGAAGAATGTCATGTTCTATTTTAAGTAAGGGTAATTCAGAAATAAGTGCCAAAAATTCAGGAAGTATAAAAACGCACATTTTTTAAGATACAGGGTAACATTTTTTTTAGTTTTCATTCATTTATATTCTGTGTTTTTAAAGATAATTGAATGCAAATTTTATAATTTTAAACATTTTATAAACTAAAATAAAACAGTATTATTGATATTTTAGTACCGGGTAACCATTCGAAAAGTACTACCTCCCTTATCTTTTTTTTACGTTGTAGACAAAATTTACAAAAGTTGTAATGTTTAATTTACATTTTTTAGTAACATATTTTAATATACACAGTGTGTTACAATAAACCGTACCGCACAAAGTTTTTTTTTTTTAAATATAATACTCTCTAAGTATATTACAACATTTTTGAATCATACGGGAAAATATATATTAATGTATCATGTCCTATACCTAAATTCCATTGGTGTCGTTTGAAGTTTGACATTTTGAGCCCTTAAAATGCTATAAAATCTAAACGCTTTGAATTAAGGTAAAACAATTTGCACTTAGGTTTTAATTACCTTTCACATGACATCTATTTCCGGCTAGAACGGAAGTTGAAAATATTTAATTTCCAACTTAACCAGAAGTTGATGCTAAGTGATAGATAATTACAACCTAAGCTAGTAGAAACCGTTTTGCTCTGATTCAAATCATCTTAATTTTACAGCATGTAAAATATCTCAAAGTATCTAACTATCTTAACTGACAAATTGGGGGAAAAAGGCCTAGTATTTAGAATTTTATATTTTATTCATATTTAAAGGTTTTTCTATTAAAATTCCATATGTAAGGAATAGTATATTGCTAAATAACTATTAGACAATGCCACCTATGAAAAAGTGCAAATGGTAAAAAGTTTCCTAAGAAAATGAAGAATTTTCCTACTACCAAGGTTAAAATGGGACGTGACTCCAAAAAATCATCAACACCCGTATTCACTAAAAAGGTTTAAATTGAGACCAGGCATAGTTTGACAGTTAAAGGTTTAAGATGACATTTTCAACACTTAAACAAGTATGTTTTCTAAATGTCACAATTATAAAATGACAATGACATAAGCGAAACATAACTGGCGAACTTTTTTAGTACCATGGCAACTAGACCTGGACTAACTCTCAAACCTTTTTAGTGAATACGGGGGCAAATGTCTTAATTTCTGCTCTGACAACTGTATAGCTCTGTTCGCTCGTCCTATAACGATAGATTTTTTTTTGACTCATAGGATGTCACGATTTAAAATTTATATGTTTACCTGACCATGTGCTTTTTATGTACCATTTGGTTCTAATTTTATTCTCACACACCTTCTAATTGTTTGTAAATATTGTTTTCATATGCAAAATAAGTAGATTTTAAAGTAAGTTCGATAGCTTTTCGGATCTTATTCCATTTATTCTATTATTTTTACAGCTAGGTTTAACGGTACTTTTGTGTATAACGAAATTACCATATATTTTAGGTGAAACAACGTTTTTTTATTTTCATTTTTTAACATCATTAGTTCATCGGCATACTGTTGGAGTGCAGCACAGATAACATCTTTATGCATATCAGCCACAAAGATTGAAACTAGTAAAGGTGACAACACGAAACCCCTTTAGTGATTGATCTATATTCAGACATAACACAGGTATCTCCCGAGTAGATCTTTACACGGCTAAGACGACCGCACAGGTATTCACTAAAATAATTGAGAGCATTTTCCGATAAACCAAAATAGTGAAAATTTTCCAGTAAAATTTGATGATTTAAAGTGTCGAACTCTTTACTAAAATCTAATAAGGCCATATATGTAGATTTTTTTAAAGTTATTCATTTACCCGGACTTCGTTTAATGTGTTAACAAAGATGGTGCATGTATTAAAATCTTTTCTAAATCCCGATTGACACTCTGATGTAATATTCTTTTTTTCTGCAAAACATGATAATTGGTTGAATATGTATTTTTCCGTTACCTTAGAAATACCTGGTAATATACTTATCGGCCAAAGATCCTTAAATTCTTTAGGATTAGAAACTTTTGCGATTGGCTTTAATGTCTTGTATTGAAATTCTCTCATCACCAATAGCTTTAGAACCAATAGAAGATATTATGTTGCTAACAATATTTCGATCTATGAGTTGAAAATCTAAACACTCACCGATTGCAGCTCTAGTGTTTCTGTAGAAATCTAGTAATTCGAGGGAAGTTGTATCAGGTAAATCATAAGTAGACTGGAAAAAATCATGAACCTTCCCAGGATCAATTAAATTGTTTGGTAGTTCGGCTTCAATTTTATTGCATGTTAAGTGAATTTTGTTAGCAGTATCCCAAAAATCTTTACCCTGTTTTGATGACATTTGATTAAAATAAGTTATTTTTTTCCGAATAATAGCGTGTTTATTAAATTTTAAACATTGCCTATAGTACTGTTTTAGTTTTCAAATATTTATTGTGTGATTTATCCCCTTAGTCTAATTAGCTGTATAATATTACTGGTAATCCAGGGTCTGAAAGGTTTCTCTTTTTTTTTGTTTTAAGAGGTGCATGTTTATTTATTAATAAATTTAATTTTTCATTGATATTTTTTGCCATGGGAGTAGAGATACATTGCAGTTAAAATTATTTTCATTTACGTTTTTGTAATTTCGAAACATATTTTTTTGAATTATAAATTTTTGGTTCCTTAATTATTGAATATATTATATTATGTTCTGATAATGACTGTGAAATACCTAACGATTCTGATTCTAGAGTTTGTAAGTTTTTACTAATGGCTATAATATCGATAAGGCTTAATTGACATGTCGTTAGATTTATTCTAGACAAAATTTGTTGTTTATTTTAATAAAACTAAACTTTAATTTTCGTTTAATGTATATTGCTACCCCTCCACCATGACCCTGGAATCTATCAATCCTAGAAAAATTATATCTCGGTATGTTGCGGATATAGCTAACAGTATCTGGATTTAGCCAAGTCTCTGTCATACCAAAATAAAAATAAATTTTACTTTCCAAGTTTAGTCTAAGGACTAAGGAGTGCATATCACTTCTTTAACGTATCTAGGTCTTTTTGAGATTTAAGTCTGTGAGTTTGAGGAAATTATCCGAAATATGCTGTAAGGAAAAGGATATAAAGTAAGAAACATATATTATATTGATTGTAACGGATATGGACATTACGGCTTTCAAACATGCTGTTATAACTGCTATGACGAACATACAAGGAAATAATAAATTATAATGTAATAAAAAGGCTCGTACCAGAACAGATTGATAATGCTCCTCGGAGAGAAAATCATTTAAAATAATTAATAACTAAGCAGATATCATGGCAGGTAAATTTTTTATAAAATTTTCACTCTAAAAAAGTCGATAACATGAATAGATTAGACTGCAGTAAAATCAGTATAGAAGTAAGCTTTTTCTCTGAAGATTAACCAACTGCTGGTTCAACGAGATATAGAATACGTAGAAAAATTAACCAATTATATCGTGCAACAGAAACATACTATATATTATATTAATTTTATGATATTTATATAACACTCATCGAAATATTTAAGTCATACTAATGTTTAATTCATTATATCCTAATTTGTAAAAGAAGAAATCGCATTATCCTCTATAAAGTATTTGGTATGAAAATAGCTATATGATAATTTTATAAACCTACACAAAAAACATACTTTTGCACGGAACTTCATATAAATAATAACCAATATTAAATGTTCTGTGTTTCATCAACGTAATGGGAGCTGCCCAAAACGTTATATATTCCATTCTCTTTTAAAATAAGACTTGTGCTCAGTATTAATGTATTGTTTGTATGCCCTTAGCATATATTTTTTAAATTTTAAATATAATCTTTCCCCAGTCACGTATGTTACTATACAAAAACAAACAAAAAATGTTCCGAAAGTTAACAAGTGGGCATCAACTTCGTTCTTCTAAATAAGACTCTCGGTATAATATTGATTCAATACATGGGTATTGTCTTACTGATTTTAAATATATATATATATATATATATGTATATATTATAGAATATTAAGAATCAATATATATTAGATATATATATATATATATATATATATATATATATATATATATATATATACCAGGTTTGATACCTTTCCCTTTAAAAACAGGGGATAAAATTAACAAGAACCCTGCAATAAGAAGCAATGTGTAAGAGAAACGAAGAACGCTCCACTACAGAGTGGAGTTAATGGAAATATATATCCTGCCCCTTCTGGCAGGGTTTTTCTCAAATTTCTCGGGTATCTTTAAAGATAAAGGTATTCAAATTCAATCCTAGTATATTTATAATCAGCAAGAAAAGACCCATTTCACGGACATATATTATACAGGGTGGTCCGTCTAAAATAACATATTTGCCTGGCCGACGACGCAACGACGTCACGCGTAAAAGTTTTTCAGCTGTATCCACTAACACTTACACTTGAACATGTTTCTTGCCCACGCCTGCTATTTTTTCCAAATTCGTTAATATTTTATTTTCTGATAACAGTGATATCTGCGTATTTATATGATTTATAGTCGACTAAAATAAACTAAATCGTTTGATTCCGTACGTATAGACAATCACTAAAGGGAGGGTCCAAAAAAATTTAGTTACACGCATTAAGCCCCGCTACTCACTATTCGTTGATTCGTCCATCCGCTCATACGCGCGCATAGTGTGGAGTGTCCGGTTTCGTTCGATTCAATGCGGGCCGATTCAGTCTTTTGGGCGGATAATCAAGTAGGCTTTGACTTCTGCGAAGCATTCGTCCGAATTAAATCTTTTGTTTTTTTTTTGTGTATTTTCAGACAATGAAATGAATGCGAATTAATTAAATACAACTTGAACAGTATGGATGAAATATTCGTCCATTCGTTGATTCGCTCATTCGTTTATTCATATGAAATGTCAAATTCAATTAACGAATCAAACCCACGAATCGAACCGAACAGTGAGTAGCGGGCTTTAACTACAATATTTCTGTGAACGGACCTACATCTAAATAGACTAATCAAAGGTTTTTGATTAAGTATAGTGTTATATATAGGCCAGTCTTGGGCCCCATTCTCTTTCTCCTTTATATCGATGATAAAACTAACTCAAATATTAGAAGAGTTTTCACTTTGTTTGCGGACGGCACCACAATCCTCTGGCATGATCCAGATCCCACTAAACTAGGCAAGATGGTAACTGAAAACATTGAAATTATCAAGAAATGGTGCGATTCGAATCTCGTTTAATGTCACTAAAACAAATATTCTCCACTTTAAGTGCACTTTGGACGCCATAAAACTCAATTCTAATATTATCCCTGCATGCTCCAGAACAAAGTTCTTGGGAGTATATATAGATATAAGTTTGTCATTTAAGGAGCATATATTGCAACTGTCTCGAAGGATTGATTCTTGTTGCTATGCTCTGAGGATAATATAAAAAGAACTAAATTTGAGGTATGGTAACGCATTTTGAGGAAATTCAGCACAGTATTTAATTAACACGCAGTTTGTGCTTCAGAAGAGTGTCTACGATGTGTATGTGACGTAACTGTGAGGGAGTCATGTATACCTTTATTTCTTAAATACAGTATACCCACGATGCGTTCTTTATTCATATTAGAAGCTATCTGCCTAATTTACAAAAAAATATCACAGTCTCTTACTTATTATTATAAGAAAGCAATGAAAGCCTTATTGCTGAGCAAAGCCTATTATTCAGTAAATGAGTTTCTTGAGGATCGTATCTAAGTGGAGTTTGTATGCTAATAAATTGTGTTCTGTGTTTTAGTTTGATATAATAGTTCTTAATTTGATAAGTTGCATAATTTTTCTTTTAAATTCAAGTTTCATAGTATTTTTACTTTATTTTATGTATTTTTTTGTCGAAAATCTTAAATGTGTATGAAAAAAAGGAATTTTTTGTGTATACATGTTAAGTTATGACAATTTAATTTTATAATTGTAATTTTTCCTTATTACAGCTTTGTCAGTGAGATTTAATCTTTAGACAATAAAGCGTATTTTGACTTATGTATAGCCTCTCTTATTTAATTAACCGTGGCTACCACTGTTTCTGGTTTTGATAATGTCTTTGACATTGTCAAAACCAGAAACAGTGAGCTACTTCTCTCTTTAAACGACTACTCGAAACACCGGGACCTATAGTCTAGCATGCGTTTCGTACTCGGCTATTAGAGCATGACTGAAAATTAACTCTATTCTTTCTTAATTTCGACTAAAATATTATTTATTACAAGCCTATTACGTAAATTGGATAATTATCTTGTGCGGGTCCTATAACTTGAAAATTCTGCCGTAGCTCTTGACGATATCGGCGGCTAAAATAGATGATTTTCGAAAATTTAATATATACCTATTCCAACGATTCTCCGGGTTTCAACTTTTTACTGCACTTTTAAGAAAATTTGTTTCATTATATCTCTTCTTCTTTCAGCTCAGTGGCGTAACTAGGTTATTTGGCACCGATGTATGGAAAAAAGTGGCATCTTTTATGCAATTCACAATACTTTTTTGCATGTTTATTTTAAAATAAATAACTGTATTGTAATAAAAAAAAAGTTTATATAAACTAAAATGAAATATAGAGATTTAAAAATAACATACATTAATATTCTTTGAATATGTCTATAAATTTTTCGTAGTTTAAAGATGCGGCTCTAAAATTTTGATGCTAAGCAGAGCCAGATTTTTAAGACGCAATTGACTTATCGAACTATTTAAATTATTTTTGACTATTTTTTATTTGCTAAGCAATCACTCTGCCGATGTTGTTGTCACTGGTAAAGTGAAAAAAAGTGAAATGGGAGTATATATATCTGGAAAATTAGAAAAGGTAGTGCTACTTGAAAAGAAAAATTAGTCTATGAAAGAACAAGATCTAATTTGGACCATATACGCTGATTGAAATCGTATAATTTGTTCCCAAAGATCACACTTCAGATCATTTTGATATTCTGATGTTAAGATACTAGAATATTTATTAACTTCATCATCTGTAGATTAACTTAAAAACCTAGGATTTAATATGTAAATTTGGACACAACTTTCTGCAAACCTGCACAGTTACACTAAACCCTTAAAATTATTTCTATAATAATAACGAATTGCATGCAACGAATCGAATCGCGATGACCAACCTATTGACGTAGTTACTGAACTGATGGGACTTTGTTTTAATAAATCTCATATGTGGGCTCATGCCCACATTGAACTGGGCATGAGCGAGTAGTAGACACGTCTGTCACATCGGTCCGACAAATTTTAATTACATTTAACGATTAGAACAAAGGTTTTTCAAAAAAGTAGTGAAAAGTGGTGAACTTAACTGTAGTTATTACGTAATTGTACCCATTAAAAAATTATATTTTTACGGAAAAATGGCACCGAAAAAGTCTGACCTTGGTTTGGAAGACATTAAACAGGCCGTTAGAAATGAGATCTCTGCAGCTATCAACGATTAATTCAAAAACAACCTAATCGACACTTTGATGAAAAAACTTGATGAGAAAATTGAGCAAAAGTTAGAAAGTTTTTGTAACCGGGTTGAACAAAAGGTTAATGAATGTCATGCAGTAATGGGAAACATGCGCAAAGAAATAAGTGACCTTCAAAATTAAAACAAAGAAAATTTGGTATTAATCGTAAACAAAGCGAAAATCCTGATAACCTACAACAAATTGTCCTTGATTTTATAACACAATAACTAACTCCGAATCTAATAACAACGTGTATACTACTATAAAAATACAAATTTAACGGAATAACTTGGCAAAACTAAAAATTAAGTATTCTGGCTGAATGCCGTAACCATAATAATCTTCATAATTCGTCCCGTTCCCTTTGTTGTCGTTCGAATACGTCTTATCGGTTCTTTTTTTGTATTGCTTACGCATCATTCACAATCATCATGTAACATTCGGCCATCCTCTTCAAATCTGTCCTCAGATTTTTTCGAATCTTGATTAATATTTTGGGGTTAACAATTTACTTAAACTTTGGAAACATTTAACATAAAACCATGGTTGGGTGGGTATATCGGACCTTCCGACCCCATTCCTGTGCATAATATTTGCTCTAAGTACCTCTTAGTACGTACTTTTTTTATCTCACATTTACCATCCCAACCATAATTTAATGGTGTGCTTAGTATTGGATCTAGTACTTCGTAGTATGTACTTCTTCCAACTACCCCACTATGTGTTTCTTAAGGTCAGTGCATGTCATATAAACCTAATACCTCTTAGTATGTACTTATTTTAGGTGACTAACTATTGACGTTGCCCTTTTGTGGATTCTCACCTTTTAGTATAATCCACGGTTTCATTTTGTCCACCGAAACCACCGTCTTCATCTTCCGAAAATTCGAAGAACGCTAGTCACCTTGAATGGTCCTTTGAACTTAGTCAACAACTTTCTACTCGAACCTGTGCAGGGTGCATTTGTATTGATGACCATCACCACCTCGCCCTTCTTGTATAATTTTGGTGACTTTCTTGACTTGTTAAACCTTTCCTTTTGTTTTCTCTCGTCATCAGTCAGTTTTCTAGAAATATTTTCCGCGTTTAATATCAGAGCTTCAGAGACGTGTTTTCCTTTATAACCAGCTAAAGCCTCCAAAGGTGTTGTACCGATGGCAGTATTAAAAGTCATATTTAATGAACTTTGAATCTTCTTGACAACAGTGTCCCATCGGTCCTCAGCAACACCAGTAGCCCTACAAGACAGTGCGCTTAATATCGTGCGGTTGTCCCTTTCGCGTTGTCCATTCCCTCTGGGTGTTGCTACTGCATTTAATACATGCTTCAAACCATAGTTTTCACAAAACGTCTTAAACGTCGCTGAGGTAAATGCTGTTCCTCTATCCGACACCACTCTGGTAGGTGCCCCAAAAATATACATAATATTAGTTAAAGCGTTAACTACAGGTTTGGTAGTTACGTCCTTCACAGCTTCGATAAAACGAAACTTCGTAAAGCCGTCTACAATAACCAAAAGGTACTTGTTATTTTTCTTACTCTTTATGAAGGGGCCCAGATGATCGACGTGAATTGTATGAAAAGGAGTGGCAACCTTTTCTATTGGATGGAGGAACCCCTGCTTTTTGCAGATTTTTGTGATAGAGGCAAGAGAGACATGAAGACACATATTTTTTTACATATTTTCGGAGTTGCGGAAACCAGTAATTTTCAGTTATTTTTTTAACAGTCTTCTCAAATCCAAAATGTCCTCCATCATCATGGCACAGCCCGCAAATTTGCTATCTACAAGATTTAGGAGCCACCCACAACGACTTGCCTTCATCCATCTTTTTATATATTTTCTCATCGCGCAATTCGTATTTGTCAAAATATTGTTTCGTTGATCTATTAGAGACTCCTTCTTTTAGTATAGCATGGATAAGTCGTGGCTGTTCATCCTGCATTTGAGCTACTACTATCCAGTCGGCCTCTGTAACGTCAATCGTGGCTACCTCTATATATCCGGGAATAGGATTCCGACTGAGAGCGTCCACATACTCCATTGCCGTTCCAGCTCTATGAATAATCGAAAAGTCATAGTTTTGAACTTGAAGCCACCATCGGCTGACTCGCGGAATCATATCTCGTTTTGTAAACGCAGCCCGTAACGCACTACAGTCCGTAACAATATCAAACTTAATACCTAATAGATAGACTATAAAATGTTGTAAAGCTAACACTACCGCTAGAGTCTCGAGCTCATACGAATGGTACATCCGTTGTTCAGGACTTTTTTGTTTACTAAAGTGGCCACAACTTGATGCTTTTTATCATTAATTTGAATTAACATAGCCCAGAATCCCAAACTACTAGCATGCGTATGCAAGTCTGTTTTGAACTCCGGATTAAATATTGTTAACACTGGTCGTGCCACTAAGGCGTATTTAACGTTTGTGAATACCTCTCGTTGTTCACTTGACCAGGCAAATGCAACACCTTTTCTCAGTAACCTTGTAAGTGGTTCCACCAACACTCCATAATTCCGAACATACCTACCAAAATAACCAGAAAGGCCTAAAAATTGACTAACTTCCTTTACATTTGTTGGCTCTTTCATTTCCATGACGGCTCTAATTTTTTCCTTGCCAGGTCTTACCCCGGAGGCACTAATTTCTCGCCCCAAATAGACAATCTGAGACTGAAAGAAGTTGCACTTGCTTAGTTTCAGTGTTAAATTTCCCTGCCTTAATACGTCTAGTACAATTCTTAATATTGACAAAGCTTGTTCTACATTGCATGCCGGAATTATAAGATCGTCCAAGAAGCAAAAACAATTTTGATTAAATAATTTTTAAGAATCGTGTTTATCAACCTTTGAAAAACTGCGGGCGCATTGGTTAGCTCAAACGGCATCCTTGTAAACTCATAATGAGATGAAGGTGTGATGAATGCGGTTTTTTCAATTGAATCTTTATGTACTGGTATTTGGTAGTAAGCCGAAGCCAAATCCAGTATTATAAAATATTCATGCCCGCCCAGCATATCGATTTGATCAATCAACGGAAGTGGGTACTTTTCTCTAATAGTGACAGCATTTAGTCGGCGATAATCTACGCAGCAACGATAATCGCCCGTTTTTTTCTTTACTAAAAGAACTGGGCTAGCATAGGCTGACTTTGATTCTCTTATTATTTCGTTACACAAAAATTCTTGCAGTAATTCATCAAGTATTTTCTTTTCGTATGCAGACATACGATAAGGGTTATAAACGATAGGTTCGCTAGATTTGCAAACAATTGTCAACTCAATTAAGTCGGTTTTACCTAACTCATTAAGGTTAAATGATACTCTATCTCGATACTCTTTTAAAAGTTCAAGAACTTGATTTTTTTCCAAATTCGTGATATTTCCAAAATTTAATAAATCTAAAGTTACAAGATTATGATACAAATATTTTTAATCCAAAAAGTATCATTACATTTAAACATCGCTATTTGAGGCTGATTCAAATAGTCACAACCTATAATAACATTATAAGAAAGACAATTATCATTAATTATAAAAGCACTAACTTTTCCTGCTGAATCATCAATTTTGATATGAGCATCACTAACAGTGTTGCACGATATAAAATTACCCATAAAACTTTTTAGAAACACGGCATTATCATGAGCAACATTCTTTATTTTTAGTCTCTCTGCTATTGACTTCCTAATAAGAGTACACGAGCTTCTTGTATCTATTAAAGAATTATTAATTATTTCACCATTAATAAAAATATTTTTGGCATAAATATTTTCTTTAAAAGAATTTACGGAATTTACACTTTGCGTTTTGTTTTTATTACGATAACATTGGCTTTTAGTATGACCTAATTTATTGTACGAATCACACGTAACTATAGGTTTTGGGCAATCTTTAACAATGTGTGACCCCTTACAATTATAACATATCTTACCTTTAGAATTTATAGGTTTTACTAGTTTTAGTTTATTGGTACTTGTTGGCTTTTCCCGAGCATCAGATTGGTTAGTAACATTTATTTTTTTCGAAAGAAAATCCTGGTTAATATGGTCTAGATAATTTACTAATAACTCAACTGTCTTAAAAATAGCCGCTCTAGCAGCCAGTTTTATGTTCTCATTACTAATACCCTCGATAATACAATCCATTAGATTTACCTCACTTATATCTAAATTTAACTTTTGCAACCTAGCTAATTTTTCAAAACAATAGTCACTTTATTTTTGATTAGGCATATGTACATAATTTGCAGCCTCAACAAAAATGTTTCCAAACTTAATGCTACATGGAAAAGTTTCTAATAATAACACTTTTATTTCGACCCATTCTTTACATCTTTTTTTTGAGTCATACCACTTTCTAACACTACTATTAAATTATTATCCCAATTATAAATCATACTAAATTCATCAATTTTAGTTACCCAATCCTTTGAAGTCATGCTTTCGTTAGAGGCGTCAAATATGGGTATTAATGATTCATCAACGTTTAAACTAGCATACGTACCCCCAGTTTTCTTTTTACGCAGTTTTTCAATTCGTTTTAATTGTCTTTTTAATTTTTTCACTTGTCTCCGAGCACTGTCGGAATCACTAGAAGATAAACTAGACCTAGAAGATCGCCTTCACTTTTCTTATGTTTTCCCATACTGGACGTGAATAATCCCACTTCTGAAATTTATAACGCAATAACTAACTCCGAATCTAATAACAACGTGTATTTTTGTGTATTGTATATATATATATTTGTATATATACTATAAAAATACAAATTTAACGGAATAACTTGGCAAAACTAAAAATCAAGTATTCTGGCTGAATGCCGTAACCATAATAATCTTCATAATTCGTCCCGTTCCCTTTGTTGTCGTTCGAATACGTCTTATCGCTTCTTTTTTTGTATAGCTTACGCATCATTCAGAATCATCATGTAACAATTTGTTGATGAATGAAAATAACAAGCCTGTCTAAAGACGACCTAAAAAATGTCCATCGCGTAGAATCTAAATATTCAAGTGATAAGCCTGCGGCAGTCCTTGTCAAATTCGGGAACGTAAACAAGCGATCTGAAGTGCTTAGACAGAGAAAAATGTTAAAATCGACGGGTATTTTTGTGAAAGAAGACCTTACACAGCGGCGTTTAAATATTTTCAAAAGTGCAGTTGATAAGTTCTCCTCAAAAAATGTGTGGGCTCTACACGGATCAATTTACGTAAAGTGTCGTGGTTCTGTGCATCGTCTGGAGGATGAATCGGATATCGACAACATTGATTCATAGTGAGGTACTTTCTACTATTCTAATAAAACACTTTTTTTTTTCTAAGAGTGATAAGATTAAGCCTTTGCAAAAAAAAAAAACACTTAACAAACATTAGGGTTTTTTACCGGAATTATTGTAAATGAGTGCTAAAAATTTAATATTCCCTTCTTTTTACGTTGTTCAAGCTTAATTCGGTGGACTATTAGTAAATAAAATTTACATACCTAGCTCAAAACTAATGTATACTAGCGACAAATTATTTTATATTATTATCTGTATAACGTTCTTCTTCATTTTTAATTATTTACGTAATAGTGCTAATAAATAGACTTAACTTACTTAATTTACGGAACACACTAATTACTTATATCCCGCCTTTTTCTGTATGTAATATTGATATTCGCGAATATCAATATTACAGCAGCATATATTAAACATATATATACGTATATATATATATATATATATATATATATATATATATATATATATATATATATATATATATATATATATATATATATATATGAAATGAAATGAAATGAAATGAAATGAAATGAAATGAAATATATTACCTAAATTACATATTACAATAATTTGTATAACCCAAAACTTATTGTGTAATTTTCAAAACTGTATTATTTCAAACGTATAACTATTACAATAATTATTTAAACAAGCTTGAGGAAGGTGATCAGGCCTAAATTTGACAATTTGTGTGCCGAGATCACGCTCAGACTAAAAATACAATACAGCACACGCATAAGGTATCTGGGTACAGCGAGCCGATGGAACACAGAGGGACGATGGAGACCAGTGGCTTGTTGAAGGAGCATACATTTTTCACAAACTAAACCTATTCAAGTGGAAAATACGTTAACAAACATTTCATTGTTTTCTTGTATATATTTTTTTATGGGTTTTCTACTCCTTCCGTTTCCTACTATTTTTCTTATAGAGCATGGCAGCATGTTATAGATTTTAGGTATAAAATAAGTGACAAATCTGTAGGAAAAACTGTTATCAAATTTGGGTACATAAAAATGTTCATTTACATTTATCCTTGTAGAATAATTATGTGATATAATTGGAAATGACTTATTTATTTTTGGTAAGTAAGTTAAACATGCTAATATATACAAATTTCTTATATTTAGGATATTTGTTTTTTTATATAATTTTGTTGTAGAGAATCTACGGGGTTTACGTGATAAAATTTTTAGAACGCTATTCTGACATATTGACAAGACTTTCAGGTTTGCATCGTAAAGACCGCCCCAAACAACAATGCCGTACCTTAAAATTGACTCTACCAGCGAATCGTATAACATAAGAACTATTTTTTTATTTAGTATATCCCTGAGTTGAAAAAATTTATAATACATTTTTCGAATTTTTGAGGTTAAATAGAGGGCATGTTCATTCCACTTTAAATTTTGATCTACAGTTATTCCTAAGTATTTTATTTTACTAATTTTTTTGATTTTTATACAGCTACAATTTATAGTTTTAGTTCAGGATGACAGATGAATTGTTAAAAAATCTTCTCTAGGTTGATCGGCATTGGTTGGTGAAAATGTCATAAAATTTGTTTTTTGGAAGTTTAAGCTTAATTTGCTCATACCTAACCACCGATAAACAGTGCCCAATCCCAGCTCTGCCCGACTATATACCTCATTCCATGTTTTTGCTGAAAATAGCAGAGCTGTGTCATCAGCATATGACACCACTCTGCAATTTGGAAATATGTTACCGATTTGGTTTATATAAGCCAGAAAGAGTATAGGACCCAACACTGTTCCCTGTGGAACGCCTGTATTGATAGTAGCATATTCACTAAAGGTATTGTTTACTTTGACTTTTTGTCTTCGATCTGTTAAATAATTTTTCAAAAGAAGCAGGGGGCTTCCTCGTACGCCCATTTTGTCCAACCTCTCAAAAAGAATATTATGTGCCACCGTGTCAAATGCTTTAGACAGGTCCAAAAAGACTGCCAGAGCCTTTTTATTATTATAATTATGGGTATAAATATTTTTAATTAGTTCAAATACAGCATCTTCCGTAGATCTGTCCTTCCGAAATCCGAACTGATTTATAAACAATATTTTATTTTTTTCAAAAAAATCTACAAGTCTCTGTTTAATACACTTCTCAAATAACTTAGAAAAGTTACTTATAACTGAAATAGGTCTATAGTTTGTTGGATGACTTTGATCTCCTGTTTTTAAAATTGGCGTGACAATAGAGATTTTCAATGCACTCGGCACCATACTAAATTCTAGATACTTATTAAATATATACAACAAAGGCTTTATAAAAAATTTATGATTATCTTGAATTAACTTAGCTGTAATTCCATCTTCACCAGGTGAAGAGTGAGTTTTTAATGATTTAATATGCAAGTATAGCTCGTTTTCTGTTATAGGATTTAAAAATATTGAATTATTTTGTCTAGTAGATTGATTATCTAAAGATGGCAGGAGTAAATTTTGATCAATATTATTTTGAATTTCTCTACCAATGTTTATAAAGAAATTATTAAATACATTAGCAATATCCTTTTCGTTTTCAAAATATGTATTGTTTTGGAAGATACAAAATTTTTTGGCTGTAGGCTTATTTTTGTTTGAATCAGTTATTTCATTTATAGTTTTCCAAAGATTTTTATAGTCCTTCCTACATTCAGTTATTTTATTGTTATAATATATATTTTTAGTTGATTTTATTAGTTTATTTAAGAAGTTTCTATATTTCTTATATTCAGTCGACAGTTCTAAAGAGTAATTTTTATTTAAATTTTTCTTAAGATGGTCTCTATGTTTTATAGAGTTAACGATACCCTGTGTAACCCACGGTTTTCTTTTTTTATTTTTGTTATTGTAATGCTTTTCAAAAGTGCATCGATCCACTATTAACAAAAGTTTATTGATAAAAACTTGATATATTGTTTCAACAGAATCATAAGCTTCGTATACCTCTTGCCATGTTTCAGTTTCAAGTATTTTTAACAGTTTATTATGGTTAATTTCTTTTTTCATTTGTAATATATCTTTTTTTCCCGGTATTTTTACATTTTGAATTCTTAAACCAATGCAATAATGATTATTTATTTTACTCTGAAAATCTGGAATTTTAAGAAATAAATGATCTATTATAGTGGAGGAGGTTTCATTTTCCCTGGTTGGTTTATTAATACATGAGAAATAACCATTTTCAGCTAGAATGTTTAAGTATGAATTTACGTGAAAGTCTTTGTACTCTTTTATATTAATATTTAAATCTCCAACAAAAACTTCAGTCGTCTGAACATCGAAATTATCAAAGCAAGTTTGGAGGTCCTCCAAGAAAATGTTTAGATTTGAATTTGGTGATCTATAGCATGCTGTTAGACCATAGGTCTCTTTATTAGTTTTTAAAAGACATCTTAATATATTTGTTTCATGCATTTTATAAGTTTTACTTTCTATAGTAACAGTGTTTTTTACATATAAGACCAATCCGTCATTTTTGTTATTTACAGATTCATTATAAAAAGCATTAATCCTCTGATCGAAAAATTAGACAAATTTTCTATCCTAAAGGTTTCAGATAGCACAATAGCATCTATGTTATCTAATTCTATTTGATTTAAGTATATTGTTAATTCCTCCCCAAAATTCTTTCCATCCACCTCGTTAAAATAATCTAGTATCATAATTACTAACAAATAAAAAAATCGAATTTTCTAATATGGAAAAACAAGAAAAAAAAAAAGAAAAGACAAAATAATTATTTTGACGCCCGTATATATATATATATATATATATATATATATATATATATATATATATATATATATATATATATATATATATATATATATATATATATATATATATATATATATATATATATATATATATATATATATATATATATATATATATATATATATATATATATATATATATATATATATATATATATATATATATATATATATATATATATATATTTACCGTAGGTATTAACTTATATTTATTGGGTATATACATATTATTATATAAATACCATAGTATTATTTTTCTATTTCGTTAAAAGAATAAATATATGTATGTATGTATTTATGTATTTGTATATATGTATGTATATGTGTATGTGTATATATATATATATATATATATATATATATATATATATATTTTTTTTTTTTGAAAACCATCGGATCTGTGTGGGCCATGTTTATTGCATAATTCTACTGGTATTATTTAATTTTAGTTTTTATTTTTACATTCTTTTTAAATTCCTCTCTCTCTCTCTCCCTTTCCACCTCTCTTACTTTTCTTCTTATTTCATTATCAATTAGTATTTATTAATCAGTTACTATTTTTAATGGGTATAAGTATATTTACTACTGCACCTATTTTACATAATGAAAATTGCACATCTAAATGTACGTTCAATGTTGCCACATCTGACAGAAATTAAGCAGATTATCTTGGAAAATCATTTTAGTATTATTTGTCTAACCGAAACATGGCTTAATGATAATATCGATGATTCCTCAGTAAATATTACAGGTTTTCAGCTTTTTAGAAGGGATCGCCCTATAGCGCGCCGCGGAGGAGGGCTGGCAGCACTGAGTGTCAGTACCATATAAGCTATATAAACATTCACCAAACTAACTGTTTATTCGAATACCACTGTCTTAAATTTACTAGTCATTCAATAAAATTTGCAGTTATTTTGATATACCGATAAAAATTTAAATAATTGCGTAGACCAACTGGACAATATAGTGTCGCAAGTCTTGCCACTGGTAGAGTATATAATGATTGTGGGCGAAGTAAATGTAAATCTTCTAAACCTAAATAATCCACTAACAACATGTTTAAATTCGTATAATTTTTCCCAGATTATTAGCGAATTCTCACGAGTAACAAATGTTTCTAGCACCTTGCTAGACCTAATTTTGTTAGTGATCTTAGTCTAGTGGTTGGCAGTGGTACACGAAATGCTGATCTAATTTCGGATCATAGGTTAGTTTTTTGCGAACTAAAGTTTCAAAAACAAAGAAATATACCAAACATTATATATATAAATTAATGCAAAAATTGGCTGGAAGTCTTTAAACACTCTTGGTGTAAACAATAAACATAAAAATATTATTCCTAAAAATCTCTCTAACCCTAATGATAATAACTATTTTATACAATTTCTAAATGATAATAACAGTAATAACAACAACAGAACAAATTAATTACTACAAATTAAAAAAGCACCCTTCTAATCAGAGCTTCAAGTTTAGGCTTGTGTCTCCAGAGGAAATTGAAAATGCCGTAAACTCCATAAAATCAAATGCATTTGATACTGACGGCATTTCTATAAAAATGTTACACTATTGTTTACCACATATTACAAATTTTATAACTCATATAATTAATCTCTGTTTAGAACTAGGTTAGAGGCGAGAGGCTGTAGTTCAGCCTTTACCAAAATGTACAAATCCAAAAAAATTTATAGATTTAAGATCAATAAGTAAACTACCTGTTTTATCAAAGATCCTTGAAAAAATAATTTATCGCCAAGTAATAGTCTAGGCAGAGGAAAATAATGTATTGCCTGAAAAACAGTCTGGGTTTAGAGAGTCTCACAGTACCATCTCTGTACTACTAAATGTTACAGATGACATTTTCTCGGCATATGATAAAAAGGAAATTACAGCCTTGGTGCTATTGGATTACTCTAAGGCCTTTGACACGAAGTCTTACTATTAAAATTACAGTTTTTAGGATTCAGTGATATTTCGCTCTCTTTTTTCTCTTCGTAACTCGCAAATAGAAGTCAAAAAGTTTTTTTAAATAACCAGTTCTCAGAAAGTAAATCCATTTCAACTGGCGTGCCACAAGGTTCTATTTTATCTCCCCTCTTATTTCTATTGTACACTTCAAGATGTGTTTGGCAATGTTAGGTTCTGCAATATGCATGGCTACGCTGACGATACCTAAGTTTACATAGTTTTAACCCCAATAATGCTCAGATAGCCTTAAATAGAATTAATAGCGACTTAAATAAAATCTATGAATTTTCTTTCTCTCACAATTTTAAACTAAATGCCGCTAAATCTTGTTTTATGCTCTTTGGGAACCCCAATATGATTAAAGGATTAAAACCTAATTTTGTGCCGGTTATCAACAGAGTAAACCTGACTTTTAGCGAAAATACTAAAAATCTGTGAGTTATATTTGATCCTGTTCTAAGGTTTGCCGAACACATAAAAAAAATCTTTCTAGATCTTATTGCGTTTTAAAAACTTTATATTCAAACAAAGACTGCCTTACTTTCCATTTACGAAAGAAACGTGTAAATCTCTCGTTTTCTCAATTTTTAATTATGCGAATGTTATATATGGACTCTGTATTGACTCGGTAACTAAAAAACGGGTACAACTCGTACAGAATAATTGTTGTAGATCTGTTTTTGGTCTTAGAAAATACGACAGTGTTTCTTTTAAGCTCCGTTCTCTAAACTGGATTCCTATGGCGGATATGTAGGAGGTACATCTTACGACATTGGTGCACCGTATTCTCAGGATTGGCAGGCCCTCATACCTCCGCGCCAAACTAATTCAAAGAAATACGTAACACAGTATTAATATTAGATTTCCTTTAATTTTAAATATTCCAAGACATACCACATCTATTTTCCAACGTTCATTTTCTTTTAGAGCTGTCAAATAATATAAAAGCGTCCCGGATCAACTTAAAAACTTAGGTTCCTTAACATTTAAACAAAGAATTAAACAGCAGTATCTTAATAATTTTCTTAATAATTGATTTGAGATCTTTAATGGGAAATAATTATTAACACCATTTTCCCCTCTTTCTTCTATTCTTCTTTTCTATCTTTCTGTCACCTATAACTAGTTTCTTTTGCTTTCCTCTCTTTATAAGGACCATAGGTACTTTAAAATAAGTAATATCTTTTTTGATTTCCTTTTGTTATATATTATAATTTTTTTAAGATAAATTTGTACTCGTTAGGTTAGGTAAGAGTAGCAGATCGTAATGCTAAACCTCGCCTATATGTGTAACTGATTTTTGAATCAAAGACGATTTATTATTATTATTATTATTATTATTATTATATTTCTGCGCTATTAGCAAAAAATACATACACTCTTCCAACAAAGTCACACAAAAATTGCAACTGACTAAACACCTTTTACCGCATCTCTAATGACTAAATTAAGAATATGTGCAGTACAATGCAGATATTTTGCAGGGATTGGATACCATTGTAGGTGTCACTCATAAGATTTGGACCATCGTATCCCTGCTACGACATTTTGATAAGGTATATTTTTATCTTTAATAGACCAGCTGCCGAGTGATCCGTACCAGTACAAAAGTCTACAAATGTTTTTTTTTTCAATTTTAAAATCTTTTGGGAAAGTACTCTCAGGCTCAATCAATCAAAATTTTAACAAATCGAAATATTAAACTGATCTGATCAACTTTGGTAATATCCTGTGTGGCATCTAAAATTATGGTTTAAAACGGTACTTTTATTTAGTTAAATATATTTTTCTGAACTGCATGAGCGATAAGATCGATAAACTAATTTTGAACTTTTGAACTTAATAATAAAAATTAAATAACTTAATAATTTTTTACCAAAACATTACGCCCCTTGGCAGTACCATCGCCAATTATTTCTGTAGGCCCACGAAATGGAAGATCGCATGCTGCTAAAACCAGAGCTACGTTTGTACTGCCCAAAACTTGGCGTGTTAGATTTTTTATTTTAGCCTCTAATTTAATTTATAATTGTTCAATTTTGACAGGAATAATACCGAAGGAATTAAAGAGGTCAGTTGTTATACCAATATATAAAGGAAATGATATGTACTTACCCGAGAACTATCGCCCAATTTCTGAACGGGAGCAGTGTGTAAGGGTAGGAGATGAGTATAGTACTTTTAAATCGGTGAAGTGTGGAGTTCCGCAAGGAACTGTGCTCGGTCCACTTTTATTTACTCTTTACATTAACGAACTTCTGTTTCTGAATACATCAGGAAAACTTATCTCTTACGCAGACGACACTGTCTTACTTGTAAAGGGTGATGACTGGGAAAGCACGGTCGAAAAGGCAGCTACTGATTTTGCAAAAGTTCGTCAATGGCTAGGGGAAAATCGATTATCAATAAATTTAGAAAAAACCAAATATATGAGTTTTAGTATTTTGGATCATAATCAGTTAAATGCACAAGAACTAAAAGTACATTCATATCAGTGTTTGTTGAAAGAAAATACATGTAATTGCACAGAAACCTTAAGTAAGACTACATGTATAAAGTATTTAGGTATTTTTATTGAACAAAATATAAAGTGGGAAAAACATATAGAATTCGTAAACTTATTTATAAATTTTATCAGCTCAGAAATTGTATGCCTATTTATATTTTAAAAATGTTGTATACAGCTTTGGCGGAATCAGTTATTAGATATGGTATATCAATATGGGGTGGGTCTTTTGCTACTGGTTTAAATATATTAAATGTTACTAAAAGATATCTCCTAAGGGTAATTTTTAAAAAACATCCCAGATATTCTACTGAACTTCTTTACCAGGAAGCCCAAGTCTTTACACTTCACCAATTATATACGAAGGCGGTCCTTTTGTTTGTATATAAAACTCCTAACTTAAGGTAGCCGTTACGACAATTAAATTACTACACCAGAGGCATAGCTGCTAACTCCGTTGAAGTACCTTTCTGACAAGAACAACAACTCAAAGGTTTTTAACTTACCTTGGTCCAAAACTTTTTTACTTACTTCCGTCTGATATTAGACAAATACAAAACAAACATCTTTTTAGTAAAAAGATAACCAAGTTGCTTAAGGAAGGCTTTGACATTTTTGCTACAGTTCTGCAAAGATGATTATGTTATGTATCTTATATTTTGTAAATTAATTAATATAGAAAAGGCTAAGTTAATTGGTTTATAGTTATTTGTGTTTCTCAATCAAGTCACAGATTTGCAATTGTATAGTTTACTAGAGTTAGATAAAGTGTTTGGTATATTTTTTTTCTATTTGTATGCTTTTGTAAGTTTTAAAATTAAGAATAATATTCTGCTTTTTACACACACAGATATTTATCTAGGTGTACGGTTTTTATTGTAATTCATTAATGTAATCAATATATAATAATCAATATATATAATGTAATGTAATAATATATATAATGTAATAAAGAGTATAAAAAATATAAATGTAATTCGCGTCGTTCGGTCAGCTACCGTCGCGTGCGGAAAAGTACCACTTTCCGCCCTTGTTAGGTAAATAACTATTTTGACGGTTGTCAAAATATATTTTTTTAATTAATGACCGCACTTAAAGTTACATAGAACTGTGAGAACTCTATTTAAAATTTGTAAGCAGTTCAAAATCACGGGTAAAATTTTTTTTTGCTACTATCAAAAAAATTTGGTTTTAATAAATGACGCCTCTAAAAGTTACATGAAATATCCTATTACCATAAACCCCAAATCGATACCTTGAATCCTATAAAAGTTTCGATAAAGAAAAAAGAATTGAAAAATTCAGGGCTGCGAAAACAAAATTTCGGCTATTTATTATCCAAACCTCCGAAACCTATACCTTATACCGAAATGTTTCTCTAGAAAAAAATTACATACTTCCCCTTCATAACATAACATGTATTAAGTGTATACTGCATTTTTTTATTTTTGTACCCTGTATAATGGGCTAACATTATTCATATCCAAAAAATTAAATACATTTAACGTGTTTTTCCGTGTTTCGAAATATTACCTTAATTTTATATTAAATATGTATAGTCGAAAATTAAGTATCTACGTCAATAAATGTCACTATTTTTCAATGTTAGAACATTAAAGCCTGGGTAATAGAATGAAAACGTTTGTGCTTTACGTTACCTGTGGAACTAACTTTACTTTTATGTTTATATTTATCCCTTTTTTGGGTAATGCAATTTTGTCTTGCTTGTTTTTAAGTTTATGTGCGTTTTTTTAATTTGCTGAGAATGGATATTCAAAATCGTAGTAATGATGCCTAGTAAAGACTAGGCATTGTGGACATATTAATGTGTGCCGTACCTGTAAAGTTGTTAAAAGGTGGCGAATCCGGCCTGTTAATTGTGGTAGAAATACTCAAAATTCCTACCAGTATTTTCTTTAAATTAAAGACAATGATCCCAAGCAGTTTTTTTTTTAATGGACGAGGATGTTGTGTATATATTAATGTCAAATTTATTACGAAAGACGAACGTTTTGAAAGGCCCTCTAAAATCTAGTAAATTAATTGATTGCAGCTTAATGGAAAAGTGGATTTACCCTAACCGCTTCCGTCAAAGTTAAAGATCGGCCTCTTTTCGACGGTTAGCAGAAACTCAAACGGATGCGGCAAAAATATAACCGTACTCATTGATTTACTTTAAGTAAACTTCAAGGTCAGCGCAAAGGGCGATGCAAGACGCAAACATTTTCAATCTATAACCCAGGCTTTACCCCAACTATTTCTGTTTTCAATTCGACTATTATCGGTTTTGTGTTTTCATCAAAGATCTTCGCCCATGACACCCCAAAATCATTCCCTGAAACACTGACCTAGTTTATTTTCTATGCAAATTTGAAACGAACCAGTTTGGTCTTTCTGAATTTATTATTAGCCCAAATTGTGTTTACATACACACTTCCATACACATATATATATATATATATATATATATATATATATATATATATATACACAAATCCGCAAAAATGTCCCTACATACCTACTGCCCCTGTGTAACATAATACATGATTTACAACGTATCCAAACAGTACATTAATGAAATTCGTATTTATTATATTACACTCCCTATGTTAAATATATACTACCATAAAAGCATACAAAATTTAGAAAATTGGATCCTGTATACTGGAAACTTGCCAAAGTGTCAAAATATCTCGGCCTATATTATAATGAAAAATGCATCCTCTACCCAATTACAGACAAGCATTTCTCTGCTTCAACTCATTCAGAAAAGGCAATCGAATAGCACTTGTATCAAACGAATATCGACATTTACCAATATCGAAAATAATAATTCTGAAAGCGGTTTTACTCACGTTTTACTCTGGTTTTACAAGTTTTCTACTGATAGAAGTTTCAGAATGAAAATGGGTAATTTCTTTAAAATTACATTTTACCAAATTTCTTGATGTGGGATAAAAAAAATATATATATAAGCTTTGTGGAAAAGATATGGAGCTTCTGTTCTGCCCATTTGTTTTTGCCCCAGGTGGTACCGATACGAGGAGGAAAGCCAACCTGTACATGCTATAGTTCAAAAATTTTTCAAAAAGTAGACTTATTTGTAATCAATCGGGCTGATTGCGGTACTAATCTCTAGAGAAAACATAGGCGTTTTTTCGGAAGTCCGCCTAGCAGTGGCGGCTCGTGGATTTAAGAACGGGTGATGCGCAGCGTAGCTAGGTGCAAATTTAAATATATTTTTTGTTCTTAGAAAACAGTTATATACCACGATACACGACATGATGCAAAACTGCTTCCACCTCCGATGATCCGAAAGCACTAATTTACATTAATTCTATATAGCACAAGCGAACAAGCGCCTGCAGCTTGTAGCAGCAGATTTATGCCGTTCCCATCTCTATTTGGCTTACGGGTCGCTCTTATGAAACCGCGCTACGTTTTTAAGTCATTATTAATTTTTGAGTATATAACGAATTAGTTTTGATCAGTGGCGGCTCGTGAGTATATTGAAGGGTGAGGCTACATGAGGTTAATTTTGTTTAAATGTGAATAAATTTCCACGTCACCCATGAGGTATTATTCTGCGACGCGTTGACCTTTTTTTTTTAATGGAGGTCATCGCCAATAGCCCTACTAAACCATTAAAAACTAAAAAAATAAACTCTAAAAAAAGTAAATAAAAAGTAAACAAAACAAGTAAAATATGTACACCTATCACTAAAATATAGCGGTGATTGCGATAATAAAAACATAATTTAGTTTATTAAAACTTAAAATAAATAGTTGTATGAAATAAGATAAAAAAACTACTTTTTGTACATTAAATCTATACGTCCGTCTTTTAAGGTTGCAAATTTATCTATAATTTGGTCGTAAAAGTTTTGGTCTTCACTAAGTTCTGACAGTAATTCCTGCTCTATTGACATCATTGCTAAACCCGAAAGCCGTTCTTGTGTCATTGTGTTTCTTAGGTAGGTTTTGATCCGTTTAAGACTGTCAAAAAAGTCGTCTGGAAAGCATTTAACATATTCCGAATATTTTGTGCAATCTACTAAAGCAAAGAAATTTAAATTATTTAAATTTTCAAACCGCGTCCCTAATTGAAGAATTATACAATCTATTATTTCGAAATATAATATTTTATATTTAGTAAAAATATCAAAGTCGCTAGAACATTGCCCTCAACGTGTGTTAGTTGGCAGAATAGTGGCTTTTTTAGCAATATTGAAAAGTTCTTTGAAATGGTCCTCGTTTCTAAATTCAATAATTCGATGCTTGGCAAGGTTTATTTGCGAAATGCAGTAATTTATATCTAAATGCTTTAACTGTAATATTTGAAACAGTACATCAGTGCAACTAAAAATTTGTTTATAAATATGCGTTAAAAGGCAAAATTCGAAATCATTAAAATGCTTTAGAAATCCTTTGCACCATTAATAGATTCTGTTCCAGAACTTAAGTCATTAATACTAGTTTCAAATACTATAATTAAATTGTCCCATTCATTAGCCACTAAGTTTAAAATTTTAGACCGTGTATACCATCGCGTTTCTACAGCTCGTGGAATTCTTTTACCTACTATCTGATTAAGCACAAAAGACCGTTTTGGTGATTGGTGGAAATAATTTGGTATTCCTAATAAAGTGGCAAAAAATATATTACTTTGGGTAATCAGTTTTGTTCCCTGTTGTAAAACTAGATTTAATCTGTGGGCGCAACAATGCGTAAACATAGCTAAAGGAGCAATAGATCTAACTTTTGTTTGAAGCCTATTTATTTCACCTGCCATAACACTAGCCCCATCGTAACACTGCGCGACCAATTTATTTTTAAAGTCATAAGGCTCTAAGGTGTTTTGTATTAAATGAAAAAGGCTCTCTGCTGTTCTATTATCGCTAACGTCAAAAAATCCTAAAAATCTTTCTTTTAAAGATCCGTTGGTCACATACCTAACTGTTATCGAACACTGTGATTTTTCTGTTATATCAGTACTATCATCCGCAATTACGCCAAAAAAACAACAATCGGTGTCATTGATTTCTTTTTTTATATATTCTTGAATATAGTCATGTATGCAACCAATTAGTTCATTTTGTATAGTCTTAGATTGTCCCGTAAAAATATTACTAAATTTAGCACAATGTTCAGTAAGTTCAGCATTTCTTTTTATTAAGCATGCAAATATTTCCTTAAAATTGCCACGGTTAAAAGAATCTGTTGTTTCATTATGACCTCGAAATGCCAAGTCCTGTTTACCCAAAGTAATAGTAACATCATTAAATAATTTAATAATAAACGGTTTTTTCGAACATTTTCATTATAAACAATTTTATTAAGACTTGCATTTTCTTGTAATGCATCCGCAATAGTCGCCCTATTTTGCTCCAGTCTTGTAAGTGCTACCGAATTTTTAATATGCTCTCTGAAACTTTCATGCGATTTTACTGCTCGTGAAAAATTTTTTAAATCCGAATATCCGCCCCCTGAACTCCAATTATTTTTGACGCAACCTAATAAAATACAAGGCCAACAATATAAGCTTTCTTTATAAATACTTCCGCATAGCCACCTATAAGTTTCGTACCAAGATATTTGAAAAGTTCTTGAATATTTTTTACCTTGCCTCTTATCGTTAAATATTGCTAAAATTTTCGGCGTCGGACGGCTACCTAATATCTGTTTCTTTTCAGTTTCGCTTCTTCTTAAAAAAGCGTTTCAATTAATGAAGCAATAATGTCGTGAATAGGATTCATTTCAAAAGCAAAAAGCAAATACAAAAAATGGAACGGTCCAACTTACCAAATCAAAACAAAACAAAAACTTACTCACGCGTATTTATTCACCTTAAAAGACAGAACGCCCTCAATCAGCGATTATCGCAATCTATTTCCTATTTCTTTCTCAGCCGCACGCACCACGTAAAAAGAAGCCGTTGGAATATTTCGCTAGTCATGTGATTTAAATAACCAATAAAAGCATATCTAAGCTACAGATTTATCGCCTCAAGAATGCAATAGAAAACGCGTGCATCGGCAATCGCCATCCCGCTCTGTCGTAATCAGGTGACTCGCCGGCATCGGCACCGGCCGTTGATAAATAGGTCAGAAGTCGAAACTTTCCAAGCTAAAATTATTTCGCCTCATTCGAGAGCACTTTCTTTAGGAATGGGTTTGCACGGATTGCACGGTCGGTTTTTTGATGTGGTCAGAATTTATTTTCTAAAATATTTATTATGGGATTATATTTTGTTTTTTTTTTAATGTTATTATGTTGTAAAACTGTTAAAAAGTATATTTCTAATTGGTAATAGATAAAAAGTTATATAAAAAAATTCTCTTTTCCTTTATTTTTGGGGGTGAGGCGCGGCCTCAGAGGCCTACCCTGACGAGCCGCCACTGGTTTTGATTTACATTAATTCTATATAGCACAAGCGAACAAGCAGCCTGTAGCAGCAGATTTATGCCGTTCCCATCTCTATTTGGCTTACGGATCGCTCTTATGAAACCGCGCTACGTTTTTAAGTCATTATTAATTTTTGAGTATATAACGCCTTAGTTTTGATAGAAAATAATGGTATAATTAAGTAAAGTAAATAATGTGAATTTATATAAAACGTACTACATTTTTATTATAGAAATGTAGATTATAAAATGCTTAATATTTTAAAAATATTTTTATTTTTAAGTAAATTGACTGACGAGTGTCCACTGCCGCCTAGGATAAGCCGTTTAGATACTACAGGGCCGGGCGTGAAACACTGGTCGAGAACGTTTAATTTAACACATTTAACTCGTCCAGTATAAAACTAAAGCGTAATTCTCTCGATGTGCCTTTTTTAACTCTTCGGAGGTACTTTTGGGCTCAGTAAACTTTTTTCTTTCATAAACATTGTTTTTGAAGAACACAGTGAAACATGCAAACATGTCAATAGAAACATTTTTTGTTTATTTTTTTTTATTTTGACGGCTAACGACGGGTACGCCCCTGTTTCAGCTACCCTTCGTCTTGAGCAACCTTTTTAAGGTAACCCAAATATTTTGCTTTCCTGGACGGTACTTAAAATAATTTAAACAAAATGACAATGACACTTTTTATCGTTAACAGTTATTATGGTACAATTGTTAAAGGTAGAAAAGTAATATTTATTTCATACTATGCATAGCAAATCTACTTACCCTGTAATGATTTGCGGCAGGTAAATTGGACATTACAGTATCTGATACCGTAATGTGTGGTTTAGCAACACTACCATGTCATTATTATTAGGAAGCAATTATTTGTCATGTTTGCTTTTGACATTGTCTCACTTAAAAATATTTACGCATACAATTATTTACTGCATTAAAAGTTTACTTCCAAATTAACTACAACAATTATTTATTGACACAACTTTCAAATGCTCTTTAGTTTTTTTGTTGAAAAAAATGGTTCTACAAATTTTAATAGAAAATATAACTTTATTTTTGGAAAAAAGGTAATAAAGCCAGTATGAAATAAAATATTATATAACACACGTCCGTTAGGTGCTATTACAGTACTGGTTTATATTAACAGTTCGTACTGTAATAAGTCACCCACCTTGTAAAGTAAATTACTGTTACAGTATAACATAGTGCTGTCGATCAGATTTTAATTTAATACTTTTGTAGGAACTACAATTAAAATATTTCGAGCACGTTTAGAGTTTTTAATTAATAAGATTGTAAATGACAAATCACTGACTAATTACTGGAAATTTCTCCTTATAGGTCAACATTTTAAACGGTATAGAATTAAAAGTTAAACTTAGGTGTATACACTATATACCGAGTTATGTACCCACATACGTATTTCCTGGTTTAGGAAAGGAAGAGAAGATCATTGTTATCATCGTTCAGTATTTATTAGCCAACGGTCATTGTCAGCTATCGTAATATACAAATCATATAAATTGAAAGTAAATAGATGCACACAGATGTTGTTCTTAATATATTTCTGAATTATTAAATAAAGGTATAGCAAAATAAATAAAAAATGACATAAATTATCTACTAAAAATACATACTGGTAAAATTTGTTAAAGAAACAATAAAACAACCTTAAACGGACTATAGTAATATTTTTAGTGTAAAACATAAATAAAACCGTATTAGATATTCTTTTACATGTATCCAGAAATGTTAATATTTGATTTTTATACCAATTCCATTTTGTGAGTCCGATGTTTTGAATATAGTTTTCTTTAACAATAAGTTTTTCTAAAAACGGTTGAACAAATATTTAGTACCTAAAATAATTTATTTCACTTACTGACTTACAAAATTGTAAAGCGAGTATGACACAAAAAACTAAGTACTAGCTATCTTTCACGATGCTTGATATTGAGTATCACCGAACATCGGACCAATGCAACTGCTAAACTTTTACATTCCTGAATAAAATGAAGGGTTTATTCTAAAAACCGATCAGTAAACGAATTTACTCTGCAGATCAAAGGCATCCGCATACTGGCAACACTCGACATGATATGGATAGATATGAAGTATATAGAAAGACCTCAAGTTGGGAGCCATTTAGGGAATCTATTATTTCCTATTTATTGGATTGATTATTAGGTATAAAATCTGCCGTTGGTGTAGGTCAATTCTATCTCAAGTTTTTTTATTTCATATATGATCTATATCTGTTCTGGATCTCTTTACCGGAAAATAAATCGCATCAATTCGCATTATAATTGATGCGAAATACGCTATAAAATAAGTATTTTAAAATATTTTTAGAAAAATATGGGTGTTGGAAAAGCTTTAAGTAATATATTTACTAGTAGTGAAATTAAAAATATATATATATAATTCTCAAAAAAAAATGTTAATGCGTATTTTACTTGGTTCGTAACATAATACGGAAATAACACACGCGAAGCTTGTCAATATTTAGGTTCTTAATTCCGAATTGTTTATTGGTGCGTAGAAAAATATTTGCTTGGCTACAAATTGTCTACGTTTTTGACGATAAAAACTGTGATTAAAGTTATTGGCTAAACCGGGATTGACGCAAATTTCTATATCTAAATCGGTCTCAGTTTGTGTATATAACAAAAATTTTTGTTATTATTTTTGTTATCTGCTATTAATATCGACCTTTTACTATTTTTAACTTAAGCATGCATGTGGAGTATACTTTATAGGCAAATTAAACGAGATCGTATCAAAAAACCGTGGGATAATCATGGGCGGTTGTGTAAACTTAGGAAAATTTTATTTGACAACGCGGATATAAGAATGTGATGAAGTGGCATAAAAATAACTTTAAGAAACTAAGGTGAATAGAACTTTACATGTATTATCATGTATATAGTATCAGTATATTGGGTAACCGGTAAACGGTCTGTACAAGGCCTGGTTAAAAGAAGACTCTTACTATGCCGAGCTTTCGGAAATCTTTATTTTCTGCTTTAAGGCTACGATATAGAGTTAAAGGAAAATAAAAAAATATATATAAATCTATGAGCTAAACTTACTTGTAAAATGAGTGCAATGAAAATTGGTATATTTTTTAAAACTTTCTAGACCCTAACAATTAGCATAAATTATTAAAATTATTTAAAATACAAAGTTAAGTTAAATTGATTATTATTATTAACATTAAATAACACCAAACGTCTTGTTATTGACGTTTAAATGAGATGATGGGACAGAAGACAATGTCCCATCACCTCATTTAACTGTCAGTAGCTAATAGGCCACTGAGCGCGGTTAGCCTAAATATATTGATGTATATATATATATATATATATATATATATATATATATATATATATATATATATATAAATATATATGATTTTAAAATTATGCCGCTGTTCCCGCCTACTGTTTTCGTTCAAAATTTTGTGCTTCAATTGTCAAATTCTCTTTAATGGAAGTATTTCTCTAGGGACCCCACTGGGTCAGTCCAGCATATTACTCTTTCATATCTGTGACCAGCTTTCTTCTACAAGTAATCCCATATAGGTTCAGCTTTGCAGATGGCAGCACAACATACTTTAATATACAATTCCCCAAAATTGTCTCAGATATTGAAATAAGTATATAAAAGTAAATAATTTATCTTTAACCTGGGATCTTCAGTAATCGTAGAATGGTAGGAAAAAAACCTTGTTCAAATGGAATCCCAAAAACAACTACTCCGCTGGCTAATACCACGACGGGCATTGAATTACATTGTTGCTTCCTGACTTAGTGACTTATGTTGGGAGCAATAATGTTAATCTATTTTATTTAATTTATCTTAAAATCGTATCCTCCAATTGTTTTTGTACCAGTTTTGTTGATTTTTAGAGTAATAAAAGGCCTTAGTTTTTCACGACACTGTGTCGTTTTATGCTGTGTATGTGTATGTCATTGTTGTGTGTTGTTTTTAAAATATAAAGTTTTTGAGATAAAACGTCCAAATTAGCACTCTGTGGCCTATATAAATTCAGATTTCACTAGCCCTGAAGAAGATCTCAAATAAAGATTAAAAAAAGTGGTGAAAATCTAATTTTATTATCCTAAAAACCAACGAAACTGGTATTATTTCACGTTACACCAACGTCATAATGGGGACACCACGATCCTATACGACTAAAAAAATGGGACGATGATGAAGGGCAGCTATATTTCCGTAACAAAAGATTTGCGGCCATTGTTGCAACTATTGGAAAATGCGCCAGTTTTTTATAGTTTTAAGACGAATAGTGAAATTTCGGCTAGAATAATTTAATTTAATAAAATAACTTTGTATTCTAAAAGATATATTGACATGAAAAATTAAAATTTAAAAGTTATAGAAATTGCAAAATTTCTAATATAATTATTTATTCTTAGATATTTCTGAGGCCCATTTATTTTTGAAAGTGCGATATCCATATTTAACAGAAAAAAAATTAGTCGCATCTAGTTTTATGCCATAATTTCGTGAAAATATGCTTTTCTAAATTATTATTAACCACTATTATGACATAATAAATCACACTCATAGATTAGCCATAGAACTGTATATTATACACTTTTCCATATCATATACATTTACTTATATATAGTAGTTAAAGCAACGTCGACGTGTATTTGGTATAGGTTCTCCAATTATTATATTTATGAGTCGTAAACATATTTATAGGGCCGGTATACATAGAACATGTAGATTTTAGTAAAGTCGTATATACGTTTCTAAAACTGATAGCCAGCGGGGTAGTTGTTTCTGTAATTCCATTTTGTGCCTTTGCTCTACACGGCGCTCGCTAATCTGTGGCTGTCTGATGAGCTCTAAAAAGAGCTCACCCGCGATCTTACATTGGGACCAGTACTGTTCATATATTTTATTTAATTTTTCTTAAAATCTTATCCTGCAGGTATTTTTTTTGCTGATTTTAACATATTAACTTTAAAAATGTATTTTGTAATATTTAGTGGCTGTGAAATTTTAAATTTTAAGTAAAACTAAAGCCAGAAAAGACTATACTACGAATTTTTAATGTTTTTCTATTTCGTTTAAAAGTTAAAATAGAAATAGCAACAATATAGTAAATGTAACAAATATATAAAGGGCCGAAATTACCAAACTACATTGAATAGCAAAATTTAACAGATTGTCTTTCGAAAACCAACTAGGCTATGATTCATTTGTTTTAACTTTTTACATTGTGTGAGAGTTTTGTTGAAGATAATATTGCATTGTATTCCATTATTGTGGTTTGTTAAAATTTTGAAAGTAGGTATAATAAATATAAAACGACGAAATGCAAAGGAAATTTAGTCGCGGACATCAAGTAGATAAGTTGTTACTTTATGGTCAATGTAGACAAATAGAAAGGAAGCGAAAGAAATTTACAGGGAGAGATAGCCAGACCGAATTCAGCCTAATGCCAAATATTTCCCTTGACTTGTGTATATGAAAAGTGATGGCAAGATATGAAAATAATGGTGAAATATTAACATTTAGTGAGGAAAGCGAAATAAACGAACTAGCTTATTTGATTATGATCCAACCTCGTCTTTGCGCCGAGTTCTTAAGTGAGCCGGGAAATAATGTGAGATACTAGGCTACATGTAATCAACATTTGTTCAGGGAAAGTGACTTCCAAGAAAGGTTTGAGATCAACGTATGGTTGAGTCATGGGCTGTCACATAATTGGCCCTGTGTTCTTTGAAGAGTCGGTCAATAGTACCCAATACATGGACATTTTATAGTTGACAGTGAAAATATTTTATCAGCAAGATGGTGTACCCGCTCAAAACTCTCACGTTATATCCCGTCAACTCGGCAACATGCTGGGAACTAGTGGATATGTTTCCAGACTTATACCTAGCCTTTTTGACTGTGGACACATCAAAGATATGTTCTACAAAGCAACACCCAACAATATTGAACACTTGAGGAATCGAATCAGCTATGATTTCTATAACAAATAATACAAAAAACATACAAAAAAAAATGTGTCTAGAAAAAAAAAAAACAAAGTGCAGAAGCGGAAGTTGTTTTGACCACAATGGTGCTCATTTTGAAAATGTAAATTATGAGAGAAAAAATACATTTTTAAATTAAAATCTATTATCTTTTATACTAAACTTTAACCATATTTATATTTTTGTCATGGTTTATAAATAATGTTAATAGATTATTTTTAAGCAAATAAGTTGGTTATGTACTATAAGCCCCATCTATTTTTAAAATCATGATAAGATCATTTCTAGTCGAAGTTCAGTCCCAAATATCTTATGCCTAAAGTTTCATATTTCACAAATATTGATTATTGCGGAAAAACACATGCATTAATCAGTTGAAAGAAATCGAAAGTCAGTATGAAAGTTGAAAACTCATAGTATAAAACAGTTTTGGAAACATGTTACAATTTTACTTTGTCTTAAATGGCTAGTAATAAAATAAGGTAGGGAAGTCAAAATTTCGTTTCGACACCTTTCAGAGGTTTTTTAAAAATTTGATAGGCATTTGAGCTTTGTTAAGTTTCAAGGTACGAAAAAATTAAAATAAATCGTATCGTTCTTTTTGAATATATATATATATATATATATATATATATATATATATATATATATATACATATGTATATATACTTATATACTATAATATTCAATATTTGTGAAATATGAAATTTTAGGCATAAGATATTTGAGACTGAACTTCGACTAGAAATAATCTTATAGTACATAACCAACTTATTTGCTTAAAAATCGTGTATTAACATTATTTATAAACCATGAAAAAAAAATCATAGTAGTAAGAATCTATTCCTATTCGGAAGCGAGAAAGAAAGCTTCGAAAATGCCAAATGTGATTTTGGCGAAACGTCAGCAAAACTGTTCTTTTCAGAACGACAGTAGTGAACGAATATACACCTGGAATGAAAACACATATATATATATATATATATATATATATATATATATATATATATATATATATATATATATATATATATATATATATATATATATATATATATATATATATATACATATATAAATATACATATATAAATATATATAACATTTAATTATTCTAAAAGGAATTAAACTAAGCAATACGATAAAAATATCAAAATTCACAATTCCACCGCCATATTCAACCCATTTTTCTAAATGCTTACTTAGATATGTGAAGGAATTTCGGATTTCTTCCTGGAATATTGAATGGATAGCCTGGGCAGAATCAGCTTTTCAGCACTTCAATATTATTTGGTAATGGAGCAGCATACACAATTTGTTTTAAACGGCCCGAAAGAAACATGTCTGCCACAGTTATGCCAGGTTAATCGTTTGGTTCTTAAGGTCCAGTAATTTACTTTTACATTAAGTAACATGTTATTAATTTTTGGATGGCACTCTTTGAGTCTGAGAAAATAATAAATTTTTAATATTTTTATTAATTATATATTTAACAGCTTCATGAATAGCTATTATTTCAGCTTTGCATATGCAAAACATATCATTAAGTCTAGCGGAAAACTTAACATTTAAGTCGGGTATACTGATATTGTATCCAACCTCATTTCCCCATTATCTTTTTTTGAAGCATCGGTGTATACAAAGTTAAAAATGTTCTTATATTTTTCCGTGACTACAAAAAATTATTCTTTAATTAAAACTTCAAATTTATTTATGTTCCAGTTAAGAGTAGGAACCAGAGAAATTAGAAAATTAAAGTCTATTTCATAAAATGGTAGATTATCAGATATATACACTTTATTTAAATATGGCTAGAAATATTGAATCATTTGAATGAAATATGTAACTTTATCAATAGAGCCTACCCTACCCAACAGTAACCTATGACTTTCAAGTATAATATTCAAAACAGGGTGCTCCTGTATACCAAAGTTCTTTTTCAGAAAATTGGCGGTTAAATTCATCATTCTTTTTTCTAAATGAACCATAAAGGCTTCTGCTAAAAGTGCTGTTCTAGGGGTGGATCTCATGCACCCCAAACAAATACGAATTCCTTCATAAAAAAATACATCCAATTTCTGTAGACTAGTTTGATTAACCGGCCTCAGGAGGATAGCTACAAAATCTAAATGCGAAACTAGTCTAGCCCGAAATACCATCAGTAATTCAGATAAATTGAAAAGATCATTACTATTAATAATACTGTGTGGTAAGAGTTGGGATGTTGGGTCAATATTAATTATACCCATTCTTTTTGAGTATAATTGATATTATTATCTTTTTTAAGGAGAGGGAACTCATTAAGATTAACAACATAATCGACCTTCGAAATGTAGTTTTTTTTACACAATTCATTTGCCTCAAAAACGTCAAGTTTTCGAAAGCCATTAATTTTTTAATATTTTTTTGCCTTAAGTATTCAGAACATTTTTTATGTATGGATTTATGATTGTTTTCACAAAAAAGCAAGTTTCACAAGAAACATTTTCATTATCCTCAGTATGTTTATCATCTGAGCAGTTAAAATATTTTTTCATTTCCCTTGCACTTATTTTTAGTATGGCCATAGCGCAGGCAGCGGAATTATTGTGTAACGGGTGCAATATAAACTATTATTGGAAATTCTAGATAATAGAAGCTAACTGTTTTAGGCATTACAAGCCCCTGAAATGTAAATAGTACAGTTCCCGTGGGGGTATAGGAGGCTGTACCGTCTTTAATAACTTTTCGCTTCATGCTTTTAACGTTTAATATGATATTATCCTTAACCGAACAGTCTTTTAATAATTCCTCTTCCGATAAATCTAAATCAACTCTTCTCGCTGTATCTTTTGCAGTGAAAAAATTATATGGGACGAATATCTTATATCCTTTTTCTAATAGTACTTTATTATTTAAGAAGGCATTGAGATATATGATATAAATTACACCGAAATTATATTTAAACTTTAATAGAAATTTTCAAAACATCCTTTAATTTTAAATCGAAAACATCTCTGACAATTTTAATGTTATTACTTTTACCATTATTAAAACCAACCTTTTAGGTTGATTCTACGTAAAAAAAAATGGTCCTTTGTGTGAAGGTGGACAAAAAATATCTTTTTTGTCATTAGTTTCTACCTGAGTCATATTAGGTGGATGTATAAAGTCAATCAAACTATGGAAATATACAGCAAAAATTAAGCAAAAGCGTAATCAAAATGTTTGTCCAATGCTCAACTTACCAGCTGAACGTGAAACAAAGTGGTTGGTGTGATGCCCTTTATAGGTTAGCCGATGCGACAGTTTTGGCAAAAACGCTGCTACTCGTACGACGGTATTCACAGCATTGGGGCCGTTTCTTCCAATCCATCATTTACCAAATTTGAGGTTAAACTATTCTGTTACTTCACAGGGCAATGTGCTGGATAACCATCTTGTTATATTATATATACATTTTTTGGCGAAAATTTAAGGGCAGATTTTCAAGTTTATAGCTGTATGTATTCAGCATTTCTAAGTACGATATTATATTGCAGGTGTTACTGTAGAAATATGGGCCTTTAATGCCATGGATAAATATCGCGCACATATAATATTGTCTTCGCGTCATTATTTTAATTTAGGGATTTTCCCGAGACTAGTACCTGACGTGCTAGGATGCTGCAGTTCCATTAGTAGAAAATGTGCATTCATCAGAGAACATAATAAATTTATAAAAATCAATAGATTGAAGAACTAAAACTGTGGTTGCATCGTTATGGATATATTTCTCCTTTTTCTTTTTAATGTCCAAAACAGAACAAGTTCTTTGAAACTTTTGTATTACGTTGCAGATTTGCCATCTGAGTTGTTGGTCCTCCTTCAAATTTCTCGCTAAATTGTTTCGTGACTAAAGGTGTGCTAAATGCATTTTGATAAAAAATCGTTTGATGAAATAAAAACATTAATAAGTACTTAGTTAAGTGTCATGATTATTTTCGAGACTAGTAAGTACTGTGATTAAAGGTGTGCTTGAGAATCTTGCTGAATGAGAACATTTTTGTATCTTTATGCCCCCTGTATAAAAAAATGTAATTTTGGATAACGCAAAACTTATATATATATATATATATATATATATATATATATATATATATATAGAGAGAGAGAGAGCCGTAGCGATAAAAACATACTAACATTATTACTTGTTATGCAAACTTGTATATGAACATCTAATCTTATGCTTTTTGCGCAAACATAAGCGTACTTACCACCGCTAACCATAGAATTTCCTTATAATTCGATTCTAAAAATTAATGTAATTGGCTTGATCGCCTTAAATCTGTTTAGTTGAATTTATCTATACGACCTTTTATAGACCATTGACGTCAGAATTGACGCAAAACTTGTAGGGTTTTAAACAAACGATTCAGCTGAGCTGCTTTCATTCTCGTAGGCACTTTAGAACAATTAACCTGTATTCTTTTTTGTAACAGAATAAAAGCTTACGCGTTAGTTAAAGCAAACAGAGTATTTCTGGCCTTCTTGGTCATTTCTCCGGCAAGAGGCATATTTAACAAAAGTATAAATTTACATGTATTTTATTAAATATTGGTTATCAGCTTTTAATATGTACCTATATGTGTTTCCATTATTCATTATTATTTATTATATTATATATTATACACAATTTATTGAATATAATATATAATATATATATATATATATATATATATATATATATATATATATATATATATATATATATATATATATATATATATATATATATATATATATATATATATATATATATATATATATATATATATATATATATATATATATATATATATATATATATATATATATATATATATATATATATATATATATATATATATATATATATATATACGAATATATATATATATATATATATATATATATATATATATATATATATATATATATATATATTATATACATATATATAAATGCAAAGTTTAAATTCAATTTTTGATGATAAAGCAACATTATCCGATGTACGTTCTGGCAAACTTATTATTCCATAAACTCGACAGTACAAGTAATAAAAACATTTTATTCAACTAAGGTTGAACACTCAATTTAAATCTATATAACATACTATCCATTTTATCGAAGTACTCCAGGGGTGATTTTTTTTGCTCCGGGGGAGGGTAGGTAAAAAAAGGTAAAACGGTCAGGCTCGGGTCACGGTTGAGTTGATACTAAAGTCGGTCAAGACCAAGGTCACTCTTAAGACCTTAACTCTTACAGTTAAGGTCAGGGTCACTGTTGAGGACAGAGCTTCCAAGTTATTGTGTTTCATCGTATGCATGTGGTACAGAATTTCAAAGAAGTATGGGTCATGAAAAAGTGGTCAACGATTGGCTGTCAAAGCAATAGGTGAAAGTAGTTCAAGATAGAGTTGAATCAAAGTCTAGGTAAGGTTTATGAAATGGTTGTAATGTTACGTTCTTTATTTATGTTATATTAATAGGATAAGTGGAAGTGATTTGATTTGGCCTACCAGATTTGGCACCTGCTAACTACTTTTTACCAACCTTCTTTTAACTTCACTTCAGCCAGGTAAAGTTAAATAAAAGTTTGTAAAAAATCTCAGAAGACATTTTCAAATATTAGTGCCGTGTCGTGCTATTGTTATTTTGACTATAAAATGATAAGATGACAAACATGTATAAAAGGAAGGCGTCGAATACAACTCCGAAAAGGTTTTGATTCTGTCAAGAATTCGTCCTTTGTGAAACGACTTGAAATGTTGCCAAGAAAGTATGTATAATAGACGTGAGAAAAACCATAAGGAAAGTACGGCTGGCTACTTCGATAAAATGGATAGTATGTTATAGATAGGATGTTATATAGGTTTAAATTTGGCGTTCAACCTTAGTTGAATAATTTTTGGATTTGCAATAGAGAGAATTTTTAGTAAAATAGCTCCACGAGTAGTGGATTTGAAAAGCAAATTTCAATAATTTACCAAGAGTGGACATGTCGATGGAGAATAACTTTTTAAAGCTAGTCCGAAGAGTGAAAGCACCACAGTTAAGTACAAATTGCAATAAAAAATACATAAAATGCTTACTACATCCCAAAATAATACGGCAATTTACAGTAGTGACAAATATTTCTTTTGAGGAATAGTTTTCTAACAATTTTATAAATAAGGATTTTTTTTCCTGTGTCCTTTATAAACATATTTTTTTAGTTCTGGAAGGGAAAGTTATGCATATGCATTATAATTAAGCTCGTACCTAATAGTTTTGTTGGTTGTGATTTATTGTGTGTTTATTCCCGATTTTATGCTAGTTTTAACGTCAGTTTTTTGTAAAGTTATTACAAATTTAGATATAAGAAACTCATACCTGAAAAAAAAACTGGTGAGTTGTTCATTTGTTGCAAGATTGTTATAAATTTAAAAATAATTATTTTCTATACATTTTTAAGTTTTCAATAGAAATCTAAGACCTGAAGAACCTACCTGAACCCACTTTTGCCTCAAAATTTTTTAATCTACTTTTTACAAATAATACTATTAATAATTTAGGCAGCCATGAAAAGCAAAACGTGTTTGGATGTGTGTTGCAAAATATTAAATTAATTTTTAAATATTAAGAATTGCAGTGTTATTTTGATGCTGCTCTCTCTAACTACCTATTTATTTGTCAAATGTTCCAAAATAGTTATTAAAACGCAGAACTGTTAACGATTGGTCCTACTGAATTAGACAAATTTTAAATATATATTTAAACGATTACCTATTTTTAATTACCTCAAGTTTTTGAAAGATAATACTTACATTGGCTTTATTCCTAAATAACATTTTCTCACCTAAAAATACCTTGTAAAATACGTAAAAGATTGATTATATGTGTGATAACACAAATATTTACTGTTAATTATTTTCTTAAGGTTTTGCTGTATTTGATTATAAAGGCGTATTTCGCATAAGCTGATAAATAATTTAAAATTTTACACAAAAATCAAGTGTGAAACAAAGATGAAAATTTTATATAGCCTGTATGACAAAACAAAATGACGGCCTAATTAAATATTTAAAAATTGCTTAAAATTCCGTTTCCTAGAATTTCTTCTTCTTTACTACGCACCGTCACGGAACAATGGTTACGATGCGCACATTGCCTAAGAGAAAACAGTGCAACTTCGAACATATTCTTTAACTTCTTATTATTTTATCTCGCCTAATTTTGAGTTAATTAAAAAGGGTTATTTGAAAAAGTTGCTTCTTTTAGGAAGTTCTTACATAGTAAGTACAAATTAAACATCATATTGGATTTTAGCAACTTCGCCATGCATCATACACGATTTTTATTTTTTTTTCGCGAAAACAGTACAACGTACGAAGAAAGGTCAGGATACCGAATTTGCTCCAAAGTAGATGAGTATTTCAAAAATAATGTTCATTTTAAGAAAAACCAGTAGCGTACTATTTTTTCTTCAAAAATATTCATTCAAAATCTCGTTTGGATGCCACTGGCACACATTTACAAAAATATTTTACATCAAAAAATGCCATTTGATGGGAGAAGATAGTGTACCAAATTTGATAGAAATATCTACTCTGGTATGAAAGTTATGTTAAAAAAAACATTTTTTTTTTAACAATTTTAACAGCCTGTATATCGAAAGCGAAACATTTCAGGACATAATTTTATTTGAAATATTTACTTATTTTTTCGAAGTCTATGTGCTGTTAAAAAAGAGCATCAACTTAGAAATCACTCTGTATACATAAAAGAGATCTATTGTCATAAATTCTTAGTTGCGCATACGCAAACCTTTTTACTATCTATTCAAGAGAACGATGACTTCCGGCTTGACAAACACAATACAAAAATGTCGCAAAAACGGTGGAAAATATGTACAAAATGGATATGAAGAAAAATAAATTTAAATAAATCGGTAAATTGGCTTTTACCTGGAACATCCCTCGTAACGAATTCTACTACACACAGATAACACAGTTTGTACACGGTATCGCATATAAGAGTACAGGGATCTCGTAAACCAGAAGAAATACGATGTAAGTTAAATTAGAAGAGAGGTGCGTAATCCTATGTCAAGTAATATGCCGTTGAGAAACTTAGAAAATACAGAGTGATTTTGGAAATAGATATTCGTAAAAAAAGACCTTGCCAAACTTCGTTTTTTTTTCTGACTTGTTTTAAATAGATTTTGCAAAACCGAAATCATATTTTTATTGCAACTTTTTCTTCTCTACAAAACGGCCTAATCAAATTTGAATCTGACGTTACGTCTCTCAACCTCCCTAAGACGTTTTGTTTTTTGTCTTCGTGGACTCATCATTAACTTCATTTTTTAAATTCGAACTTGGATTTTTATTTCATTTTTTTTGAAAACCCTAAACTAATGATGTACCACTTGTATTTAGTAGTAGTATGTATAAATATTGAAAACTTAAAGGGCTGTGTACACCTGCGAAATTAATGAAACAAAAAGATCTGTCTGTATAAGGTGTATATTATCCTCGATATTATCCAAATCCAAAATTATAGAAAAGCGCTTTCGACTAACTTAGTCTTTTTCAGAAATGTATAGAGTAATAAAATGGGGAATTCCGTCCAGTTTTGCTAAATTTCGGGGTCGTCCATAGGCGTAGGTAAACTTTGTTTATAAATATATCAATAAAGATCCTTTTAAATCCCCGTCCTTTTACATACCTAATGAGGTTTTATTACTCTATAGATTAAATTTATTCCTCAATACATACATAATAGGCTAGTACTTAATGGGGGCAGGTTATAAAACACAGATTATTAATACTTTGTGACAATTGTGTTTTAAACATGTTAATATTTGCTGTTACACCATACTGCTAACAGTATTATAAAAATATTAATAAAATGGCGACATTCACTCCAACGAAAAGATGTTCTAACAATTATCCACTATCAGTGAGTGAAAAAGTTAATATTTTAAATATACATGATTGCATGAAACATGATTACCCTAGTTTTATTCTACAAGAAATTCTTGAACCATGTTCCTGATTGACTGGAATTGGAAAGTCTATCTTTCTCCAATTATTGCGGGAGAGAAAGATAGCAAGTTAAGGAGAACCTCCCAAGAAAATTCCAGGAAGACCAACAATAATCTCATGAAGACAAAAAACTCAAAAAAACAAATACCCACTCTATATAAAATTTTGATGGAGCTTGGCCAAGATGATAGTATTTCTTTGATAACTAGAAAACTCTTGTGGACAACTTTAAAAAATAGGATTTTGCCTGGGAGAAGTACTCTTACTGGAAAACGATGAAATTGTTTGCTGGCGACGAAAATAGTTGAGAAGTATAAAGCAATACCGCAGGGAGCAAAGAAAACTTTGTATCTTGGTGAGACGTGGATCAATGAAGGCTATATAGTACAAAAAATGTGCGAAGAAAAAATATACCGCCATATCATTGCGAACTAAATTCTATAGAACTTATATGGGCGAAAAGGATTTGTAGGAAGACAAAACACGAAAGATGTTAAGCTACTGTTTTATCAAGCCATTAAGGAAGTGACACCAGAGAACTGGCGAAAAGCAGTCCAGCATATGATGAAACAGAAGGAAAAAATGTAGGATATTGACAACCTGATCGATCAGACGGTCGACTCTCTAATTATAATGTCAAGAGGTGATGACAGTTCCTCAAATGACGAAGAATATAACCTATTATAATTTAATTATTGTATAATAATAGTTATTTTATCTATATATACATATATTATATAATATGTACATATTATAAATAATTTTTATTTTGTTAAAATTTTGTTCAATTTAAATTCTTTCTATAAGTATTCATCCGCACCCCTTTGTCGTACCCTCTTCCGAATTTATGAACGGATAACAATAGACAAAATCCATAAATTGACCCAAATGATGGATGGTACTACCTGCACTTAATGAAAAGAAAGAACTTTGCAATTAGATCAATGCCAGACTATGGAAGTGGTATAAGTGGAACATTTTTTGCATACCTAGTGAGGTTTTTATTACTCTATACAATTTTCAAACAGACTATAGTCATCAAAACTCAAAATATATTACATTTCGAGAACTACAATGTGTAGATAGAAACAAGTCATAGGTGTATAATATTAAAATTAATTAATTAAAAAGCTTTTAAGTACATTGGTTTTAGAACCATGTATCTTTCGGCCAGTTCACTGACGAATAAGTACATCTTTTGATTCTTTTCTTCTCGATTTTTTGACCTTGTCTACCATCTTTATAATTCAAGGTTTTTATTGCTGGATGTACTTATTTGTAAGTAGCATTTACTGCTTTTACTGGAGCTTTGAGGTCTGTGTACCCTTGCAACAGACAAAAAATACGATTATAGATAAAAAACAAAAAATTACCTTTTCAGAAGATATTATATAATGAATTAGAGGAACCTAGAAGGCTTAACTGGTCGAAAACCATACAAATTTAAAAGCGATTTGAGAAGAGTATCAGTCTTTGAAAAAACATTTAAACAAAAAAAGTCAGCTAGAAAAACTTTATTATGATAATTTATTCGCTAATTCCATGAATAAAACAAAAATGTCATGGAAAATTGTCAAAAATATTTATAAGACAAAATAGTACAAGAAATCTCTGATCCACATAAATACATACATACGTACACTAACAAAAAATCGTAGTAAAATTACCTCGATCTTCTGAAGTTATCTCTCCTTGACGATAGAAGAAAAACTTAAGAATCATTTTGATGGAAACTTTTCTCATAATCATACTTTGACTAAAAGACATGTCCCAAATTCAATGTTTTTTGAACCTATTACTAGTAACGAAATAAGTGATACAGTGAATAAATTTCCAAATAAGACTTCTGCAGGATTTGACTATATCCCCATGGCATTTATAAAGTTTCAATAAGTCCGCAGTGTTTCCCGAATGCTTTAAAACTGCCATTGTCGTAGCCATATTTAAGAAAGGAGACTCCTGTCTAGTAGAAAACTATAGACCTATTTCTCTACTAAGCTGCTCTAAAATTTTAGAAAAACCCGTTTATATCAGAATGTATTCTTTTTTGGTTACATATAATATTTTTTCAGATCGTCAGTATGGCTTTCGTCGGTGTCTACTAAAAGCGCTTGCGCTGACCTTGTTCAATATGTAACATGATCTTACTCGCGCTTTTGACACTGTTGATAAAGATTATATTGTTTAAAATTAAACAGTTTTGGGATAAGGTGTAATTTGAAAGATTAGGATCATTTCTTTTTTAACTGACAGGACATTTTCGGGGAGGGTTGACGGGTCAAAATCTGATCTTTTTGATCAAAATATAGGAACACTTCAAGGTAGTATCTAGCCCGAACATATTTCCCATGGTAGAGTATTCTTGTATGCCGATGATACCACAATTGTTGTCTCGGATCGCGACATGGCTGCATTGAGGAGTAAAGCCAATTTTATTATGAAGGAATTTTCTTCCTGGTGTAGGAAAAACAAATTTATGGTTAATCAGGCGAAAATTGTCTGTATGAAAATTAAAACCGTACGCAAAACATCATGTGAACTCATTTTTGGTCTAGATGGTCATAAGCTACCTTTAAGTGATTCAATAAATTTCTTGGGTGTCTCCATTGATAGTGATTTAACCTGGAACAGGAAAATTTCTAAGGTGTGTTCAAAAATCAATAAAACTTGTTTTAAACTTTTTAAAGAATTATATAATTCTTAAAACCCTTCAAGTGTTTGCTATGCCTTTGTTTATTCTTCTGTTACTTACAATACTGTTGTATGGGGTCAGTCATCCGACATTAGTAGAGTATGTGTGGCACAGAAACGGGTTGTTCGTATTATTTTTGATCTGTCGTACTCAACGTCGTGTCGGGAAACTTTCCGCAAAAATATTATTCTTACTGTCCACTCAATTTATTTACTAAAATTGTTGAGTTATTCTCATAAGAACAAACATCTTTGCCGGCTTAATAGTTCTTACTATAACTACGACACTCAGAATAAGTCTAATGTCTCGCTTTTAAAGCACAATTTAGAAATGTATAACAAATCTTCTTTGTATGCCGGTACATATTTAAAAAAAAAATATTGTTTAAAAAGCAGCCATATTTTACGCATGATAAAAGAGAGAAATAGGTGAACCTATTTAACAAAAGCCAACAAAATATGACAGTCAGTGGGGTAATACAATTATGATAATATTGAATTCCTTTTATATAATAGACAAGTTTTGTTATTTCTCAAATTACCTTAATTCGTTTAACCAAAATAGACATTTAAATATAGAACAAATCGTAAACTTGTAAGAAAAGAAAAACAACCAATAGAAATTGACTACAAATCGGATTGGAAGCCCTGATGTGACGTCAAAGCGAAAGAAAGACACTGTTCAAAGATAAGCTGTTAAACAGAACCTTGGCAGTTTTGGTTAAAAAGCCTGTTAACTAATAATAAGTAAATTTATTGGAAATAAAAGATGAAAGAGGTGCAAAAACCTGTGTAATGTCAATAAATTACAAAAACTATGAGAAGCAACATAAATGTTTAGATGTAATATAAAAATAAGACTAATAGATATCTTTTAATCTTTAAGCAAAAAGCGACACTAGTGATCGGTTTAGATGCAACATACTTTGGTGTATGAGATAAAATTCCAATGATCTATCAATAATTCTGTTGCTTTTATAAAAGGTTAATATTTTGAGTGAGGTAGACTCTGTTAACTCATTAGTAGAGTGAAAGAAATTGTGAATATCTGAAGCAGTTAGTTTAATTGTTCTAGTTGTTTATTGAAGTTTTTTATTGCATGTAATTTATATACAGGGTACAAAATCTTTTCTTTTTGTAAGTGCTAATTGATTAATTTAAATTTAGCTTTGCGTTTAAACAAGTGTGTCGATTCATGTAAACATTTTTTGTCTTTAGGGAAAGTAAAAAACCTTATATTCCTATCAAAATTCTTTGCCTGATTATCCCCGACACACCCGAAGACAGCACACTTCATTTTGTTAAAGATAACTATATGTATATGATATATATATATATATATATATATATATATATATATATATATATATATATATATATATATATATATATATATATGCATATATATATATATATATATATATATATATATATATATATATATATATATATATATATATATATATATATATATATATATATATATATATATATATATATATATATATATATATATATATATATATATATAGCCTGTTGCGGAATTTGTTACTGCTGATTATGATTCCTCAATGGATCGCTCTTATGAAAAGGTGTTCAGCGCGCTATGTTTTTAAGTCATTATTATTTTTTGAGTATATAAGGCACTAGTTTTGATATAAAATAATGGTATAATTAAGTAAATAATGTGAATTTATATAAAACATTATTAAAATAAAAATGTAGATTATAAAATGCTTAATATTTTAAAAATATTGATTGGAAAATGTAGGTGAAAGGGCACTTCACCCCACTTCACCCGCGTCCCCTGGCGAGCCGTCACTGATATTATCATAATCTCTGTATGTTATACATCCTTTTTGAATTATTTATTGGAGGTTCCTGAAAAACTGAAAAGACAGGATTGTGATCTGATAAATATTCAGAAATACCCAGTGATCTAGGTTCTAATGATTCTGCATTTTTGGAAGCAATTATCACGTTAATAGGGTTATACTTTATTTGTATGTAGATTTATCCTAGTAGCCTCAGAGACACGTTGTGACAAATTAAATGTGTCAAAAACTTTTTAGTCTGTTTGAATAAGCAGACTGACTCAAAAAACCCATATTTATAGCTCTTGCAAGAACTATGCAATCGTAACTCTATGAGATAATTCAGAGCATATCTTCTAAGTTAACTAGATATTGATTAGCATTTCCAGATCGCTGTTGGTACACATTGACTAAAAAAACCCTAGTTTTTATTTTAAGGTATATTACTATAAATTCAAAATCTTTAATTGTTTGGGTTTACTATAGAAAATTTTAGGTTTATTTTAATATACAGTGCAACTCGGCCACCACCACCCTGCCTGTCTTTTCTTAAAAATGTATGCCCTTTTATATTAAAACAATTACTATCATATGACGAATATATTTATATATGTGATGGATTAACATCGAATTTTAATTCTATGCGTGTTTATGGTGTAGTCACAATTATACAACTATCAATGTAATGGACTATCTGTGTAGTAATTTCATTTTGACTGGTAGAAGCCACTATAACCCTAAGTTCTCGTTCTTTTATTGTGTGGTTTCTAAAAATTTTATAAATAATTTTTTAGGTCCAATTAGAAAAAAAAAACGAATTTAGAAAGTATACTATAATCGAAGGAAGTATATTTTCAAAAACGTTGGCAGCTTAACATTGGTTAGATCATTAACAAACTTTGAAAGATAATCAGTAATAGTATATTATTGGCTGGCTAAAACCATAAAAATCTGTGAAACAGGCCTATTCTTGACAAACCTGTACTTTTGTCACGGTTTTATATCCGCGTGACATATGGTTCTGGAAATACACCAAGGTTAACTACCTCTTTGTATAATTATATTTAATTAGATGAGATTAAAATATTAAAAAATTGAATGTCGTAACCTAATAATACTAAGATAAATGTAAAATAATTACCATTCAATTGTTCTGGAAGTTTATTGAAGTTTTTTGTCGTATTAAATTTATATACAGGGTACACTAATTAATGGTAAAATCATTACCATTAATTAGTGTCACTCAATGTCGGAAAATTGTAGTGTCGAAATATTTCTTTCTGATTTTACTCTACTAGAATGATAAAACAATTTGACGATTAACACAAAAATATATATTTCGAGGCCCAAAAGTATCTGTAAAGCCAAATGAAAAAATAATATACAAGTAACATTGCTGGTAAGCTGATTTCTTAATATTATATTGTTTGAAGTGGTCAAATAGTTAAAATCTCAAGATGACGTATTCCCACGTGTTTTACAAAAAAGAAATTTTTCCAGCACTTAAGGATCCTTATTTAAAGAAAATAAATAATAAAAAAAGATTCATAAACGTTCGCCTTTCAGGTATAGAATGTTTGAATTTGCAAAATAGGTATTATTTTGAAAATTAAATACTATTATTGTTCTTTTATTTAGTTTTTTAAATGTTCCATACCCGTATAGCAACAGTGGATCGTTGACACTTTAACTTACATATGTTTATGTGAATGGTTTCTTGTGTTTCGTGTTACAGGGAGTGGACTCATATATTCCTTCCAAAACAAGCACTTACATTATACGGTTCCATTCTTTTAGAGAACGCGCTAGTAAGTACTACTACGGTCGTTATCGCATTACTACAACTACTACCTACTATTGCTACTGTTATGAGGACGCCGTTGCTACACGAGCTTCGCAGATGATTATCTACATTTTTGGAATCCAGAGTGGATTGTGCAAATGTTATAAATGCTTTGTTAAATAAATTGTTGTTCGCCAAAGCAGCTACCTTTTACTTAAAACTATTTAAAAACAAAGAAACTTAAATTGTTTATTTCGTATTAAGTTTTGAGGTAAAATATCAATATTATCAAATATATTTTCAAATGGCCAACATTAAACGATCCAGTTTTTATAACTCACTGACTATTACCAACAGCGTCTTCAAGTAGAAAAGTGTAACTCAAAGTTTAAAGTTTGAATTCAGAGTTTGATATCTGAGTTCAGAGTTTAAATTCTGGGTTTGAAATCTGATTTTAAAGTTTAAAGTTAGAATTCCGAAAATGAATTTAGAGTTTAGATTCTGAATTATAAATAAACTATGTGTGCCCTTCACGGTTTCGTATCTTTTCTTCGGAAGCCGTATTTTTTTCAGTTATATCTGAATATATATTTTTTTCTGGTTGGAATTGATTCCGTTACCCCTTGCAGAATTAGATACTTCCCCTGTTGTCGTTCCAATGAACTATCTTTAGTCAGTTGGTATATTTAAAACAATGCTACAATATATTTTATAACAAGTGCCAAAAATAAATATTTTGTTACAGGTTGCAATCAAAATAATAGATAAGTCCCAACTAGATGCTAGCAATCTCCAGAAGGTGTATAGAGAAGTAGATATAATGAAAAGACTGGATCATCCTCATATTATTAAACTTTATCAGGTAAGGCAGTAATAATAATGTGATAAAAACACAAACTTTTATTAAATAACTTTTATTAAGACTTCGCTCTCTTTGCATAAGTGAAATTAGTTGATATGGTAATTCCATTTTGAGAAATCGATGTTCAAATGCCGTAATATAAGAAATTCTCTAGTTCTAACTGTGGAATTGTAATAGGTTAATCTTGAAAAGAAAACATATTTTCTAGATCATTAAAAAAATGTAAAAGTTCTTATCTAATTTTTAGTTCGCCACTACCAATTACATGTTGTAAACACAAACATATCACATATTTGCTATAAAAGGAAATTATTTGAAGTTAAAAAAATAAACAATGCCATGTTACCATTACCAATCTCTTAATTTGGAATATCAAACGCTTGTTTTTTTATGTTACAACCATTTAACTAAATTATACTTGTAATTTACCGGCAATTATATGTCGAGCGGGACTAGAAATAGTTACATAATTAGAAATGAGACTAACACTGGCTTACCGTTGTTGACTTTATTATAATTTAGCTTATTATCTAACTGTGTTTTGTGGATTTTTACCAATTTTTTTTTTGATAAACTTTGGCTAGTTCAAAAGAGCTTTCAGAATTAAAAATAAATTGGCGTGCTTCCTGGACTAATAACTGAGATTTCTGGGTCAATAGTCAAAAATTTATAATTTGCAAACATTTTAGAAAACATGTTTTTGGAGAAATTTATATTTTTCATTAAAGTTACTTTATCGATATTTATCCATACCCTATCATTACATACATTTGTATTTGGAAATTTAGTGAAGTATGTCATGAAAATATACCCTAATTGAGGATACACTCATTCTTTTTAAAAAGAACAATTTCATTTTATGTCATTTCCATCCTTATAAATAAGAGCAATAAACATTATAAATAATATAAAAAATATAATTGTCACAAGTATGATTGTTAATATACTGTTGTATACTAATCAAATTTAATATACCTTAGTAGTACCTTAGTAACAAATTCCAAAGATCCTCCCTTCTCCTGATTAATTGAATTTTATGTTGTATACTCAAATTCCAGTGGCGAAAATAAAGCCTCGCAAACCTTGCCATCAGTGGCGGCTCGTCAGGGGACGTGTGTGAAGCGCCGCTTCACCTACGTTTTCCAATCAATTTACTTAAAAATAAAAATATTTTTAAAATATTAAGCATTTTATAATCTATATTTTTATTATAAAAAAGCAGTATGATTTATATAAATTCACATTATTTATTTAATTATACCATTATTTATAGACTCCCCCCGTACGCCGGCTTTCGAGCTTAGATTTGTTTACGGCAGTTGCTATGGCAACGCAATGGTGAATATCCGTAAACAAATGGAGATGGGAGCGACATAAACTGCCGCTGTAAAATGTTAGTAAATTACATATTAACCGCTATAGAAAGAAAAATTAAAAATAAATGTGTTAAACAAAAAACGCTTGTTCGCTTGTTATAAAATTATTGTAAACTAGTGCGCTCGGATCATCAGAGGCGGAAGCAGTTTTGCATCGATCAAATCAAATCAAAATTAGCAAGAATACAGAAAATAAAAAAATTGCTATTTTAAATAAAAAAATTGCTATTTAAAATAAAAAAATTGAAGTCACCATAGATCCATTATAGCTTAAGCAATAGATAACTCATTTAAATGGAACGCCTTGAATCGGTCCGGAAACATCAATTCTCGCCGAAACTATATTATTTCGTAGGGTAACCCTCCACTCGCGAACGGGAACGAGACGAGAAGAGATCTTTTAGTGAAAACAATATTGAATTTGGCTGTTATTCTTTGGGGTTGAAATTTGATACAGGCTAGCTTGAAATAACGTTTCTACGAGTAAGCATACGTTTTAATAGAAAACCAACTTATTCCTACTAAAAAACTGAATAACTAAGCCAAAGAAACAACGTTAAATATTATTTTAATTAAAAAGCAGTTTTAAACCTATTAACTTATACAGGTAGAAGAAATTTTTTTGCTTTTTGAGATACTTGTATGTACGGGGTGAGTTATTATATTATGACACCCACCTACAGGGTATTTATTAACAAAGATAGAGAAAAAGTGTAAATTACAAAAAGAGTATCGTAAGAAATACGTTTTTTTTTAGTGGAATACATACAAATATATAATTTAATTATTGGCGCAAAGCGTTTATTAATTATTTTAGTTTAACGGCAACATTACTTGTTATATAAGTCTAAGGTAATATTATAATATAATGCAAGACTTTAACTTAATTTTAAACCAAAATAATTGAAAAACGGGTTGCGCCAAAATAATTAAACTATATATTTTTAAAATCAAGAACAAAATAACATTTATAAAAATTCTAAAAATACGGGTATTCCATTTAAAAAAAAAGTAGTTCTTTATATTTTTAAGCATGTGATAGTCGTTTGTTTTTTTCATAACGGGTTCTGGCGTTTTTAAAGAAACCTTAAAGCTTTTATGTTTATACATTTTTCTCTATCTTCGTTAATAAACTCTGTAGGTAGGTGTCAAAATGACTCACCCTGTACATTTTTGAAAAAAGTCAAAAAGTAATTGTCACTTTTTAAAATTATATAATCAAAGAGAAACTAAAGCGGGTTAATGCAAAAGGTTAATATAAACGCCATAGAAGAATATATACAGCGGGGGATAGCCGCAAATTATTTTTGGCAAAAGTCTGCAGTCGCTATTTTTGTCTGCCGGAATCGATTTGGAAGGGCCTGAATGTTGCCGTGTTTTGTTCGATCTGCTGCGTAGCTATATTGACCTATTATGTCACTTTCGGTTAGACCTGCTAATTTGCTCCATTTGTAACATTTATGTCGCTATGACACTACTTTAAATTTTATTATCCTATAACTTACAACTAGATGGAGTTAGTCCGACAGCAGTACAATACGATCAGCCGTAGCTTTAAAGGTATATTTTAGATTACATTTAATAACGATTAAAGATAGTTCGTATTGGAAACATACAATGTCATTTCGTCAAAACGAGTTTGACAAAATATGTACATCATCTTTCGCCTCAAAAAGCATTCGATTTAGATTAATATCAATAAGGATGACCTTTGGCCGTTTTCAGTGAAAATTCTAAACACCCCGTAGTTCCCACTCTGTAATAAAACAGCACTGTACAAGTGAGCACTTATTAAAAGAACGCGTATGGATAAAGCGCTGAATCAAAAAAGCGCGTAAAAATAACGTATATTAAAACAAGTGCTGTAAGAAAATAACTAAAAGAACACAGCGCAGATCGTAATAGCGCCGTAAGATATTAGCATATATAACACCAATATTAGTTCCCTGGGTTAGCATCTTGAACAATAAACTGAGTGATACATTTTTTTGCATATTGAGTTAGATGGGCGGGTCGGTGCCACTAGGTGGATTTGTGACAAGTTAACACTAGGTTAGTTAAAGCCATACTGACATACATTAAATTTATATGGAGAAATCATCTTATGTGTGATGGCTCCAACAATGACTTTAACAACTAATCTGATGCTAATGATACTGTTCTACCTATTTAACAAAATAGTCATAATAAACTGTATTAATCACTTTTTTTTCAAGTTACTAACTTAAGGAGGCTGATGGTTCTGTAAAAAAACAACTGAGTTGTACAATGGCAATAAAATAAGAGTGGCAGATATAAAAGATGAATTCATTCTCGCAATGGACTTGATTAAAGAACGTTTCGACCCTGAACTTAACATCGTAACAACTGGAAACGAAGAATTGGTTTTAGTTAAAGAAACGGATGTTCGAAGAACAAACATAACAAAGTGAACGAAAACACTTGTTTAAAATGTCCACTTCATTTTTTTTATAAAAAATAAATAAATCACATGGCAATTGTTTCGCCAATAATGTGGATTGATCAGACATTAGATTTTAATCTCCTAATATTCTTTGAGAGCTAACATATGTGTCCACAGTGTTGGCGAAACAATTGTTATGTAATTTACTTACCTTTTGTAAAAAAAATTAAGTGGAAATTTGAAATAAGTGCTTTTGCTTAGTTTGTTAAAATAGTTCTCCATCAAGTAACGCGTAGTTCTGTTTAACAAACATTATAGTAAGTGAAAATTTACGAATACCGAACAGCACCGAAATAAAGGAAAACTGAAGACACATCCTGGGTTCTGCGTAGAACTGCTGCAGTCATTAAGTGACAGCAAGCCAGGAAAGTACTTGATCGGAAAAACGCTAGTACAAACAAACAGTAAAATATTTGTCCGAGTCGCTAACATATTTTCATGTTCCAGTAAAATTAATAAAGAGATGTGATTGCGACCTTCCGACCAGTGAAACAAATTAATTTTGGCGTACCTAAATCTGCAGTGTAAGATCAAGCTAAGTTTGCAACATCTGGAAAAATCAGGGGGTCATTTGCCAGCCAGAAGAAAAGTTTCACAGGGCGACGGATTTTATGTTAACTCTATATATATATATATATATATATATATATATATATATATATATATATATATATATATATATATGGTGAATTATTAGTATGTGCACGAGCGATATCTCTTAAAATATTGGGCTTAGAAAAAAAAATGTAATGTAATTTATGCGGATCAACTTACTGTATATTCTAAAATTAATAGCATGACTTTATATTTTCCTGACATTCCATTTTTTCTAAAAAAATTGACCTTTTGAAAACATGGATGGAAGAATTTTGTAGGTTTTCTAGTGATCTAAGGTTTTAGGTGTTATCTCTTACGGTTTTACACCAAATTCAATCTTTTGGAATTATTCCCGTTTTCTGAAATTAAATGTTATTAACACCTCAAAACCGGAGGTACCCCGTGAGGATACGTATGCTACACAAATTTAAATCTATTACTAATTAACAATAACAACCTAGAATAAATAAATAAAAAATGAGTTTTGTTTTTGTTGCACAATAATTTAGAACTAATTATTATTAATTGACAATAACAATCTAAAATGAATAAATAAAAAACTACAGAAAATGGTCAAAAGTGACCACCCTCCTGTTGCCAACAAATTTCGGCGTGATTGTTCAAAAAGCATTTCTCATTCGTTCTTCCATATTTTGTGTTGTTGGTTCTTCAGTATAAACCCTATTTTTGACATAAACCCACATCATGTTCATGTTAGGGGATCTCGGAGGCCATCGTATTGGTCCTGCCCGTCCTATCCACTTTTCATGGAACTGATTATTCAGCCAAGTACTCACAGCACGCTCCATCTTGTTGGAGATACTTATCTCTTATTCTAACGAGAGGAACATTTTCCAAGTATTCAAATAAGTTCTGTTGCAAAAAATCTAGGTGCCTGGGACCATTTAAGGTATCATTGAGAAAAAAGGACCAATATAGTATCTGAGTAGTAGTGAAAGTTATGTCTATTGACAAATCCATTCCGGTGAAAAGTGCACTCGTCCGTAAACATTATGAAATCCACAAAATTTGCCCTTGCATTTAATTGTTGTTGTATCCAAAAAAATTAATTCTTATTTTTAAATCAATATCAATTAGTTCCTGATGTAACTGTATTCGATAAGGATGGAATTTATTTTTCGATATAATTCTTCTTACCGATGTTCGACAAATTTCTAATTCCCGAGTAAGTTTTCTTGTACTTACTTGGGGACCTTCCGTTATAGTGATCATAACCCAAAATTCGTTTGCCTCATTTGTTACAGTTTTGTCCTTATTTTGTTTAATATAATGAACACTTCCGTGTTATCAAACCTTTCCATTATGCTTTGGAAACATATTTTTGAGGTTGACGCGCTCACTCGGGATATTTCACTTTGTACATGCAACTCGCCAACAGGGGATTTTTAAAACATTCTCTCAGATCATAAATCATATCGATTAATTCATTTTGCGAATAATAACTACTGTTTATTTTCGTTAATAAGTTTTCTTATATCAGCAAAACAACAAGCAATACACAGAAAATGACAAATAAATAAAGCAACATTCTCTGACAGTTTTTTATTATTAAAAGAAAAAATCAGCTGTTACGTTGTTTCGTCAATAAAGGTGTACATAAACGACAAAACTTTTCAAATTTTCGCGTTCTAAATGTCTGCTCAAGAGAATTGTGCTGTTTGCAAAAAAAATATCAGATCAAACCAACATGTGATTGAGTGCACGCGTTGTTGTGCCTGGTTCCATAAGGGATGTTCAGGTTTGTCGAATTCTGAATTTGACAAAAACTACTCCCAATGTAAGAAGAATGGTTCCCATGACTGGTCTTGCAAGAGCTCCAGCGGTGTTCAAACTAAACGTATATCGTTCGGAGGCACGTCAGATAACTCAACTACCTCGAATAATCCCACTTCTAGTGGAGGCAAATGAAAAAATCGTGCAACCCCTCTCCCTACTCATCCCACTCAGAACATCACACAGGAATCTGTATTACGGAGTCAAATTAACAATTTGGAAACTGCAGGTAATGCGACCATTAATGATGTGGTTTCCCTCATTTCCCAGGTATTAACACTGCTTTTAGATCAACAACAAAAGACTGATAGGCTCCTGACTGAATTAAGAAATACTGAACAACAAAAAATCGATAAACTTGAAAAGGAAATTATGGAAATTCAAAATCAACTGTCTACTAATAACAGTCCTCCCCCCCTGTCATCCACTATGACCCCCACGCCACTCTGCAGTCAGGAGGTCATTATACATGAAACCTATGAAAGGCAGTTAAGAGCTAAAAACGTTATTGCATATAACATTCAAGAGAGCACATCACAGCTTTCTGCAGAAAGGATTGACCATGATAAAGCCCGCTTTGTGAGTGTACTTGGAAAAATGGATTTAAATACAGATGTGGATTTTAGAGCGTCAAGGATTGGGCGCATATCAGATAAATCGAGGCCCTTAAAAATAACCTTTGCTAACACAGAATTAGCTAAAAACTGCTTAAGAAATAAACACAAACTTAACGGCTCTAACATAAAGCTAAAGAACGATCTTACTCAACTTCAGCGAGATCAAGTAAAGAATTTATATAAAGAAATGGATAGAAGAAAGGAAAATGGAGAACAGAATCTAGCTGTAAGGTTCAAACGGGGGATTCCGTGCATTGTCACAATTAATAACAACAGTAATGATAGCAATATTTTAGTGGGTGGTGCCATAAACTGACATGCAAGGTACATTCCATTGAATATATACTGTCAAAATGTGGGAGGTATGAAGACTAAATTAAATACTTTTAAAACAGCAGTTCTGAATTCTGGATACGAGATCATAATAATTGTGGAGTCATGGTTGGATGGCGATGTTGGTGATTCGGAGATGCAGATTGACGGATATAATATCTACCGAAGAGACAGATCAGCGGAATCTAGTGAGAAAAAACGTGGTGGTGGTGTCCTAATTGCAGTTCGTGCAAATTTAAATTCGAACTTAATTCATAATGATAACCCCTCAGTTGAGCAAATTTTTGTATTAGTTAAATGTAGGTTTAAGGACATCATTATTGGAGGCTTGTATATACCTCCCAGTAGTGATGTTGGTAAATACGTAGCACACTGCACAACTGTGGAGTCGTTGCGTCAGGAATATCCAGACACTAAGCTGCTCGTTTTCGGAGATTACAATCTACCAGAAGCCACATGGTATAACGATAACTTAGGGACTCTAGTTAATTGTCCAGTGGGCTCTTCGGCTGTCCACGTAAGTGAATCATTTGGGTTTCTTAATTTATTCCAAAATGTCACCATACCTAACAAACGTAATGTATACCTTGATTTAATTTTTAGCAGTTTTGAATCTTTAGATGTACTCCCAGATAGTCTTCATCATTCTGCCTATGAATTTGTTATAGAAATTGTTCCTTGTAATAATATATTGAAGCAGGATGAAGAGTACTGGGACTTTAGGCAAGCTGATTTTATAGGTTTAAATGGTTTCTTTGCATCGGTGGATTGGGATGGTATGATAAATCACTCTTCTGATGCCAATGGCGCGACAAACACCTTTTACGACATTGTTAATCAAGGGATCCAACTGTTTGTACCGCGCAGACGATTTGTTTCAAGCAATTTTCCAAAGTGGTACTCTACAGAGTTAAAAAAATGCATTGTTGATAAAAAGAGGGTACATAAATTATATAAAGAATCAGGCTTATACCACCATTATTTACACTTCTCCGAGTTGAGAACAACATGTAAAAACCTCACTACTCTATATTATGCCCAACATCTTGCGAGAGTTGATGCTGACATAAATACCAATCCGCGCAATTTCTGGTCATTTGTAAATCAAAATCGTTCATCATTTAGTTTGCCATCTACAATGTTTTTGGATGATGTGAGGATTTCAGGGGGTGTAGACATAGCTAATGCTTTTGCAGCATATTTCTCAACTGTTTTTGCTAACCAGAACACTCCTGTACCCGATTATATATCAAATCCTCATGTTAACATAATCTATCGATTGTTTTCAGTATCTGAGATTTTTGAGCAGATCAATGGATTGCCTGATAAATTATCTTCGGGAACGGATGGGATTCCGAACTATCTGCTGAAACGTTGCGTCTGCACCTTGTCTCAGGCTCTCACTATGCCTTTTAATGTTTCATTAAAGTTTGGTCAATTCCCGGATACATTTAAAGAGGGTTTTCTGGTCCCAATCCACAAAACCGGTGATAAGGAATCTATTAAGAATTATCGTAGTGTCTGTATCCAATCTAGTATTCCTAAGTTATTTGATGCACTCATGTATGGGCAGCTTTCGTGGTTATGTATAGACTTAATCTCAAATTACCAACATGGTTTTGTGTTGGGCAGATCTACGGTCACCAATTTGGCAGTCTATCAGTCGCGTCTGCTGAGCGCCTTGGAGAGGAATGTTCAGGTAGATTCTATCTACACGGATTTCTCCAAGGCGTTCGACAGAGTTAATCACAAGCTACTATTGGCTAAGATTTCTGCTTTGGGTTTCGGTGAACATCTTGTTCAATGGATCGAGAGTTATTTGCAAGGGCGGACGTACAGGGTCAGAGTTGGTGGCTTCAGGTCTAACCCAATCGCAGCCGTCTCGGGGGTGCCTCAAGGCACACACTGCTCTCCCTTATTGTTTAACCTTTTTGTTAATGACGTTTATAATTCTATACTGCTTTCTGATGTTTTGATGTTCGCTGACGATCTTAAAATATTTAAAGTGATTGAATCCACTGTCGATTCGGATGGCTTACAGTCGGACCTGGACCGATTTGTGGAGTGGTCGAGAGTAAACGGACTAGCTCTTAACACTGGTAAATGTAGTTACATTAGCTTTTTTAAAGGACAATTAAAATTCAATACATATTATAATATTGCTGGTGCGCCTCTGGATAGAGTTAACACAGTGAAAGACCTTGGAGTGATTTTTGATTATCGTCTCTCATTCAGTGACTATATTAATTCAGTGACTGCTAAATCAAGCAAATTGATAGGTTTTATCCAGAGAACCAGCGGAGATTTATCTGTTAATTCATTAAGACTAATTTATTGTACTGTAGTAAGATCTGTACTAGAATATGCCTCTGTGATATGGTCGCCAAATTATGAAGTTTATCAGTATAGTATAGAAAAATATCAAAACAGATTTCTCAGGCTATGTGCCTATAAATCAAATATTATCATTGTTGATCATAATTATGAACACATCCGTAGTATCCTTAAGTTAGATAAATTAACCAACAGAAGAACTGTTAACGATGTGAGCCTATTGTTTAACCTCTTAAACGGCCGGGTGAGATGTCCAGCTCTTCTACGGCTGATTAACTTGCATGTACCATATAGATCGCTTAGAAGAACTGAACTTTTTTATATTGAACACCATAATACCAATTTTGGTTTCCATTCACCTATTACAAGGGCAATGAGATTTGCGAATCAGCATGAAGCGCTTGACTTTTTTTCATCTGGCTTGAATTATGTAAAAAGAAAAGCCTTACATATTTTGAGTATGTCACTGTGATGTGATTTGCTCATCGCCACATAATGCGGACTTTCTGTTTAAATAGGTCTCAAATAGTTTCTAAGTAAACATAGATACATAGTACTTTTGTAATAAAATGGGATGTACCCGTAAAATTTGCAAATAAATAAATAAATAAATAAATAAATAAAATGTCATGGCCTACCTAGGCCTAGGACTAATTTAATTTGAAAATATAGGATTTGGAACAAAACTGTAAGAGGTAGATACCTACAACTTTAGATCACTTTCCAATGATCTAAAGCCTACGAAATTGTGCATTCAATGGCATATTTAAAAGTTAGGTAGTGCCATTTGAAAAAATCGAATATCTATGATTTTAGAGATTCCAAGTTCCATTAATGATTGCTCGGAATTAAGAAAAGTTGAGAAACTGCAAAACTGGCTTTATTTAGCAGATTTAATGCCTATTGGAGCTGCAAAATAGCAGTTGCCTAAAGTCAAGGATATGCGAGTTAATCAATTTTTTCGAAAGGTGAAGTTTTTTTACAAAAAGTGAAATGTCACGAAAACGGTCCATTACACACACCATATATGTTACATAGTCATGCTAAAATTGACCAAGGTATTCAAATTTCCAATAAAAAATGGAAAGTTCCATTTAAAAAACAACTTTGATACGGCCCGGTTTTATGGAAGACCCTGTATAAATAAAAATAATATTAGAATATGCAGCAAGTTGATTCGCATAAATTTTATTAAGAACATTTTTTTCTAAGCACAATGTTTTCAGAAATATCGGTCGTGCTTATACTAATGGGTAAACAGGTAAGAAACAAAATGCTTAGCCATATATGGATTGCTGAACACTAGCATTCGATAGGACACAATAACATGATTAATGGAAAGGGAGTTTATTATAAAAAGGAGTTTAAAGAATTTAGTGAAATTAATGTATAGTGATATGAACTATTCGTTATGTACTTAATGTTATCCACATTCAGTTTTTTCATTTCCTGCCTCTAATGTGATAATATTTGAATATTCTTCAAGGAATCGAAGACGAAACGTTGGCATCGGCCACTGTCTAAATACAAGAATCATGGTATTAAAAGTAAAGTCTTGTTCAAAAGAAATCTCATTTGCCTTATACAAATTGACCTAAAATTAAAAGGTTATTAAAATGAGGTTTAACTTTTTTCGATCTACTAGGCCATTCACTACTGATCTTATGCATTTGGTTTCTAGTGTGGCTTACGCAAAGCTGCTCGCTTTTAGCTGCGCCAGTGAGGAATAAACAATTTACTCATTTTCCAAATATAAAATAAAAACGGCTAGTAAACGTTACCTTTAAAGTTTCGTTGACGCTAGTTACAGCTATGAGTGCTCTGGCTTTGAATGATGTCGTGGCGTCGCCTGGCAATGTATTATCTGTTTCCACTGTCTCCACTTGCTACCATGGTGTTGGCAGTAATCAATATCAGTTTAATAATAAATCGTTAACCTGTTCGAGTATAAATTAAATATGTAGACTGTTATAATAGACCAGAAACGTTTATTTTCGAAAACTGCCGAACGGATTACGTTATTGCGTAGGGCTGCCGGACTATGGGATCTAAGTCCCTATTGTTTTTGCAATTTAAACGTAATTTTTAGAAAAGACCGTTTAAAAAAAACACTTATCACGAATAAAATGATTTTATTCGGTCAGATTCCAAAATTACAATAAATTTATATATTAAAAGGGCTTGTTAACTCTACGACGCGCGACGTCTATACCTAAACTTAACTCTTACCTACTCATGGCTATATTTATATGCTTTTCTTATCTAAAAGCAAACGTCTTTAATGACTAGAAAGTGTATGGTAGTTTCTAAATAATAGATATATAATTCCTCCCTCCTTAATTTTCAGAAAACAGGGGTTTATCACTTTTTTCTGAATCTTCTGCATCATGGAGTTATATATATATTTAACAGGAATTTTAATATTCTTTGAAATATAATTATAATATAAAATAAATAAAGACAGTAATATTATAACCATGACTAAAATTATTGTTACATATGTTCAACTGACTTGGTAGTAAAATTATTTTTAATTCTTCTAGTTTGTGATTTTGTATTTGGTTAACTAAATGTTGAGCTTGTTTTATTGCATACTAGTATACAGGTTCTACTAGTATTTTTAGTAGTAATTTTAACTGAAAATCAGCAATTTCGTTTACATCTCTTTTAAATGAGAAGTTATTAATTTCAACTTGACAATCATCAAGAGATATTAAAGAAGGCGAGATTATTAACTCCTATTTAGTTCAAAACTAAAAACATTAACTTTTTACTAAATTAGGTTTGTCAGGAATAACTAACACAGTATTGTCTTGTACTTTTTTGATAGTACTCGTAGTAAAATTTTGAAATGGGGCACTCGCTCCTGGCTTGAGTTAAGGTGCTGTACAGGTATGGTTCATCTTTTGTCAAGTCTTCTAGTTTGCAGAGATGACTGTTTTCAATCCTGGGATACTCCTGTGGGCTGTTGTAGAAGTCTTCTCTTGTAAGTAATATATAGGGATGTTGGATGTTAATAGTATGGTTAAGGATAGGAATACGATATATTTAATACAAAATATAAATGGTTGGAGAGTGTTTTGAAAATATTATTAAGTCATTGTGTATTAACGCTTGAGTCGTCATAATCTCATAGTAGGAAACTATTGGATTTCGTTGTGACTAGGACCAACATCAGGATCCATAACTTGATCATCGTCTGAAACAATGAAATCATTTTTAAGTTTTCTTTGTTACTTAAGACGTCTTTTATAAATAGGGGTTTTGTTGGCAAGAATTTTCCCTTTTTGTGACGAGTTACTAACATTTTTAAGTTTTCTATACAGGGGCATTCGCTTTTGTCTACTGGCTGTTTATACATACACGAGTTTAGACGTGCCGATTTGTGGGAGGTCACATAAGTTTTCATTTCGTTTTTCGAGAATTTTCTTTAATGAATCTTTTAATTTATCGTAAATTTATTTATTAATGTAGTTTATGTTTTCGCGGTGTTCGATCGTAAGTTGGATTTGTAATTCTTCTTCTGAAAGTTCAAGGAGATTTTTGCAATCTAATTTTCCTTTAATTATTTCAAAAGGCGTATATTTGATACTGAATTATTGTAAGAAAGGATTGCAAGTGACATTAACTTTGCGATGGGTTCTTTAGGTTTTTTTTTGAGGATAGAAAGTAGCGTTTTTTGTTGTTGAGTGAACACGTTCTATTGTACTATTTGAGTTTGGCTTATGGGGAGTTATAAAATATAATTGAATATGGTGTAGCACACAAAGGTCTTGTATTAGTGCGGTTTTAAAAGAGGCTTGGTTAGCTGTTGTTATTTTTCATGGGATGCCGTACTATTTGATATATTCGATTAATCTACCGGCAAACTAGGGGCTTATTTCTGAAGAGATGTAAGATGAGAGTTTGGAATACTAATTTTACATTCTTAATGTATTTTTGAAGGGAAGTTGCGAAAATAATTATATCGTCTGTATAGACAAGACACATTTTACCTTAAAGGCCTTGAAGAATATTATCCATGATACCTTGAAAGGTGGCTGATACGTTTTTTAAACCAAATGGCATACGAGTATATTCGTAATGACCATTTCCTAAGCTGAAGGCATATTTTTTCATAAAATTTGGATGCATATTTATTTGATGGAATCCTGATGCGAGATCTAAGGTCGTGAAATATTGGGCTCTACCTAATTTAGCTAGAATGTCAGAAATATTAGGCAGGGAATACCTTTTATTTTTAGTCTTTCCGTTGACCCTACGGTAGTCATTAACCATTCGCCAGTTTTGTTGGCCTGATGCATCCATTTGTATGGGACAATCCAAACGGGATAGGACCAGTGATTCTAAGAAGGTCGAATAATGCTGTCTTCGAGTTATTGAAATATTGGTTTTTTGACCTCTTGCTGATAAACATAGGGATACCGATATGTCTTGGTGTGTACAGGAATTTCATCTATTGTTTTAATTTTGTGTTTAACACGGTTGGTAAAGGTAAGTTTATCTCCTGGTTTATGTAAAACGTTAGGGAACTGGTTTATTACTTTTCAAAATTTTCTCTTTTCTTTAGGGTTAAGATGGTCTGATCGAATAAGTGTGAAAGGATCATTAAGTTTGGAATGATGGTCATTTTGATATACCTCATTTTTTACTTGTTTAAATTGAAACGTTCGAATTGCTCAGAATGAATAGGAAAACTAACTTCTTTTATATGATTTGTCGAAAATTCGACACTTTTATCGGTAAAATACTTTAACTCAAGTAAAATATGATTATTATTCACTATAGTTATACAAGGATATACTTCGACTTGATTAGTCTTAATGTACGAAATAGTTATATTCGTGTTTTCAGGTATATCAGTATTTTTTTATTCTAAAATTTGTTCGAAAATAAAAGGGTATGTTATATTTGTTGTTATATAACGTCTGGCTTGTCAAGTCAATGTTAAGTTTTAGTTTTTTCAAATCTCTAATGCCTATTATGCCATCGAAATAATCATGAAAGTTATAGAGAATAAATTCAAGTGGAAGTGGTATACCAAAATCTGTTAAAAGAATTATTTCAGCTTTGCTTTGTCTCTTTTGGTTTCCTATACATGTTATAATGTATCTAAAGTCAATTGAGACAACGTAAAAACTAAATATCTGTCAACAGTCGGCGATTTCTTTGTGAAGCATGGGCAGCGTGATAGAAATTTAAACTTACTTTCGAAAACCGATTGACTGAATAAACATAAATTTAGTTGATATACGTGGTGTAGTAAATTAAGCGTACCCCGAATTTTGAATTACTTTAGATACACTTTACTAGGGTGTGTTTTGAATTTCTAAGATTATTTGCAAAATATTTTTCTCGACAGCGGGTCAAATTAAGGAAGTGTGACTATCTGTATCTATTAAGAGTTTAGAAGGGGGATTGCTAATTTCGATATAGTAGGTGATTTCTTGAAATCTCAAGGGGTTGGTATAAGAATTGTTTTACCAGAAATTTTGTTGCTGTACAACGTTTGTTGGTTTTTGAAAATTATTGTTTGATGTTTGAGGAAGCTGATTTTGTTGTTGACCTGAATTGTTAGGTCTAAACTGTTTTTGTTGGATACTGACTCCGGACATTGGTGTGGGCTGTTTTCTAAAAACTTGTGAATTAGTCGGGAATCTTTGAGGGAATGGCCTGCGAGGTTGAATATTTATAGGCTGAGTAGGGAATTAAATTTGTTGCGGGCTTTGTTTTAGAAAGGAAAATTATGTGACTGAAAATGAGTAAGTTTAAAAAAGTTCGTTGGTTTTTGCATATGCCTTTGAGGGACTCTATTGTTAACATTTCGGCTAGGTCTAACGTTTATTTGGTTTTCTAACATACTAAAATTCACTACATGTCTGGTAGCTAAAGTTAAGTTTACAGGATTATGAATTAATAAAATAATGTTTAATTCAGATGGTACATTAGCCAGAACTTGAATTGCCGTTTGTTCTGCTTCTGCTGTTTGCTGCGGTTTTCACTACGTGCGATGAATTTTCTAAATGTAATTTTGAAGTTATTCTATGTACTAATATTTTAAGCTTATCAATAAATTCTGAAATAGATTCATTTTTATGTTTTGTGCAAAAGGTTAACTGATCAGTTAAATTTCGTCTTGAACTTGGATTACCGAATTTTTGCCTTAAGGCGTTTTTAATATCTGACCGTGATATTAGATCAGGTCAACTCGTGAGAAAATCTCCAGCTCTAATCAATACAAACTCTTTCTGTGATTGGTCACTGGTATAATAACGACTATGAAATTAATCTATTGAATGGATAAAATATTCCAAATAATTAAGATGGCCATTATAATTTTAAAAGTTGAACAGTTGCTCTTAAGCTTTCAGCCTAAGATTCCGAAGAAGCTCGTTTAAGTCTAAGATTGAATCGAGACGAGCCATAAAATTAGAATAAAGTTTTGCACAATAATAATTGAGATATTAAAATATATAAGTATGAAAAATTAACAAAAAAAACTAAATATTTGAGATTTTTATTTAATTTTTTTTCAAAAAGCTTTAAATAAATCTAAAAATTTTGGGTATGAAAATTTTCTAAGAGTACTTAAATAGATTTCAAAATTTTGCGTATGAAAATCTTCTAAATAAACTTGAAAATTTTGCCTTTGAAGATTTCCAAAAGGACTTAAACCAATTTGCAAAATTTTTCGGTTGGAAATTCACAAAAGGACTTAGTAATTAAAGAATACCAATTCACAAAATCACAATAGCATTTTAGGAAACAAAGGTAATTTACAAAGATGCTTCTTGGAGACTTGTGATGTTCTTATATCCTCAATTAACACTTAAAACTGAAGCTCTGGGACCTCTATTTATGGAAATACTTGTTGCGAACGAAAGGAATATTTTTGGATGGTGGAAATCTTATCACAAATAAAATGGTTTTATTCGGTCAGATTCCAAAATTACAATAAACTTATATACTAAAAGGACTTGTTAACTTTACGACGTCTAAACTTAAACTTAACTCTTAACTACTCCTGGCGGTATTTATATACATTTCTATTCTAAACAGCAAATGTCATGAATGGCTAGAAAGTGTATGGTAGTTTCTAAATAATAGCTATATAATTTGCATGTCATCTTTATTTCGAAAAAAAAAACGTTAAGGATGTCACTTCGAAATCTCCGGACAATCTCAATTACGTCTTAGGGACCTGTAAAAAACCTTTCGACGGGGAAATTTAGTTAGATTAAAATTCTAAACGGGTCTTTCGAAAATCTCGTATTATTGCAATATAGTTAGGAATGTCGAAAAAAATTTACCGAAAATTTCGGTAATTAATTTCATTTTTCTTCAAGTGGTAATGTGATTTTTTATATCTTAATCTGAGCCACCTCGCTTATCGTGTTTATTTTTATATGAGGAGCGAAATCTTGAACTAAACAGTTTAGTCAGTTTAGCTATTAGAATATCACAATCAGTTAGAGGCGTCGGAATTCAAATCCCATACAGGCGCTATATATTTTATTTTATTTCAACATATTTCTTATTACTCCAAAACTTGTTTAATAACTATGCAAATTAATATTTTAAGTTCATTTACATATTAAACATTTATTTTTCATAGGTTATGAATTGAATGGATCTTAAAGTTATGAAATGTTTTGACTTCACTATTATTCACTGTTATGCGACTCCTCATTGCCGTGTCTCTTTGGCAGAATTGTCCTCGGTATTAATTCTATATGGCATAGCTAAATCGTTTTTAGTAACATATTATCGTAAGGTTAATTCGCAGACTTCTTTGCGCACAGAACTGTTTAAAATGGTGCCAAAACCAAGACGTATTAACCACTCAGTTGCTTAAACAACTAATTTGTATTGCTTGTCTTTCAAGTTCCACCATTAAGGTGATCAAAGAAAAAAATAAATTCCATAATAAATGGAAAGTTTATGGAAGTTTGAGTGATTTAAATACCTTCAGAACTCTTAGAAGCCGTTCAAAGACACTAATTAGAGAAGACTACCAAAATTATATCAATCATATTGAAGCGGAAATTCCTACAAATTGCAAAAAATTTTGGCATTTTGTATCTGCTAAACGCGGAAAAACAGATATACCTTTGGAAGTGTATTTTGAAATCTGTACAGCTAGTAATAATAATGATGTTTGTAACCTTTTTGCAACTGTTTTTAAATCTGTATTTGAGCCAAAAACTAACAACCTAATAACGTCAGAGAGTTTTTCAGGAAATGCGACTTTCAGTCGACTTCAATTGTGTGAGTCGGAGGTTCTTTCTGTGCTTAGAGAACTGGATCCTAAAAAGGGAGCCGGTTCTGATGGCATTCCGGCTATATTTGTCAAGAAATGCGCCAATGGTTTATGCCAACCACTTCTAAAATTATTTAATCAATCGCTCAATGAGGGCCATTTTCCTACTATGTGGAAAAGGGCCATTGTTGTGCCCATCCATAAGTCTAGTGATAGGAGTAACATAAAACTATAGACCGATTTGCAAACTCTGTACGTTTGCAAAGGTGTTTGAAAAGTTAGTCTATAAACATATTTTTTACCTAGTTAAAAACATAATCAATAGCCAGCAGCACGGATTTTTTGCAAATAGATCGATTGACTCTAACCTCATTAGTTACTCGCAATTCATCTTAAATAGTTCGGATAACCGTCTTCAGGTCGATTCAATCTACACGGACTTTAGCAAAGCATTCGATAAAATTAACTATGAAATTCTTATTAATAAATTGTCCGATATCGGTGTAGACAGCATAATCCTCAAATGGTTCAGATCTTATTTAACTGATCGTGAGCACTCCGTTGCGGGATCCTCGTCTGATTCATTTATCTCGACATCTGGGGTACCCCAAGGGAGTCATTTGGGACCCTTACTCTTTATCATTTATATAAATGATATCAGTAAATGCTTTACATTTTCGAATTATTTATTTTATGCGGATGACCTGAAGCTTTATAAAGTAATACAAGATAGCGTCGATTGTCAGCAATTGCAATCAGATCTCGCTAGGATTGAACAATATTGTTCTACAAATAGTCTATATTTAAACACTGAAAAATGTTTTACAATTAGTTTTACCCGTAATCACCAAAAAGTGGTTTTCAATTATAGTTTGAATTCAAACCAGCTTCGTAGAGAGGGCCAAGCAAGAAACCTGGGCGTTATCTTCGATGATAAGATGTTTTTTGATAAACAAATTGACAATATTGTTAATAATGCGTTTAGAATGTTGGGATACATAAACAGGCAATCGAAAGCGTTTCAAAATAATAGTACTTTACTGACCCTCTATCATGCTTATGTTTTTAGTCGACTGAATTTCGCATCCTCTGTTTGGAATGTATGATGTCTATATTCAAAGAATGGAGCGCGTACAGAACAAGTTTTTAAAATCTTTGGCATTTAGGAACAACATGGCCACAGATTACAATTATTTACGTAAAGAATTTAAACTCTTAAGCCTGGCAGATCACAGGGTTATAAATATCGTTTTTCTGAAAAAAATTATTTGTTGCCAATCGATTCAACTGATCTTTTATCCCAAAGTCCAATAGCAGTTCCTCAAAGAAATCTAAGAAACACTCGTTCGTTTGTACCTCCTATGGCTGACACTAATAGCTGTGCAAACTCTCCTATATTTAGAATGTTAAACTCTGCAAATGTTCACTGCGATAACATTGATTTGTTCTGTTTGTCCTCCACTGCTTTAAAGGCCGATTTTCTAAATGGGTATTAAGACATTAGTTTTTTTTTCCAGTATTGATTATATTGTACAATATATTAAGTAATAGATTATAATATGTAGCTGTGTAGTTTTAGGTGTATGTTAACGATTAAATTAACATGTAAATAGTGGACACAATTTTGTGGGCTAGACCTGTATGTGTCCCAAAGAGAAATAAATAAATAAATAAAGTATTTTATATATAACAGTATCAACTCATATCCACAAATTAACTTTTCATAAAAACGTAATTTGAGAATTGTCTGTTTTTTTAGGTTATGGAAACCAAGAATATGATTTATTTAGTTTCAGAGTATGCAAGTCAGGGTGAAATTTTTGGTAAGTATGCTTTAAATATTATCTTAATACATAATTTTATTGCAACATAATATTATAAATATCACCTGATTTTCAAAACTTGATACTATTTTAAATGGAATGTTGAAGCGGTTTGTACAAATTACTAGACTCCACTGGGCTATATTTTTGTAAACACCAAAAACGGGAAAAAGAAATTACATATTTGCTAAACTTAAAAAAGAAATTTAAAATATTACAAAATTGTTGCCTCATTGTTAAGAAGGGAATGTTGATTTTATATGGTAATGGTCTGGTTTTTTTATTTTTATAGATGAGAATTATTATGGAAAACTATGCGATGATAATGACATACCAGATTTAAAAAATAGCTTTAGGTAACTAATAACAACCTCTAAACAACCTACCTAACTGAGCTCACAAAAACTAAAAAGACAAGTGGCACATGTTTTCTAATTTTTTCAGTTTTAACTTATACTAACGTCCTAAGTTATTCTCACTACACCCTAGAAGAATCCTTTCCCGTTTTATCGATAGAGTTGCCAGCCCGCAGTGGCCTTTGGCCTTTGATCCGCTCTATCGACCTTGGTTTGGTGGTCTATAGACCTAAATCGGGTTACTGGCAACATCTCGTCAAATTTTGCTGCATGAGAATTCCATATTACGACTGATTCATTATTCAGAGTATTATTGGTATTATTTTAAATACCTTTCATGCCCAAAATTTCATTTAAATTTCGACACGCTTTTCCGAGATATTCCGAATAACCAAAAAATGTTTTAAAATGTAACAAGCATCTCAGGAAAAAAGCAACCACTTTCCCTACCAGGCAGCGATGACACGTGTCTGTTAAAACATTCTTTAGAGTAGTGGCATGTGCAATGAAATGCGGGATTACGCATTGAAGAATGCAGTGTTTGTGAGAGACTGTAAGGGTTCCCAAATACCTGCTCATTGCATTGAATGAAATTTTTCTTTGATTTCGACGTTGTTTTTTTATTACTTTCCTCGTAAAAGGGAAGTATTGTAATCTTGAAAAAATCACCCTCCGAGAGTTTTTCAGATCTTTACGTTTCATGGTCCCTAGATGCCGAAAAACACGTTTGCTCAATTCCATCGGTCTGTCTGTTCGCGGCATAGCTAAAAAACTACATACCCGATTGGCTTCAAATTTTGGACAAAAATTAAGTGTCATATGAAGACGACCTGGTAGCATTTTGGTAAAAATCCAATATGCCGGAACAAGCGGCCTAGTGAAATATTCAAAAATTATTACTATAAAAACTAATTATCCAATTTTCTCAAATTTTGCACAAAAATCAAGTGTATCCCATCATTGAACTGGTAACATATTGGTATGAATATAAGATAGCAAAACAAAATGTTGGCTTAATAAAATATTTAAAAAATCGGCCTAAGAAAACTACTCATTGGACTAATTTCAAATTTTGAGCAAGCGTTAAGTGTGATATAGAAAAAAACTGGTAAAGTTGTGGTACGAATTCAAGATGGCGGGCAAATATTTTTTTTTTATCTGGTACGAATTCAAAAAAAAAAAATAAAATATATATATATATATATATATATATATATATTGTATATATATGTTACTAAATGACTATGTACTGAACTAACTTTGGTCACACTTCACTATTCCTAATAAAAGGAAAGATTCATAACTGTGAAGGAAGCTTTAACTTATGGATTCTATGATAGCCTATCATAAGGATTCACTTATACACTATCATATCTTCATTTAGTTTCTCTACTTGTTTACACTGTGCATGCAAAGGAAGATAAGAGTCTTTAACCTATAGAATAAACCCCAACACAGCTTTTTAAGCATAAGTCTGCAGGAGGCATTCTACACTGCCCCGCTAGTGTTCTTAGCACATAAATACGTATGTAATAATAATTTACAGGGTATTCCAAATCCAAGAAAACATTCGAAACAATTTCGCGAGTGTCATTGGTTATACATATTTAATAAGGTGAATTTTGTGCGCATGCATTCATATGACGTTAAATTAAAGCGCTTGTTGCATCGATTTAAAATATAGATACGTATGGATATGTTCTATTCAGGTTAAAATATTACTAGCCAGCCAGTTATTTTTTATTAATAAATATATCAGTTTGAGATTATGGGAGTTGTATGGTTGAATTAGTAGAATTTTTAGGTCACTTCCGGTTTAACCGGAAGTACTATCAACTCCGATATTTTAAATGGAACACCCTATATATTTTTCAAAATTTAAATTCTGCGTAAAATTCTATATATAAAACAAAAATATGTCCTACACCTATCATTGACAGGTATTGAGAAAATATCCGAGGATGTAATTTTTTTTTGAGAAAATCTAGTTTTAATAATAATAAACCAAATTTATATTTTTAATGCTATAGGGCATTATTATAGAAAATTAATTTTATTATTATTAACATATATAATAATTTCTTATTTAATTATTATTTACAATGCCCTAGGCATTACTTCTTACTTCCTAGTACTGCAAAAATTGACTTTTAAGCACTAAGAACTTTAATAATTTTAATGGCTATCCTTATTATAACTATAAAAATTATAATTTCTCAAAGATTTAATGGAGTTGTCCGTTACTTTGTGACAGTACATTTTACCAAATAAATGAAAACTCAAGTGTTTACTTTGTTCACTGTCACTTATTTCTTATTAGAATTAATCAATTAGTACTAAGTAACATTCATCTAGTATAATAGGAACGAAAAATTGTTTTCTTGCTTTATTTTTTCGTTTTAATTTTTGCTACTTAGAGTAAATGTTAACAAATATAACATATTTGAATTCGTACCACAACTTTGCCAGTTTTTTTCTATATCACACTTAACGCTTGCTCAAAATTTGAAATTAGTTCAATGAGTAGTTTTCTTAGGCCGATTTTTTAAATATTTTATTAAGCCAACATTTTGTTTTGCTATCTTATATTCATACCAATATGTTAATTGTAAGTATACATATTTTTTTTGGTTATGGATAATTTGAATAGTTTTGTTTACTGTCCTTGGCCTGAGACTGTTATAGTAAGTAGTGTTTTTTTTTTCTTTGCTTGCATTTCTGATATATGGCCTACTGGTGAATTAGTCTTAATGTATTAGATTATAAATGTTCGACAAGATAACGATTGGTCACTTAAATGTACGATCAATTTTTACGGGATTTCATGATTTTACGGATTTAGTGCGCAATATGATACTGACATCATGTTTCTTGCCGAGACTTGGCTGTCTGATGGTGACAATTCTGATGCCTTTAATATCCCGGGTTACCAGTTTTTTCGAAATGATCGTGTGGGCCGAGGTGGGGGAGTGGCTGCCTATATTAAAAATACAATAGTTTCAGAAATATTCAATTTAGATTTTACTGTCAACGAAACTTTAGAGTATATTATTTTTTAAATTAAAATAAAAAATATGCGTTTGTGGTTCTTTCATTGTTCAACATTCATGTTCGATCATCGAACACGAATTTTAATGTTTTTATTCCAGATTTTGATAACATTTTATTTTTTTATTAACGACTTTATATCCTTTTGATGGATTGTTTTGTTTTGGTGATTTTAACGTTAATCTTATGAATATTAATAATCCCCTGACTTGTTTGAAAATTATAATTTGTTTCAAATTATAAACGAACCTACCAGGATCTCGGCTGGAGTTTCTATTCCACTTGATGCGATATTCGTAAGCGATAATTCGATAGTTAATAAAAGTGGTGTTGTTAATGCGGATACGATATCTGAATATAGGATGGTCTACTGCATGCAATTTGACTTAAAATATTTACCGTTAAATTATATGTTCGTGAATCCAGAATAACGAAGCCGAGAGCTCCATGGTTGTAAAAAAACCTCAAAACATTTATGAAACAAAGAAATTTGGCCCTACAGAAATGTCATAAGTCTAGAAATATTTATGATAGGAACGACTATACATATCTACGTAATTTTACATTGTACATTGTTAGCAAGGCGAAGAAAACATATCTTGAGTCCCCGCAAACACAGCACAACCTTCGCAATACATGGCCATCTCTTAGAGATTTGAATGTTGTCCCAACTAAAAATAATTCGATTCCAAAAGTATTGAGCGACCCTAATGATATTAATAACTTCTTTCGTACTTTCCTACAGAGTACGTCGAACTGTAATGAGAAGGTCAACTTTTATAATAATAATAAATTTAATTCACTACTTACTTTTAGATTTAAATTAGTTGAGACTGCTGAAGGTGAATTCTTAATAGTATTAAAACAAACGCGACTGATGTTGACAACATATCTTCGATGATGCTTGAGTATTGTAGTAACTTATATTTACAAGTATATTGCGCATATAATTAACTGTTGCATAGAGGCTCAATATTTTCCAAATCAATGGAAAATATCAATCGGCAGACCTCTTTCAAAAACTTCAAACCCCACTAATTTTAATGAACTAAGAGTTATAAAGTATTATATAACCAAATATATTTGTTTGGTGTCGAAAATAAAATAATCCCCGAATATCAATGTGGCTTTAGAAAGAACTTCAGCACTACCGTAGAGTTAAGAAACGTTATTGATAATATCATTAGAGCATCTGACAAAAAGCTTATTACTTCTCTTATACTGTTAGATTTCTTTAAGGCTTTCAATACCATCAATCATCGACTCATTCTTTCAAAATTAAAATATTGTGCTTTTTTCCATAGTCCTGTGCTCTTATTGAATCATATTTGATTGATTTTGGGTACATTACTTTTCCTAATGTGTACCGCTGATATTCTTAAATCTGTAGAAAATTGTAGAATTCAGGCATATGCCGATGATACCCAGATTTATTTTGGTTTGGGGATGATTTATCTGGAGTGTCAGGAAATAATTAATAACGACTTAAATAACTTTTGCCTTCTCTGCCATGATCATAATTTACATTTAAATGCCACCAAGTCATATTTCTTATTGTTTGGTAATAAAAATAAAATTACCTATCTTAGAGATAGGATTAACATCGGCGTCAATGGAACTACATTACCTGTTGTAGACACAGCTAAAAATCTGGATATTGTATTGGATAATGATCTTAGATTTCCAGTACATCTCAAAAATATTATCCAGAGATCGCTTTATTCCCTAAAGCTTCTTTATACTAATAGACACATTCTGCCTTCTTAACTCAAGAAATCCTTTTGTGAATCGTTGGTTCTATCTCAGTTTAATTACTGTGATTTTGTTTATGGGTATTGCTTGGATGTCGCTGGCAGACATAGGATACAGAAGTTACAGAATGCGTGCATAAGATTTATATTTAACCTCAGAAAGCTTGATCATGTGTCACTAAAATTTCAAGAGATAAAATGACTTAAGATTGACTTTAGAAGAGACCTTCATTTCTGTTCTTTTATTTTGAAGCTAATTAATGACCCAACTTCTTCTGCTTCACTCAAAAGCCGCCTTGTGTTTCGTTCAGATATTAATTTTTATTATTTTTGTTGGGCAGTTGAATAGGTTGACAATGCCTCACCAAAGAAGTGTTTTGTTTCGGAGATCTTTCAGATTTAATTTGTTGTTAATAATTATAATTTATTGCCTAACGAGTTTCTCCAGTTAAGCAATTCTGCATTTAAGTACCTATATAAAAAATATCTATTAAATAGTCAAAATAGAAATTAAGTGTATAAATATGTTTTCCTTACGTTTTTGTCGTAGCCAGTGTGTCTGATCTTTATCTTTTTATTTATTGCTTTTATTAAATGTAAATTAATATATTTTAATTTATACATTTTTTTTCTTTTTTTAAGAATTTGATTTTTCTGATTAAAGTTTCTGGTTAACCCTTAGTTCAGTGGAGTAGCTTAAAGCTAGACTACGCCAGGAGTTGAATGACATAATAACTTGGAATTATTATATTATAGAAAACTATGTATATTTTGATTTTTGCAAAATAAAAGCCCTAAATGTATAACTACAAATGCTAATATAAAATCTTTTTTTAAATTAGTATTATTTGTGTATTTGTCAAAGTGTGTATTTAATAAAATATCTGCTATGTTTTCAAAGTTAAAGCTGTGTTGTGTTATCAAGTTTTAAAAAAATATGGCGTCCGTGGACAAATGATGGTAATAGTTCATTAGGAAGTATGTAAAAAACATGTATGCCTCGATGTCAAGGAAATTGTAAAAAACGTTTATTTATTTCTTTTAAAGAAAGGGTATAATAAAAATGAAAGTTTCGGCGAAACGTTCCTTTATTGACGGTGAAAGACATCGTGAATAAAACCATTGCACCCAGGAAATTACGGCTCGACATCGGCAAATTTAGAAGTATTAAAAAGCTAATAAAGAATTAATTTCAAGAAAAAATTATGACATGTATAATAAACAAATGATCCCTACAATAGATTCTCTACAAAAAATACCAGACTAAATTAACATTTCATTTAGCAGAACAAGCCTCTGGAGAGTTATAATAGCAATGGGCTTTAAATATCGGACCATAAATAAAAGGCAAGTGTTAATGGAATCTCAGCGATTACAAGTATTGCGTCTGGATTATTTAAATTGTACAAAGAGCAGAAAATCGTCCAATTATACATTTTAAACAAATTACTAAATATTTTATTCAGTGGCGGCGCGTGAGATATTTAAGGGTGTGTTTTGCATTAAAAAAAATACGCAAGCACTATATATATAAACTCTATTATAAAGCTAGCGCTTGTACGTTTTATTTCTACTTGAACTACCAATTTCAATGTTTCCAGTCTTTAATTTTAATCTTTTCTTCGTACGCCAAAGAGCTAAAACTATTAGTTTTATTACTCGTTTGAATTCGCTTTTATGCAATTATACAAAAGCAATAGAGCGAACGGTTTAACAAAATACAAAATTGCCAATACGAGCGCTCGACCAATCCGACGTTTCATTTTCAAAAATCGTTCCCTGTGCACCCAGAGTGCAGCGCCGCCCGTCGGAAAACGAGCCTACGCTGTAGATCTTCAGGCCGTGAAACTTTCGGTGTTCTTGTTGCCGTTAGAGAAAAAATCTATAGGAATTTTAGAGATTTATTCTTTATTTATTTATTTTGTTATACAAAAATATTTTAAAAAATACGAATTTTGCAAATTAGGTTTTGCTCCGCAGCTCTTATGCACCAGCCGCAACTAATTTTATTAATTTTACTATCCAAGGCTATTGGTTACATAACTTCAATTTTCGTTTAAAAAGTTGCAAAGTCAAAAAATATATTTAGATATTGCATGATATTTATTTCAGAACATACCGCCTGGTAACATGGAACGAAATTTAACTGCCCTTGTCTTTATTTTTCTCTAAGTTACTATTGTAAATGATAAGAGCTTCCCATTATTGAACAAAAAACTATTTTTATTTGTAAATTCCTTTTTATAGATTTTGGACTATAGTACTTAACATCATAGAAAATATGGGAAAGCGCACTAGAAGAAAAATCTACTTATCCGTGCGAGCTAATATTTTCTGTTCTACACGAATTCCTGCTGCCAAGTTGTGCCAGAAGTTTCACCAGACTGCAAATCTAGTTTTCTACATTACTAGTTTCAATTTCGAATTGTGATGTAATTGATATATTTAACCACAACACACGTGTTTCTGACTTATTAGACGTCTTCACTTGGCGGTATAACCAACCAAATTGAAATATGTAAATTTCTTACATGTTTTAACGTCGTTATACCGCTAAGTGAGGATGTCTAATAAGACAAGAACATATTACATAACAATATTTGATCTACTGCGGACATGTCCACAGTTTTTTATCCTTTACTATATATATATATATATATATATATATATATATATATATATAAATGTATATATATATATATATATATATATATATATATATATATATATATATATATATATATATATATATATATATATATATATATATATATATATATATATATATATATATATATATATATATATAAATGTATATATATCAGTACAGTCAACTAGTTATTTTTCTCTAAGATACTATTGTAAATGATAAGAGCTTCCCATTATTGAACCAAAAACTATTTTTATTTGTAAATTCCTTTTTATAGATTTCGGACCATAGTACTTAACATCATAGAAAATATGGGAAAGCGCACGAGAAGAACAATCTACTTATCCGTGTGAGCTAATATTTTCTGTTCTACACGAATTCCTGCTGCCAAGTTGTGCCCAGATTTAGGTTTTCACCAGACTGCAAATCTAGTTTTCTATATTACTAGTTTCAATTTCGAATTATGATATACTTGATATATTTAACCATAACACACGTGTTTCTGACTTATTAGACGTCTTCACTTAGCGGTATAACCAACCAAATTGAAAGATGTAAATTTCTTACATGTTTTAACTTCGTTATACCGCTAGGTGAGGATGTCTAATAAGACAAGAACATATTACAAAAAGTGTATATATAATAATATTTGATCTACTGCGGATATGTCCACAGTTTTTTATGGACAGGCGAAACGTCAATTAAAGTTTCTTTGTTCAATCCACGAACCTCATCCCAAGAAAGTACTTGATATTTATAAATTGTAAGGTTCAAGAAGAGAAATATAAAAATATATATATATATATATATATATATATATATATATATATATATATATATATATATATATATATATATATATATATATATATATATATATATATGTATATATATATATATATATATATATATATATATATAAATAGTGAAATATTTAAAATATTATTACTAAAAAACTACTTGTCCAAATTATCTCAAATTTTGCACAAAAATCAAGTATTAATCCAAGTGTTTGTGCAATAATTAATTTTGGTATAGAGATGAATTGGTAAAATTGTGGTAAGAATTCAAAATGGCGGCAAAATAAAATGTTTTTCTTCGTGAAAAAATCACCAATTTTTATATATCTGCACGTTTTAGCGTCCCTGAATGCTAAAAAATATATGTTTTATCAGTTACGTCGGTCTATCTGTCTGTTTGACGGTCTGTCAATTCGCGGTCATATGGCGATGACTTAGCAATATTTTGGTAAAAATCTAGTTTGGCGGCAAGATGGCGATTTAGTGAAACGTAAAAAAATATTACTAAAAAACTAATAATCCAATTTATCTCAAATTTTGCACAAAAATCAAAGGTTACATAGGAATGAAATAGTAATATTTTGGTGAATGAATGAATGAATGAATCTAAGATAGCACCACAAAATGGCGACTTTAAATGTGATATTGAAATAAACTCGTAAAGTTGTGGTACGAATTCAAAATTGCGAAACAAAATGGCGGCCAAACAGAATGTTTAAAAAATCATCGAAAAAAATGTTCTTATTCAGGTGACTTTATATATTCCAGAAAAAAAAAATATATATATATATAATTGGTTGTGCTATGGGGGCATCTATTTCCAGTGTGATTGCCCAATTAGTAATGGAGGACTTGGAAGAAACAACAATAAAAAAATCTGATTCTGACGTTCATTTTTTCTATAGATACGTTGACGATTGCTTAGCTGCAGCCGCTAAAAATAAATGTCAAGATATTTTAAAAAGCTTTAATAGTTATCACCCCAAACTACAATTTACCATAGAAGAAGAAATAGATCACAAAATTAATTTCTAAGACCTCACATTACACCACATAGAAAACACCATTAAAACCGAATGGTACACTAAAGACACTTGGTCCTCTCGATATTTACATTTTGACTCCCAGCACCCTCTGTGGCAAAAAAAATCAGTCGTCATAGATCTTGCAGACAGAGCTATAAAACTATCGGATCCTGAATACAGGGAAAAATCCATTAAAAAAGCAAAACAAGCCTTAGAGATAAACAACTATCCTCAAAAAATTATTAACAGCATTTTTAAAAAAAGGATACATAAATTTTACAGCAATAAACACCCTTCCAACAACCTAACCTAACCTAATAAAAATAACACCAACTACATATCGTTACCATATATACCAAAAATATCGGAAAGTTTACAACATGTATTTAAAAAACACGACATTACAGTCAGTCATAAGGGTCATAACCTCCTAAAGAACAACTTCAGTAAACTAAAATCAAAAACTGCAAAAGAAAAAAGAACACATATAGTATATGAGATCCCTTGTAAGGATTGCAATGGTGTATACATTGGACAGACCAGTCAGTACTTAAAAAATAGAATACAAGGACACAAATATGACAAAAAGAACACGACGGCATTAACAAGACATACTAGTGAAAGCAAACATTCTTTCGATTTTGACAATGTTAAAATTTTAAAATTCGAGCACCATCAAAAAAGAAGAGAATTCCACGAAATGATAGAGATACAAAAAAATAAACACTCTATAAATGCAAAAACCGATACAAAACAACTCAGTAAAATATATCATAATCTTATTAAGTAATACATAAATTAAAATCATAAATTAAGAAACTGAGTTGAACCCCTTAATAGATATAAATTTCTCTCTTTCAGAACATGGTAAAATAAGTCAGTAGTCGTTTTCGTTGTTTTCGTGTTTGTTAGTTTATATATGTACAAACTTAGTGTAGAATTTTTAAAAATGTTGTATTGTCTTATATTGACATAATCTTCGGATTTTGGTTTTAATGAAGTAAGACATCGAATTGTTTTTCTAGTCTATCTCCTGATTTTTATAAATTTTTTTATAGACCAAAAATTGTATTCTGATGAAGATCACCAAGTTGATCGAAACGTCAAAACTTTGTAACATGAGTTCTGTCAAACGAAATGTGTTAATTTAATTCACGAGGACCCTAACCCAAGAAAATAAAAAGTAATCATATATATATATATATATATATATATATATATATATATATATATATATATATATATATATATATATATATATATATATATATATATATATATATATATATATATATATATATATATATATATATATATATATATATATATATATATATATATATATATATATATATATATATATATATATATATATATATATATATATATATATATATATATATATATATATATATATATAGTAAAGAAAATTTACCGATTTTTACCCTTTGAGTTTCTGTAACAATTTTCAATATGTAGGAATGCTGTGACACGCCAAATTCTAAAAATATAGTAGCAACGTTGCCCCAGTTTTTATGTTTAATACGTTTCAACAGAAATTCCTAAAATTCTGAAACTTAATTTAATGTAACTTCCACTTGGTAGGCATTGGAAATAAATCCACTTTGTTATAATATACTGGAGATAATGGAGATAACATAATAAACATCTTTCTTTAACACCCCGTACTATACGCCATGTGCAAAATAGCGTTTTCCCAAAATTAGATATATGAGTCAAAGCATCAACTGTTCAGAATTTGCAAAGTTTTTCAAATTCGAATCAAGAAATTTCAGATAACGAGCTTTTAAACCTTGTCCAAAAAATTAGGTGCGTCGTTTTTTTTCTGACGGTTACTTTATATAATAGATCTTGTCAGGTTAATATTTTTCTGCATCATGAGTTTTGCCACAGGTGACTCCGTGGTAATAAGAATATAAAATTCCGGCGAAGATCTCGAATATTCTCTTCGTTACCGTCTATTTTGCTCCTGTTGGCAACTCTGATATAGTTTTGGGTATTTAATTTGGAGCTAGTGTTCGTCTCTCGACTAGTTGACTGTACTGATGAAGACCTTAAGTCAGAAGTACGTGTCTACGGTTGGCCAGATTTCATTGTCCTTTAGCTGTCGTCTCAAAAATAATCATTTTTTTACTATATAACAGTTCTTGGCGCGTTAACTTTTTTCTACATTTAATCAGTCTTGGGTTATGAATTTCGCCACTGCTCCGTGGTAATAGAGTATCAAGACCGAAGAAGTTTTTCGCCGTTTCTTCTGTTGGTGATTCTGGTGTGGTTTAGTGTGTTTAATTGACTAGTTGTACTAATCTCTCAACTAGTTGATTGCAGTGACGAATACCTTAAGTCAGAAACTGCTGTCTACGGTTTCATAGTGTTTTGCTTATTAAAAAAATATGTTCGGCTTCGAAAATAGTGATGCCTACGAGACGAGACGAGACTTTGAAAAATCTCGTCTTGTCTCGCAAGAAAAGTGGAATGTCTCGTCTCGAATCTTGTCTCGCAATAATAGTCTCGTCTCGCCTCATGTCTCGCAAAGATCTCGCAAAAGTCTCACAAAATTTTTATGTTTCCTGTCTAAATGAAATACACAAACAAAATCAGTTGTAATTTTTAGTATAATGAACAAAAACATAATAATCTAACAACATAAAAAAAAATTAAAATCGATAATAGATACAGGAAATACAAATAATAAATAGTGTAGATTTTTAGAATATCTGATGTACACCATACTATTGTATTGTATTTTATTCAAATGTATCTTTTTTATTTTATTTTATTTTATTTATTTATTTTAAATCTATCTTCTTACATGACAATTCCAATGCATCCTGTATGTCTATGGATCGATTTTGATTTTGATAAAATCGGTTCTAATTTTCATTTCAACGAAAAAACAAAATAAAATACAGAGAAAAATGCAATCTGTTCTTCTGAATACATACATTGCTTAATTTAAAAAAATATGATAATCATTAAATATTATGTAATTCGAAATATTATCATAGACAAAGTTATTATAAAGTATAATTCCTAACATAGTCAAATTTACAGTAAAATGATGATTATTTTAAATTCAATGGCAAGTACTAAAATCTAAAAAAATATTCCAGCCTAATCAAAATTTAAAACACAGATTTAAGTACTGGCTTCGGTTCTTTAGAAACGTTTAGTGTGTCGTCCTGAGGTACACCCTGTATATGAGGAAATGATGCTATAAAATTAACCACTTGTTTATTGTTATTCATAGAAAATATAATTAGAAAGACTTAAGTCACTTAAAATCTTCTAGATGACTTTAATACTCCGATCTACGAAGACTCACCTAAAATCTACTAAAAAAAACATCATAAGTATTTTATAAGTCTCTTAAGTCTTATCATTCATTCAAAAGTAACTTATAGTTCACAAATTTATACAAATTTTTTGGAGTTATGCTGTTATGTTTCTTGTTATTTTTTGTCTAGTATGTAGCGTGTGTTTTGTATCTTTATTTTATCTTTTATATGTATTTGGACATTTCACTTTATTAATTCTAAGGTAACTATAGCGAGAGTTAATTGTATAAACATCGATATGTTAGGTTTTTCATTTATTGTAGATCCGATGATGCTCGCAGAGGCAAAACGCGCCTGCCATCTTTTTAATATTTGACTGATCTTAGACTTAGTGATTTTATTTTTACCAAATTAAACCAACCCAAGCCAAAAAACCAAGCTCTAACCGTCTTCATTGTCAGATTTGTAACTGAAACAGCTTTTTATAAATTAAAAAAAAACTCGTCTAAAGAAAAAATTTAATGACAACAAAATGAATAATAGATTTGTTTGTCCGAGGCAATGTTATTGTAAACACAGACTATGCGCTATTATGCAGATTTAAAAAATATGTATCAATAACATTCGCGATAATTAGAATAATTAATTAATATTTGGCATTTTTATCTGCGATACTTCGAGACTTTTGCGAGACTCTCGTGCGAGATTTGAGACGAGACTTTTTAGAAAAATTTAAGGTATCGTCTCGAAAGCGAGACGAGACGAGACTCTCGTAAACGAGAATATCGTGTGCATCACTATTCGAAAAAATTGAGAAATCAATTTTTCTACGATAGCCAAATTGAAGAGCATAAAAATATGAAATAAAAAGGCATTTAAAGTTTTCTTTTGTACGGAGTGTAGTTTTTAGCTAATTTAATGGTCAATCATTTAGGTGAAAAAGTGTTAGAGGGTACGAAATAAATACAAAAATAGAAGTTTCAAAACAAAAAAAAAAAACAAAATTCCATCTTTTGGGACAGCTAAATTATAGAACCTGCAAACACAAGTCAAAAAGCTTTTAGACGTTTTTTGATAATATACTTAGTTTTTGCGTCATTTTACATATTTACATACATAAATTACATAAATATTTTTGATACGTTTAAATACTAGATTATGAAATTTGAATATTTTGGTTATTTTCATATGCCTAGTCGAAACATGAAGTCAAAAATATCAATTCTAAATCAGGGGCGTCTCGAATAGGAGGGGGACATGGAAAAGTCACCCTAACTTTTTTTTGTGTAGATTTTTTCAATTTATAATTCCAAATTATACAACTTTATAGTTTTTCTCTGAAACAGAAAGATACTCTTGGTTTAATTCATTCATACGTGTAAATTACACGTATTTTGAGTTCAGTAAATAATTAAATCATTTCGTTTCTAGTTTCAAGTGAAAATTGTGTGTTAAATACATTTCTCGAAAACGGTATATATATATATATATATATATATATATATATATATATATATATATATATATACATATACTAACGAATTAAACCAAGAGTACCTTTCTTTACTAGAAAAGCTTAAACCTTGATAATTTAGAATTGTAGTTTAAAAAAAACTACGCAGAAAATAGTGAAAGGGACTTTTTTCTCTCCCCCTCCGATTCGGGACACACCTGGTTTAGTATTAATATTTTTGACTTCATGATTAGTATATAAAAGGGGCGTGGTCCCGAATAGGAGAGTCGCCCTAACTTGTCTCTACGTAGTTTTTTTCAATTTACGATTCCATGTTATCAACGCTTAAGGTTTTCTAGTAAAGAAATGTACTCTTGGTTTAATTCATTAGCATACACTGTTTTCGAGAAAAATTGATTTGGAAATGGTCTTACATGACATTAAATGCATTAACACACAATTTTCAGTTGAAAGTTAATATATAGGGTGAAAAAAAAATCAAAATCCGGTTGTTTCGTTATATTGCTTTTTGAAGATCAATTGTTGTTTTTTTCGATAAGGCAATAATTTTCAAATCAATTTTTCGCGAAAACGATGTATCCTAAGAATTAAATCAAGAGTACTTTTCTTTTATGGAAAAAACCTTAATTTTGTATAATTTGGAACAGTAAATTGAAAAAATCTACGCACAATAAAGTTATTTTTTCCTCTTCCCCTCCCATTATATTTATGTGTATATCGGATGACCATGCACTAATGTATGCCCCCTTTTTTTTCTTTGTTTTTTAAAATATTAGTTTGAAATTTTGTGAGCCGAATGGGATAAAACTTTTCAACTTGTTAACCCATGTTTGACAATTTTGCCCTCTTCCGGTTTAACTGGAAGTGATGCATGTATACATTTTTAAACGAAAACTCCAAAATTTTTATTTATATTCCGATAAATCATAAAATTCTCTTAATGTCTGTTTTCAATTTTTTTGAAATCGGATAAAAAATTGTCAAGCTACAGGCATTTGTTTTAGCTTGGGATGAAAATTTAAAAACCCATTTCGTAAAAAATTTTCCCACATTCCTAACTGTCAAGTATCCTTTTAATAGATATATAGATAGGATAAAAATTCAATACCCAGTTGTTTCGTTATATTATTTTTTGAAGACAACTGTTGTTTTTTTCGATAGCCCGGAAAAATCTACATAAGCTAGGCTCTTGAATTTTTATTCTAGCTAAGCAATTTTTAATCTTGTTCTAAAGACTTCGGTGTATCCTAGTAAATGGAAAGTTAGTAAGGTAATTCCAATATATAAAAGTGGGCCTAGAGATCAAATTAAAAACTACCGACCCATTAGTATAATTTGCTCGGTCTTAAAAGTATTTGAAATAATAATATTTAATAGAATTTATCAGGAAATTGTGCACAGAATAAATTACTCGCAACATGGATTTTTACCTATTGCATTCTAATTAGGGCACTCAAAAAAATTGATGTGACTCAAAACCTTATCAAATTGATACAATGTTATTTGGTAGGACATGAACTGTATGTGGAAGTCAAGGGGTGCAAATCCATTACTTATAAAAGCACTTCTGGAGTTCATCAAGGGTCTAATCTTCGACCATTACTCTTTTTAATAGCTCTAAATGACCACCAGTGTTATCGAAAGTTCAAGAGCACTGCTCTTTGCGGATGATTTTAAACTTTATCGAGAAATTAAGACTGATACTGACTGTGATACTTTGCAAAATGACTTAAAAAATGTGATACAATGGTGTGATGATAATAGTTTTAAACTGAATGTGGATAAATGTGCTTGCATGTCTCTTTCCCTTAATCGCGATGTATACCACAACAACTATACAATTAGTGATATTAATCTAAAGCGTGTGAATGAACAATGTGACCTAGGAGTCGTTTTTAATAAGAGCATGACATTTGGGCAACACATTCTAACAAGGATCCAGGAGTGCAACCGCATCTTGGGATTAATTACCAGAAACACAAAGAGTTTTGGGTGTGATGTGTGTTTTACTTTGTTTGATTCATTGGTTCTGCCAAGGTTGGAATATTCCTCTATTATTTGGTCCCCCAACCATGAGCTTTGGATAACACATATAGAGAGGGTACAGAGAAAGTTTTTAAAGTACATGCATTTTAAGAGGTTTAACGTATATCCTCAGAAAGGATGTGATCAGGACCACCTTTTAAGGGTTTTTGGTAGGATGTCTTTGGAGGTCCGTCGCATTAGAATTTGTCTGTCTGTCTGCCAGACTTACTCGGTCAGCTTCCATTTGCTATTTATCGAAATAACACTAGACATAAACAAGTATTTTATCTTGACTTTCCGAGGACTAATATTTACAAAAAGTCGCCTATATATCAAATGTATTATTATTTCAATGAGTATGCTAATGACATAAACGTTGATACCACAAGTTTCAGTCAGTTCAAGAAGAAGATTGATCTGAAATTAAATAGTGTAAATAATTCATAAATGTTGTGTATTATTCTGTTTTTTTTTGCTGTTTTTCTGTTATTTGGTTTTTATGTGTTAGAATCCCTGCAGTCAAGGTTTCTTGTTTGTTTCTTATTTTCTCTTTTAAACATATTTACATAATACTATTGGGCTTGAATTTAGTACTATAAGGACATTTTTACTCAAGTAATTGCTGCAATGTTAGTTGTAAGCTAGTTTAAGTGTCTGTAATTGGCATAAGCTGTAGATAGTTTTATGAAATAAATAAATTAAAAAATGAACCGCTCTCGTGAGAGACCCTGTACAGTAATAATGGTTGTGGTACAATTAAGCTGGTATAATAAGTGGATAGTCAATTGTTCATTTTTCGATAGGGAGGAAAAAACTACATAAGCTAGGTTTTTGAGTTTCTGTTCTAGCTTAATGATAAGAAAGTAAAACAGAGTAGCCTGCTCTACTAAGACACTCCGTACAGTAAAAGTGATTTTGGTACAACTACAACTGATATCATAACTGGAAAAACGTCGCTTTTTTTCTCAAGCAGAAAAATTACCAAATTAAAATATTTTCTTAAAAGTATTTTTTCTTTAAAAAGCGCTAGCGCGACCCGCAGCAAATAATATGCCAAATTTCAGTGGCGTAGCTAGATGGGCACTTGCATCCCCCATATGCAAATTTTGATTGTCACCTCTGCCCATAAAAGTTGGCAATGCCACTGTAAATTGTATGGCCATTACCATTATTTCCATTGTATTATTATTTAAACTAATGTAGTGGATTTCTTAAATTCCAAATTGGAAATTTAAGAAAGGTTTAAGGATAAAAATGAAATGAAACCTTTCTTTTATCAGAGGTAATGAAGTAGGATTATTTTATGTTTTTTAACTTTAATTTTTATTTGTTAAAATATAAGGTGTTATTTTTCATTCAAACGAAAGAAAGATTACGCTAATACCTTTTTTAATGATTTTGTTAGGCCGGTATTTTGTTCCACCCTACTAAATTCGGTACAAAATTGTATCAGTACACTTGTTTTTGTGCAAAACTAGAAATTTATTATTATTTTTTTTGCCTTATTAATAAAGTATTTGATCATATTCTGAATCGATTAAAGCAGTCGTATGAGCATTTATTTAAGATTAACCTAAGCTAGCCTCAACTAGAACTCAATAGGTAAACAGGGAGACACACATCTCGCCCTGGGGACAACTCAGGACGTTTTTTATTACGTACACAAGACAATTAACAGGTGGGCCCGGATAAGTATAATACATACAAGGAATAAACAGAGGAAACTAGTTCTAGTTACTAATTCTAAATAGTCTAAACTCTTACGCTACATCTTTTTTTGTACTCCAAGAATATACTTTCTAATTTATTATTTTTGACTACATTTTGCATTAATATTGAGTGTGACATTGGGAGTAATTTTAATTGACCTAATTTTGAAATTATATAATCGATTATTATTGAGCTTGTAATTGAATAAACGGTGATTTAGATCGTCATAGCTTTCACTATCACAAGAACATAGAGGACTATTGCTGAGACTCATTTTGAAAAGGTGGCTATTGATATTTGCTTGCCCAACTAGGAATCGAAAATAAGATACAAATAAATGTCTTGGAATATTTATATAGTGAATCAAAGCCTTTTGGTATATATGTATTTTGGGTATTATTAGAATATTCCTGATAATTTCTTTCCCAATCTTGATAGTTTATATATATATATATATATATATATATATATATATATATATATATATATATATATATATATATATATATATATATATATATATATATATATATATATATATATATACATATATATATATATATATATATATATATATATATATATATATATATATATATATATATATATATATATATATATATATATATATATATATATATATATATATATATATATATATACATATATATATATATATATATATATATATATATATATATATATATATATATATATATATATATATATATATATATATATATATATATATATATATATATATATATATATATATATATATATATATATTTAAATTCAAAGCTATATTCTAAGAACCATCGATTTTTATTTTAAAATTATATTTTCTTTAGATATATTTTTTTGTGTGTCTTTGCTAACCAAATGTTAAAAAAAATCTGTAATTTTTTTTCCCGGAATTTCCCTCGTTATGATTTTTTCAATTTATTACGAATAGTAAAGTGTGACCCAATTTAGTTCAAAACATATTCAAAGTATATGTGTTACATATATTGTCTTTTGAAACATTTTTATTGGGCGCTATTTGGTTATATATATATATATATATATATATATATATATATATATATATATATATATATACAGGGTGTCCCACTAAGGGCGGCCGGGTAGGTTTTCTCAGAAACTATAAAAGCTACAGCTTCGCGAAAAAAAAATTCATAACTAAAGTGGCCAAGAGAAATTGCTGGAAAATATTTTCAAGTTTGTAAAACTACCGCAAGATGACGTACCTGTAATGGTAAATAAAAAACAGTTTTTTTTGCAAAAATACCCTACATGAGATAACATTTTGATAACAGCAACAAAAACTCCAACAAAATCTGCGTCAGTTTTGTTTAAGGTGTTTTGTCATATTTCTAATAATAAGGGTGGGGGAAGGTGATAAATAAATCAACTTTCAAAGCGCTCTGTCTCCTACATCTTTTATTTAATGTTATCCAAATGGGTACTTGTTTGAAAGAGCATTTAAAGCTCTTTCAACTACTGTCATTTTTGGCTTTCGATAGTTCTTGGTACATTAACTAGAGGGCGTTGTTTAAACAAAAGTCAATTTTTAGAGATTTTCTCGAAAAAATCAAATGGAACGGTATGCTTTTAACAGTGTGATTTTAAAGAGGAAAAAATTGTCTTAATTCTGGCGAAAACCGCGTTTTGATATCTTTATTCATTTTTTAGTTATTTCAAAATAACCTGTTTTTCGCTGATCAAAAAAATATTAGCTTTTAATCATAATTAAATGTTATTATTCTGTGACAAAGTATTCTTTATTGCAACTTGAAAGCAAATACTTCTTATTACAATAATGTTGGCTTTACCTCACATTTTATCCAGGCTTGGTACTGGTCCAAATTTATTTATTATCAAAAATTTGAAGCATTTAAAGTCCAACGCGCTATGACCATAACAAAACGGTAAAACTAAAAGTCCTAAAAAATTACCATTACAAAATGTCTTTACAAATGTTCAAAATTGTTGTCATTTCTGTAAACCCAGTGATTTTAAGGAGGGAAAAATTAACTAAACCCTGTTTTGATATCTCTATTAATTTTTTAGTTATTTCCTATGAAGCATTCATGGCCTGCTAGATCCTCGGACCTCTCTGTGCTTGATTTTTATTTGTGGGGAAGAATAAAAGACATTGTGTTTGAAACGCGCCCTATGACGCCAGAAGGTATGATTGAAAGAATTCGAAATGCTATATCTAGCATTTCGAGAGCTGAAATTGAAGTCGCCGTTGCTAGCACTCGGCAAAGACTTGATCGTTGTATTGAAAATAATAGAAAACAATTTGAACATTTGTAAAGACATTTTTGTTAATTGTAATTTTTTAAGATTTGTGTGTTATCGTTATTATTCTTTTATGTTGTTAGTGATTTACTTAATAGGTTTTCGGTTTTGTTATTGTTATAGCCCGTTGGCTTTTAAACTCGCTTCAAATTTTTGATAATAAATCAATGTGGACCAGTACCAAGCCTGGATAAAGTGTGAGGTAAAGCCAACACTATTGTTATAAGGATTATTTGCTTTCAAGTTGTAATAAAGAATACTTTGTCAAAGAATAATAACATTTAATTATGATTAAAAGCTAATATTTTTTTAATAGTGAAAAACAGGTTATTTTCAAATAACTAAAAAATTAATAAATATATTAAAACGCGGTTTTCGCCAGAATTTAGTTTTTTTTAATATGATGGTGGCGCTGAACTTCTGACACTTTTGTGCACAAGAGTCATGCGTAAATATTTAGAGGCTTTACTCTTGATCAAAATTTACGCAAGAAACAAATGCTTAATACATGCATAAGGTGAAAAATATGTTAAAAAATTAACAATTTGTTGAAAACCCCGAAAACGAAAAGAAAATTAAAAAATAACTAAAATTGTTCTTTTCAATATTTAAGAGTACATTATCTTGGCTCGAAAAGAACAAAAATATTTCTTTTGAACAGTTTTTTACAAGGTTACTCCATATTTAGTGCTAGACAAGGCCGAAAACCACATCTTAATATCTTAGGGCTTATTAAAAATATAAAAACTTGAATTTGGTCAAAAATTTTGCATTTATAAGTTCTTCTGTCTAGCAGTGTGGTTAGGTACTCTACCAAATAGACTTGCCACTCCAGAAAATATGTTTTATCGCATTTTAACAGCACGTTAATAAAATATGTAAAAACCATATAAAGTCGGATAATGTTGAGTGTTATTCAAATCATAGCGCGGTTATGATCTATAAAAAACTTATAAAAAAATAAACAAAACAACACGACCTGACATAACTTGTTATAAACTCTTAACTCGATGAGAGTTTATGATGTTTTTGCCAGGATTAAAAAAGTCGGTTCGTCATCGTAGTCGTAGTGTCAAACTGTGCTTTTGGTTCATTTTTATCTTTCGGTGGCTATATCTCCCAAAGGCTTCCATATAACTTTTGAAAATTGGAACGTTTTCAGAGCACTCCTGGGGCTCTCCAACGTTACCAAATGGACCTTCGTATCATTTTTTCGTCAATGAAACATTTTTTTGAGTTTTTTAAAATTTCCTATGATACACGATAACGGTCGAAAAAAACGAAAAAATGGGATCGTTTTGGAGGCATTTTGCGGGTCGGAAACCCGATCTACTTCCAAATCAATATAGGATAATGATGGAAAAGGTGTCAAAATTTAAAAAAACTAGTCCTTAAATTTTACACACACTTCACAGTTTTTTCTTCGAAAACAGTGTTTCTGAGAGCAAAAGTTTACTGGGCTCAAAAGTACCTCCAAAGAGTTAAAAAAAGCACATCGAGAAAATTATGCTCTGCGCAGCGGGAGCAATTGAAAATTAAAATTTAATTTTTTTAAATATATTCTCGACTAGGTTTTCTCGTCCTGGCCCTGTAGCATCTAAACGGTTTATCCTAGGCGAACTTAGTTAATATACCGAATAAACGCTTAGGTTTTCTCTAGAAATTGGTACCACATTCGACCAGATCGGAGAAGATGCTGATGTTTGAGACATTTTTTGAACTGTTGCGTGCACAGGCTGGCTTTTAGTTCTCGTAGGATGGTATCGGTACAACCTATGGGCAGAAAGCTCCATAATTTTGCTAGATGATCTAATTAATCTAATCTATATAGCCTTCAAAATGACACTTCATGCAGCGCTCAGAGATTCTAATTATTGCAATGTTGCATCCTTGTCAAAAAATTATTATAAATCCAGTTTTGACTTTGTGTTATGGAAGATTTTTTGCTGTTAAAATATTTATAAATATTTTTCTTTCACCCTGTATATTTTCACACAATTTAACAATACAGAATATCACAATTCTTAAATAAGTAAGCATTATCATAAACTGTAAGGAATCTAAAACGTACATATTTTATTATTGGATTTGCAGCCAACGACACTCTAGCAGCGAGGCATTTTGTAATTATGCAATGCCAAAATAAATATTAAGTTATTAGTGAAAAGTAAATTAACATTAAATAGACCAATTTTACTTTATAAACACAAATATTTCAGCGTAAATTCAACAAAATAACTATTTTTTTCACGTTTTTATCGATCTACAGCGGCGATGATAGCAGCTGTCAAACTTCAGATTATATTCCGCGCAAGGCCTGTCTTTCTCGTCGGTCCCGGGTTTTAAGCAGTAAAACTTTGACGCGACATTATATTCATACATAAAATAATAAACAACTATATAGAATTTAATAACAGTTAAATAAAAGTGTTTTTCCATCACTCTTTTCCGCTGAATTATATTTTGTAATCCTTTAAACATTTTGATGGATTTTGAGTTGTAGCAAATCGTGAAATATTTTGTTCTTGAGGCAACACAGCATTCGAAATGTTGGATTAATCTTGCAGATTATTGCTGTTATGTTAGCAATTTAATACTTCGGAAGAATTAAGCTATTTGAAAGATGCTCCTGAGTTTGAGAAGGCTGTAGCCTAAGTTTTTCAGGCAGTCCTTCATTATTTTGTAGTATTTCTGACTGATTTATACCTATTTTAGAATCTGGGATAGGATTACTAGTATTACGATGACTTAAAGTAATATTACACCCCTAGGTACTAAATGATTTAAAGGAACGGTCCATTCCTTTCCATTGTTATGACTTAGCAAGACATATTCTGGATTGGCTTCGATAACATAATAAACACTTCTTATACCATCATATTTGCTTTGGCGCTTATTTTTTTAAGCAAAACAATATCAGATGAAGTCAGCCATGTAGGGATGGAGGTATTTGTTGGTCGTCTCCCTCATTCGTTCGTGAGGAATGTAGTTTATTGCTGTACAAAGTAATGATCGAATTGAATGAAGAACATCTGGTATTACTAGTTCCCACTGAAAAAGTTTGAGTTTTCTGCATTTTTTTGCTAGACTTATAGACGAAAAAACGTCTGTTGTGAAAATTTTCACAATTTTAGGCACTTAACTACAATTTGCGGATCATGTTAGGGAGAATTACAAATTATTTTAAAAATGCTCTCTTTATGTTTGGACATACCACGAAGGCCTAAACATAATGCACCGTTGCATTAAGCTGGGGTTACCTTTTTTAGTGACTCCAACAATTACCGAAGTCAGTGTTTCCCTGGACGTTCTCCAAGTACCGGAACGTGCATTTGCACTTCACGATACCTTTATAGAGAACGCGGTAATAATGCCACTATCGTTATTGTATAATTAAAAAAATGTTAGTAAATTGTAACAGTTTCAAATTATATCTAGTGTATTTATTTATTACAAATTGCTTTCTTTGTTTCCTTACAGAAATTATATTTTTTCAGAAACTGTTATATTCATACACAAATTTCGTGAATTGAGTTTCAAGGTTTTTTATAATTTTTCATCACTTTTCTAGTTCTTTTAAAGGGAAACATTGAAAGAAACAGAAACTTCAGGAAAAAAGAATACTCAGACGAGACTCTACAAAAAGGAACTAAAAATTCACTATGCCATTATGTCATACGAAAAAAATATTTTCTATGCAACGTAGTAGGTAACTACTAAAAATTTTTTTTTAGTGCTATGATTAAAAGTGGTAGATCGAGTTGGCGTTAACCTGATCCTAAAGATGAAATCTGGTAAATTTTTTTTTGTTTGTCGATTTTCTTTAAATACCTTTAATTGTTTCTAAGCTGGGCTATTTTAATAATCATATATGTGACGTACAACTTGGTATGTAATAAATTGTTTATTTTATCAATATAAAGTCTAAGTATACTTGCTTTAAACATAATTTAAATGATTTTTCATTTTTTTATTTATTTATGGAATATGCCAATCATTGAAATTTTGAATCTATCAATTATGGTCTTTTGTTTGCGATAAAATACGAGTTTATGATGTTGGCCAAGATTTATATATTATGTTCTGTTTATTCTTATTTTATTTTTTAAATTAAATACTCTGTGGGTCTTACTATCTCCTAAGAAAAATGAACACGTTTAACAATCCGTTAATACTGTTGTCAGCAGTGCAGACCTACAAACTCCTACAGGTTTCAACAATGGGCCCACTATATCCACGTACAGAAAATAATTGATGAATAAAAAAAAGGTCATTTTTAGTTTTGCATAATACTTTTATACCACAAAACGAAGAAACAGGGCCAAATTGGTGTCTAAAAAAAACGCGGTATAGTAGTTCCACTACTGCCTGTCAGCAGGAATATCTTCATATGAGGTCTAACGGTTCAAAAATATCAGGAATAGGTACAATACGAAAAAGTAAAATACAGGTTTTAGATCAAATACATATGACTAACAAAAATTACACAATTTTAAATTTGAAAACTCTAGAGGTATTTTCTTATTTCAAGTTGATTAAGATAATTATGTTGAATTTAAAAAATAAATCGAGGTAGTCGCAAAATGAACTTTTGTATAAATTTATCCTACTTAAAATATTTTATTTCTCCGGTGTGTTTTCTGTGTTTATTAGCTATTTAATGCCTTAAACCATATATCATGTGCGGTTTGAAGTAATTATTCTTTTTAAAAATCCGTCTTATGATATTCGTAAGCCATTTTCATTGTATTATAGTGACATTAATAACTGAAAACTATACTGTTGGGCCGATATATCCCATTAGGTTAGCACAGGTTCATCGATAAATCCTTCATTTAAGTTATAAACCATCATTAAAGCCATAAAATCACAACTCAAAGCATCCAGAATCAGATTTGAAATGCCCTCATTCTAAAGTGGTGTGATTGATGGAAGACGGGCGGATTAAGGTCTTGTCACAGTATCCCGCACTGTATAATGCTTTTTAATTTAAAAATAAAGTATGATTAAAATGTGTGCCATTTAGTGCCAAACCGCGTACTCACTTGGCGAATACAAACGAACAAAACAGCATCACACGCATACGGTTAAACATGTGTGCGTATATTTGTTTGAATATTCGCTTTTGCAATTGATAACGTGCAACGATTTTTCTCTTTGAAGTGCCGACACAGTTTAAAGTGTGTAACCTATCAATAGGGAAATGCATACATTCGTCGTTCATATACTTCATGTTCGCACTAAGGGAACATATGTATTCCTCACCGTGCAGCCATATTCGTTCGCTAAAGCTTGGAGCACAATGCAAATCCCGTAAACGTTAAACGTAAAACCTAACCAACAAAAACGAATCTTAAAAAAATAAGGTTTCCAATTTTGGTACAAAAATGGGTGATAATTTTAATGTAGGAACTAAATGCAATAACCTACATTTCAAAAAAGTATTTAACAAAATATTAAAAATCATATAAAAAATGTAACCTTGTGTTCCACCCGTAAGTCACTACGCGGCGGATGGATAACACAGATTCGCACCATAAGGGTTATTCCATACCTAATGCATAGGGAGTAAATCAATGTATCAATCAAGTGTATTATGGTGTATTTGCATAGCGCCTAGATATCTGCGGCGACTATGCAAATTGTGAATTTTCGTATACATTATTTTGTATGTAATCGTGTTTTATAATATTATATTATATCAGACTGCCCTTTCGGTTAGCTCATTTAGGCCTTTTTTTGGGTTATCGTAAAACGAGTTTTACCACCCATTCTGTGTTTTTACTGTATTCGGAAGTCGGAAGTCAAAATACACAAAATTACGTGTACATTCATAAAAGCATACCTAAGACATGTTTGACGTTGTACATAGAGGTTGACATACATTTCAGGAAAATTAAGTGAAATTGGCTACAATCGGCAATAATTTTGTTACGGTTTTTCTGTGAAAAACCTCATAATAGAGAGTTTTTGGATTAAAATATAGTGAAAATTGTTATGTTTTTCGAATTTTTTTTTTTGGGAGAAAAGTATACACTACCCGTATACAGCATATGCTATCATTTAAACTTGAAAAAAAAACTTCAAATGTTTGGGTTTATAATTTTTGCAAGCTCCGTCTGTGTGTACTATTGCTTCGGATTCAGCTGCTACTGTAGATAAATAAGATATTTTTCCTCTGATTTAGCAATTACTTTTTTCAAATCAAATTGTTTAACTACTTCAGTGGTGGAAAATCAAACAGAAATAATTAAGTTCCCTATAATTGTCTGACCTTGAATGACATTGACATCGATTTGACGTTTTATAATAATTAATATCTTAGTATTTTTTAGGTAATGACATTCAATTTTCTAGTATAGAATTTGTTTTGGTGTATTTCAAGAACTATATAAAATTTTATGTAAAGGAACTAGATACTCATATGTATATTTTTGGCTCAGGGTGGCTTAGAAAGGTTTGAATCAAGTGTATAATTTCTTAAATGTTACATCTTATATAATATTAGATTTATAAGTAATCTGAAAGATTAGCAAAAAAAAACTTTACAGTAAAGTTTAACATGCCGTAATGCAAACTATCTGATTTATAGAAAAATAGTTTGCATTTTGATCCGACTTCAAAAAAGGAGGTTGTTATCAATTCACCCTCGAATGTTTAACCAATTTGGATACATTTTTAGGGAATATTCAGGATATTTCCGGAGTGGTCCCACGGCAAGCGTATTGAAATAATACAAAAAATGGAAGAATGGCGTCATTTTGAATTGTTTACGTCACGCCACATTGAACAAGGAAAAAATATGCATGTTCGATATGCAATGGACCCAGTGGCTAGTTGTTAAACCTGTCTTTTACAATAAAACTCGCATAAATATAAATAAAAAGATTAAATAAACATTTTCATAAAAAAAATAAAACCGATTTAACAAAAATGCACTAAATAGTAAAAAGTAATATTTTATTCTATCTGTGGAGTCGGCGCTAAACTAATAAAAGACTGTAAAATATTATACTCGTGGTATTAGAGATCAAAACACTCAAAACATAAATATATATTTGTGAAAAAGTAATTAATAATAAATTTACGTATGGAATAAAATATTGTTTTTCACGTTTTAGTGCATTTTTTGAACTCGGATTTATTTTCTTATATATAAAAATGTTCATTAATCAAAGTAGATTATACGAAATTTATTAGTATAATGCAAAGGTGCATGGAATTTTTTTCTAATTAGTCCATCTTAATTTTGATACTATATTCTATTTTTTATGATTGTTAACTTTGTTAACTCATGGAGCTTTATATGCATCATTCCAAAAATTTTATCTTTAAAGTTTTTAGTTAGTTAATACAAGTCTTTTTAAAACCGAATGTTGAAGATATAACAAACTGAAAAAAGAAAAAAATAACAAACCAAGCATATTTGTTACTCTATGTAAAAACCTCTTTATATATCCTAGAACTTTTTATATTTCCACTAATGCTAGCCTGTTTCTGTAAAATTTCCTTTCATATGTTTTGAGGTTAAAACAAACCAATTTGTAGATATTAAATGTATCATTTATTTAACTATAATAAGTAGTTGTTTTCTTACTTCAGCACTGATTAAGGTAGGCGAAAACTAAACAATTAAGAAAAAAAGTCCTCGATCAAATACCTAAAATATGGTTCGTGTTAACCGCAAAAATCAATATAGATGAAATATTTATAGAAAAATAATTTATAAAGAAGTTTTACATACAGTAATACATTTGCTATCTTGATGCTTCTTTTTAGTTTGATAGTCAGCATATTTTATATAGCCGGTCCCCGGTTCTAAGCAGTCTTTTTTTAATTTTTGTTTATACCATTTATTTTATTACTGGGCTTTTTACGCAAATATGTCAAGGTATGTGTATTTATTTGTTACCACCAACAGGCTAAGAGCTTGCACCGATTTTCATAAATAAGGTATCAGAATTTCTTTGTCGTCGCGACCGCGAGTTTTCTTAGTCATGTGTGATTAAAAGGAAATTAGAAAGAACATCATTTTTTTCAATATGAACAAATAAATATTTTCATGATCCATCGACATTGATAACAAATTAAAACGTTCGTTAAAGGGAGTTAAGAGTGCCCTAAATACATGTAATATGATATTTTAGTTTATATCATCTGCTGATGATGCTAACTTGGTTAGCGAAACGCGCGTCCAGAACGTAACAAGTTGTGGTGTAGTGTGGTTAGAACTCTTGTATTTTGATCTAATATGATATTGTTTAAAAATGTATTTTAACTACTTAGTACCTGAACTGTTGAATGGAATTTAACGGTTTCAAAAGATTCGTAATATTTCTCCGACTACCAACCCTAAAAGCTTTGAGGGAAATTTAATATATCGGAACTTTTGAAAGCAATATTTTTTTAGGCCTCATTATGATAAATATTAAATTGAAGCTCATTCCAACGATTTTAAATACCTCTGGATAATATAGTGTCCAAATTACATGAAACTAATTGAAATATATATTTTTAACAGTACTTACTTTCAAGTACAAATGTCGTCGTTTGCAGTGAATCAACATTGGAGTAAGAAACAGCTGCTTATATTTTAAAAATTCTAGAATTTATAAGAAGGTTTTTATATAAATGCTATCTTGTTTTTTTCTTCTCAATTTGCTAGTCAGTAGGTATATCTTCTACAGTCGGTTCTAAGCAGTCAGGTTTTTTGTATTTTCTTTTATTACATGTATTTAATTTATTTATATATATTTAATATCTTAAGATCAAATCAAATCAAATAGAAATGTGGAGAGTAAGTAAACATTTTATAGAAATGTAGGTATCTGAAATTTTTTTAAAAATTAACTCATGTTTTTTTGTTCAAAACAAAACTGAAATTCGACATTGCGTCCTCATGAAACGTCTGATAGGTAAAAGTTATAACCCAAGGAAGCATAGGCGTAGCTAGTGGGTGCAAAGGGGCATTTGCACCCCCCAAAGCATCATTTATATTTAAAATATATTTATACGGTACAATTTTGTATTAAAAATATCTTTATAAGTACAAATACGACGTATGTTAAATGTTAAAGACAATAACGGCGTTGTACGAAAGACCTCACTCACACAACGGTAACAATAAAAACGTCAAAAACTTTTTTTTTTATTTCCAATATTTTAGATCTCTGCACCCCCAAACTATTTTTCTGGCTATGCTAGTGCGGCTACCTATCTATATACAATACCAGAGACACATACGTTATTCAGCAACTTGATTTCTTTTCCAAAAATATTATTTGCTTCTTTTTCAATAAGATGAATAACTTCTTGTCAGCTCTATTAATTAATTAATTATGCTTCTGTCTTCCACGAAATTGCGCTTTTATTGGCCTGTTATGATATTTAATTATTTCGGTCTAACAAAATCAGTTTTCCCGGCGCCGAAATCTTTTCCGTGTTCAGGAAGGACCTTGGACGTTGCTCTGACGTCACAACTGGCTAAGATTGTGATAAATCGACGCGCCGCGCCAGGACGCTTCGAATGAGAAATTTTGATAACGTCCCCTAGCTCGTTGAAGTTCGCGCTGTTGCCTAATTGCTATTTCAGTAGGTTGGCCAAAGTTTGCATTATAATTTAACGAGTAGGTATGGCATATCCTGTGTAATTTGCCATTATATTGTAATTCCTATTTATGGTATTTTTGTAGATACCTAAAAAATATAGTTCGTAACTGAAATATTTAAATTACCGAGTGAAAAAATAATAAGTATTAATTTGTTTTTATATTTTTTCTGTAACATAGCATTTTTAAACTAATTAAACGGGTGTAATATAAAATACTGTCCAACAATGTTTATTATAAAAACAAAATTAATGTTGTGGTTTATTCATTAGTTGCATAATGTATCCGGCTCTTTATTTTTTATTAATTCTCTCGTAAAACGAAAGTATTGTAATCGTGAAAAAAACCGCCCTCTGAGATTTTTGCTGATCTTTGCGTTTTCGGGTCTCTAGACCCCGAAAACATGTTCTTCCATTTCCACCAGTCTGTCGGTTTGTCAGTGTGCCCGTCTTTATGCGGCATACATCAAAAACTAGTTGGATATATAATGGATTTTTAACAAAAATTATTAAAATGTTGAAATATTCGGTAAAATTCCATACCTGAAGTAAAACTTTCTTTTTATGCAGGAAAATAATAAAGGACAACATTTATTTTTTATAGAATACGTAAATAATCTTTTGAAAAATAAATACTAATAAATTAAATAAAAACTTGAAAAAATTAAAATAAATTATAGTTTATAGGATTTATATTAAAGTTATCACCAAATTATTTGTTGTCTATCCACTAAATTAGTGTTACTTTAGGATATATAAAACAATTTTTTTTTCAGAACACCCTCATCGTGTACTTATTGGAAGTATTATTTGTACAACTAATCAGTATTTACGTACCGACGTTCCGGATATAACTCTTATTGTTTAGATATATTAAAAATTCTGGTATTTAGACGAAAAATATTTTTTAGAGAAAATCATCAAAGATAGAACGTTTATGCTGATATTTCATGCATTTAAAGTAAATAGTTCAACTTAAAACAATATGTAAAGGAACCTAACTGGAAACTCCCTCCTGAATTTTTTCTTTTATTTACACAAATGAATGCAAAATTAATTAATATATGTGTTAGTAAATAACTATGTGAGAAACTAATTTAGGTCATAGTTTCGATTCACTATTCCTAATAAAAGGAAATATTCATAACGAGAGAAGTTCTGGGTGAAGAAAATTTACCGATTTTTTATAAATTAAAATATGATATTGTAGCTCGATACTTCTAGCTTACCTATTAATTGTATATATCATTGGTAGCTATACAGAAAAGTAACCAAGCTTATTTCAGTTATTTACAAGGTATTATTATAAGGCGGTGTTGTAGTGTTATGCAAGAATTTTTTACAGATAAAATTTGACAAACAATAAAATTGACAGAAAAAAAATATCAGTATTATAATTTTATTATATTTTGCGTTAGTTCCACTACATGTCTATGTGTTGAGTGACGTTATTGATAATGTAGGAAGGAACACACTTATTACTAGTAGATATAATATTCACGATAACATTATGCGATTCATACAACTAAAATATTTTTAGAAAAACAGCCCGTAAATATAAAATAAATACATTTCGATGGCACATTTCTAGTGGTGCCATCGAATGGTATTCAGGTATACTAAAATTTTCCCTAAAGTCCGCCTATATGCATAGAAAATTAGATTTAAATATTAGCCGGTTGCACAAAAAGAGCCTGTGTTCAGTGCGTTTCCGCCAAAAATATACGTTCTGAGTGACAAAGATGGTTCTTACTGAAAATATTGCTAGAAAAGTGCTGCTGTCATAAATCGAAACGTAACCTTTAATCACAGACGTTAGTTACTTAAGTAGCTTAAGTCGACGTTTAAGTAATTATTAATTACAAAAAGACATTTATTAATTGAATGTCCAGTATAATACCAAGAGTATAATGTGTATTTACTGTCTTTATTAGTTTGACGTCGATTTCTTAAAGTCAAATTTTCAAGAGAGAATATTTTATTTTTAGTGCTTCTTTATGAAGTCGGATATATTTTTTTTATAAACATTTTTAATTCATCATTTTTATTTTTAATTATAAAAAAATTTATTGCAAAGGTCAGTTTTAAAGTTTTTGCGGACTAAACCTAGATTATATTTTTGAAGGTCCCTATTGAAATATGCAAGTAGCTACTGGGTCCACTGCTTATTATCTCAAAAAGTGTTTCGTGTCAAAGAGATTTGAAATTATCAACGTTTATTAAAATTTTAATAACCTGAAGAAAAAGTAGATTTCCCCCTCCCTAGGTGAGAATGTACCTCAGATAAATGACTTTCTTGGATAATTATACTTCATATATCAAATTTCAAATAATTATATTAATGTATTTCACATTTATTGCAGGAATTCTTGGGTTCAAAGAAATTTAAAATGGCGTCATTCCGCCATGCTTTTCTTTCAATATCCTTGCTATGGTAACACTCCGGTACTACCTCAAATACTTCCTGAAAATTCGGTGAACATACATAAAAAATACACATAGGGACGAATTGATTTTTTGAAATAGGTTAAAAATTAGAAACCCATTGCAAGTAACTAAAAACATAATATTTAATAAGATAAAATAGTTACGGAGGTTGAAACAGTTTTCGTTAAATTTTTATTAAATATAAGAAGAGTATACTTTTATTTTTGCGTTATTTAATTTATATAATAATATGCGCGAGTTACGTTGTGGTCGAGCGGAAAGCACTTTTTAAAAATTACGTAACTTTATTTTAAAAAATGAAACAAACGTTCAGAATCGAGGACAGACTAACAGTAACTCAATTTTACATTTTACCTCTATTTATATGTTTCTCTTATCTAAATTATATAAATGCAACCTAAACAGTATACGGGACGTAACTCCTCTACCCCTTGATGGGCATATAAACTGAAAGTTTTTATGACCTAATTTTATTTGGAACAAATCAAATTTAAATTATTATATTATTATTTACCTCATTTTCTTTAATTTTAAGAATCTTTACTTTAGGCCATAAATACTTGTACAAAATATAAAATATTACAATGGTTAAAATTGCATACAATAAAATAGTCCACAAACTTGTCTTATGGTAATATACAGTGTTAGTCAAAAGTTTAGTATTTTCAATTTTCTGCTTATTTATTTCATTTTGTAAATCATCAAGTTTTTCCAGGTTTATGGAATTCGTTTTCAAAAATCTTATATTACTATAGACAGTTTTGCTTGTAATATTTAAATTAATATTAGGTAAAGGTATATTTAAATATTCATTCTTAGAGTTCTTATAACTCCTAAGTATTATATCATTTATCTTAAGACTACATATAGGGCTTAACTCAATTAAATAAGTCCCGTTTAATAAAATGGTATTTTGATTATTTTTACAATTTTCGGTAGCTGTAATGTCTTTATTTGTTACAACAACCCATTTGCCTTCATCAATATTTTGAATTTCTAGATTTTCTAATTTTACGGAAATTTGCTTGCAGTTCGTGATATTATGTGAATATCTTATTAATTGCATTTCGCATGGTAGTGTTTTAAATACATTCTCAGAGTGAATGTGATTACATAAATATTCATTGTCCGTTACTTTCTTACAAGGATCATGAGAATATCCGAAATTCTTTTCATTTATTATGAGATAATTAAAATTTGGTATTATCATTTTATAATATTCGCCATTAGGTATTGGTATTGGAAATAGATGAAATAAAGTATATTCTTGTTTTTCGACTAAAGGAATTTCTAGCATAAAAGTAACTTCGCTGTTTATTACATAGCCTTTTATCTCTAGAACATTTTCGTATTTAATGATATTTTCTAAAATTGGTTCAAATGGCAATTTCTCTGAATTTAAATGTCTTTTAATCAGATTTATTTCTGTTAATAATTCTTTAGGTTGAATTATAGTATTATGGAAGTTATTTAGTTTAGCAAAAGACATAGCAACTTCTATATTTGCTAATATATCATATATATTTTGAAATAACATATACATTTGTGTTAAAACCATTTGAGTCCGATAATAATCAAAATAGGAGATTTCTTGGATTTCTATTTGGTTTAAAACTTGTATTGTTTGATTTACCCTGTATTCTAGGATATTTTGATTATGAGATATATCTTAGATATTTCTTGAAAACTTCTAATTGAGTTACTAAGTAGAGTGATTTGTTTATCCATAGATAATTTAATATTATTTTGATTTTGTTTTAATATATTTATTTCGTTATTTATTGCCATTGCATCATCCTCATCTAAATTCCCTGTTATACTTTTTATTATGCTACCTAGTCCATTAATTAAGCCTCTTTTATGCCTAGTTTGTTTAGGAGGTAATATTTCATTAATTTGACGTAATATTTTCTGTTTTTGATTATCAATAATTATATAAGAATTATAATATTCCGTATTATAGTCGGTTTTATTCCGCAAATGTACTTTTAACATATTATATTTTAAACTTAAAGATTTATATTCTTCTACTATACCTTTTATGTCAAATATTTGTATAAATGTCCAATGATTAGTTGTTTTCTGTGCATGTCCTAATTTGTAGGGTAATATGCCAGGGTTTTGATTTAAGTCGTAATATTTTGGTTTGTCTCCTCGGGCGTAGGACCATCTGTAACAAGAGGTCGTTTTAATTCTTTTACATGTTTAATTTCAGTCTTTTTGGGATTTTTAACATTTTGTATTTTTACCCGATTATGTTCAAGTAGTTCTTTTATTATATAAGGTCCGCTGAACTTTGCTTGAGTTTTAGTTCTAGGGGATAAGTTTTTATATACCTTTTGATTAAGTTTAAATTCGTAGGGTTTGTCACCTTTTGGGTTAGTTTTTACTAACATGACTTCTTTTTGAGTTTCAGTTTTTTCTGTGACTTTATTATAGATTGCATCTACCTTTTGTTTATGAGATACTACATAGTCTGAATAAAAAGTGGTGTATATTTTGTTGTACTATGTTTTGAGCTGTTATATGCTATAACTGCATAGGGTAATAATTCTGAGATTGGTTTAGTTTTATCCTTTTCTTTTATTATTCTTAAATGTTCGATTAGAGTAGAATGATATCTTTCAATTGGGCCACTAGACTCGTGATGGAGGGGAGTTGTAAAGTGAATATTTATTTTTTGAGCTTTTAGTAATTCTTTTACTAATTCATTATTGAACTCAGAGCCATTATCACTAACAATTGTTTCTGGACATCGGAAATATGAAAAATAGTTTATAAGTTTATCGCAAACTGATTTACTATTTTTATCATATACATAGGCTTGTCCATATTTTGAGAATTTATCAAATATTGTAAGACAATTATTTTTTTCAAAAGTAAATGTATCTATATGAATTATTTGAAAAGGTTTGGACGGTGTTTCAGTTTTTACTAAGGGCACATATGATTTCTGTCTACTATATTTTAGAGTTTGACAGGTTATACAGTCATTTATTAATTGAGTAACATCTTGTTTCATTTTATTCCAGTAATAATTCATTTTAAGTCGATCATACGTTTCAGTTATTCCTCTATGATTAGTTTTACTTTGGTGTTGATGGGTTATTAATAAAATTTTTTCATCTTGGTCAGAAATATTATTGACTAGTTTAGTACATCTTATTATTTCAGGTTTCCTAAAATTTTGTATATACACGTTTGTAAATACGGGTATAAGTTCTTCATTATAAAAATATATATAACACGTTTTTTCGCTGTTCATATAATCACGAATAAATTGTTTAATTATTTCAGGATCCGTTGGTAATTCTACCTTATTAATATAACTTTTTTCAAATGTTTCGAAGTCAACTTTTATCTTTGGGTGAGGTGACCTTTTAATTAAATATTGCAACGATTTATTATTTATTATCTCATCTAGGATATTTAATCCCGGGTTCTCATTATCATTTTGATTACTATGCACCGTATTATCTGAGGTACTTACTGCAGGTCGAACTTGAATGTCAGATAGAATAGTTATCTTTTGTTCATTGTTTTCTCGAATTGCTGATGTCGAGGGCAAGTTATTATCTAAGTTTTGCACTTGATCTAAGTCAGGGTTATCTCTATTAGTCACAATAACGTTTTCCGAAAGATTACGAAAGTATTCAACTATGTCATGATCCGCGTCTCCTGGATTGTTTATTACTGAATCATTTTCGTATAAATTTAATTGTATTCTTGATAGGGCGCCGGCATTGCTATTTTGAGTGCCTTTTTTATATATTATTTTATAATCAAATTCTTCTAAACGTAATCTCCATCGAGTTAGTTTTGAATTTACATCTTTTGCCTTCCGAATAAATAAGGTCGGAAATATTTACATGCCCAAACTACGGCTAAAAGTTCTTTTTCTGTAGTCGAATATCTAGTTTCAGTTTCATTTAAAGTACGCGATGCGTAAGCGATTGGTTTGTCATTGGGTATTGTCCCTTGAGATAGAATTGCTCCTAAAGCATAATTACTAGCATCTGTAGTTAATATAAATGGTTTTGTAAAATCAGGATATTGTAATATCGGTGAATTGATTAATAAGTTTTTGCAATGTTCGAACGCATTTACAAAATCTGATGTATGCTCTATTTTAGAGTTCTTTTTAAGACATTTTGTCACTGGTTTTGTTATTTTAGCAAAATCTTGTATAAAGCGGCGATAATATCCTATTAAGCCTAAAAATGATTTAATTTCTTTTTGAGTCTTCGGTATAGGAAAATTTTTTAATGCTGAAATTTTTTCAGGATTTGGTTTAATTTCTTTTTGTGTTACAACATGTCCTAAATATTGGACTTCTTTTTTCAAAAATTCAGATTTATCTAACTGTATTTTATAATTGGCTTCTCTTAATCGATTAAATATTTTTCTTAGTTTTAAAATATGTTCATCTAGACTTGTACTAAAAACAATTATATCGTCTAAATATACAAAGCATATTTCATCTTGTAATCCTCTTAATATATTGTTCATGACGCGTTGGAATGTCGCGGGTGCATTTTTTAAACCAAAGGGCATTCTTAAAAATTCATAATGTCCGAAGTCTGTACTAAATGCTGTTTTGGGAATATCTTCCTTACACATTTCGATTTGATGAAAACCGTTAGCAAGGTCTATTGTAGAAAAATATTGTGCTTTACCTAGTTTATCTAAAATTTCGTTAATATTTGGTAGTGGCATTTTGTCTGCTACACTTACGTCATTAATACGTCTTAGATCACAAACTAAACGATATTTTGGTTTTCCTGAAGCGTCAAGCTTTTTAGGAACTATCCAAATTGGAGATGAATATGAAGAGTTTGATTCTCTTATTATATTTTGGGCTAAAAGTTTTGAAATTTGATCTTTAACTTCTTTTTTATAAATTTCAGGATATCTATAACTTTTAGTGTAAATAGGAGTATCTGTAGTTAGTTTTATTTGATGTTTAATAGCATTTGTAAAAGTTAAGGGTATTCCTTCACAATGGAAAATATCTCTATATTCGAAACATAGTTTACGAATTTTTTGTTTTTCCTCGTAATTGCAATGATCTAGTCTTAAGTTTTTTAAATTAGTTTTTAATTGATTATCTAGATTTTTATCATATGGTTGTTCATTAGGGTTGTAATCTACGAAATTGAGTTCGTTTACATTTATTTTTTCAACATCTAGAGGTTCAAGAAATTGTAATTTATTGGGATGTTCTGAGGAATTTAAAACAGTTACATAAGTAAGGTTATTTTTTATCTCAACTAAACATTCGGGAATTTCTAAATATCCGAATTTTTGGAAATCAAGTATACCTATTCCTTCTGTGATGTTCACAGGTACTTTTATTTTTTTAATACATCTTGGTGGTATAATATAAGTAAATTTTTCTTTTAACATTTTGGGTGAAAATTTATTTTCAATTTTTCCTAAATAACGTATAGGGATTTCAACATAGGGTAATTGCAAAAGTTGTGTATTAAAATCTAAATTAGCATTAAGTTGCATAATAAGATCTAAACCTATTAATCCGTCAAATTTGTCTGAAAAATCGAATAAATAAAATGTATGTTCTCCGTGAGTTTTAAATATCGGAAATATTGGAATGGTCGCAATTTCATTATGAAAGGACGTTGCATGTGCGGTTTGCACTTGAAAAATTTCGTTTACAATATAATTAGAAAAATATCTGTAAGCAATTTCTGGTTTTATAAAACTTCGAGTACTAAGTACTAACTGTATCTAATAGAAAATTTGCATTTAATTCGGGAATATAAATATACGGTAATTCAGCTGTATAGTTATTTAGAATTACTCTCATATTGTTGTTCAGGCTCGGTTTCGAAAAATTTACATTTTCGGTATTTTCTCGGTCATATTCTTGTTCTTGGCACATATCGATATAGTTTGGCATATATATATATATCATTTTGTTCATAATAGGGATTTTCAAAATTCGATATTTCTTGATTATCAGCATAATCAATATTTTCAAAATGTAATATTCCTTGGTTATCTGCATAATCATTATTTTGAATATGATTTGTGGTATTTTGCTGTAAAACTTCTTGGTTATAAAGTTCACTATTTATTTTTTTATTTTGTAAATTATTGTTTAAAATAGTATTACCAGAGCTTGTGTCCATTGGTTCTACTTGTCTAGTTCTCATAGAGTTTTGAGCAAAATTAGAATTTGTTCTCATAAAAGGTCTAGGTTGATTAAAAATAGGTCTTTGTAAGTTTTGTGTAAAATTTGGTCTTTGAAAGTTTTGTGAGAAATTATTTGGATTTCTTCCAAAATAACTTGGAACATTATTTCCGTTTATATTATTTGGAAATCTTGGAAAATTAGGATTATTTTTAAATAGTTTGGATTAAAATTGTTCGAATAGTTAGGACTAAAATTATGTGAATAATTTGGTTTATATGTTGGTTGTCCTTTTTGATTTTTATTTTGTAAATTTGGTGTACTTATTGGTACAGATTTATTTTGTGGTAATTGCATTTGAGCGTTTTTAAAATAAATAAAATTTTCTTCTTCAAGCACAGTTGGATTTTTTAAACGTATGACTAATTGCATATTGTACGGTAAACCTCGTATAAATGTTTTTAAAGCGAATTCATCATAATGAGTAATCTTAATTAATTTAGTTGCGGCGTCTTCATTTGTAGCGTTTAATTTTGCCGAAAGTAAACTTCTAGAATCTTGAATTCTCATACCAAAATTTAAAGGACGTTCGTTTTTATAAGGTTTTAAATTAATTAAATCTTGAATAAGGCAATCGATAGATCTTTGATCTGCAAAAGTATTTATTAGGGCTTGTTTAACTAAATTCCAATTATTTAATTCAGCTCTTGAAACAATAAGTTCTGCGGCTCTACCTATTAATTTACTTAATATGGTATCAAATAGACAAATGTTTATAGGATCATTTACGTTATTTACATTTTGAAAAGCTTTTAATAAATTTTCAGAGGCTGTTATAAATCTTTGTAACAATTTTGGATTTCCATCAAAATTTGGAACATTATCTGCTTGATAACGCAAAAGAGTATAGTTTGTTGCCATTTCCTTATTTTTTGTTTTATTGTCAGTTGAACCAGAATTAATTGATAGATCGTTTATAGAGTCGAGTAGATAGTCTAAAATATATTATCGAAAAAGCTCAAATTTTGCGATTTATATATATATATATATATATATATATATATATATATATATATAATATAAAATATATAATATATTAAGCAAAAATATGGATATACGAAAAATATGGTTATACGCAAAAATATATATATACACTTACATATACACAAAAATAAAATGTTGCAAATAAAATGGTTTCAAAATAAAATGGGTATTTCCAAAAATAAATTTCAAATTTACGTTGTTTGTTACTAAAATGAGAAAAAAATTACTTATTTTTGCAAATATGAAAAATTGGTAAAAAAAAATGTTTTCGACTTACAATACTAGAAGAAAAAAGAGTTTAATCGGTTTTCTTGTTGTTTCTTCCTTATCCTAGGTCCTTAAATCTACGATGGTTTGGCGATGTTTGTCCTCCCCAGTTGAACTGCTGGATCGGCGATTTTTGTCCTCCCCAGTGGTTCTTGGTGACGTGCTAGCTATCTCGTCTCTTTCCGTCGGGTTCCCCGTTGAAGATGGTCCTTGTGGAAGTCGCCTTAGATCGGCACTATCTGCCCCCAGTAGGCTCCCAATTCTCTTCAGATTTTTCCTCTCGAAAGCCGCCTTAGATCGGCACTATTTCTCTTCTAATCGGTTTCTGAATTTTGGGTTCTTCGATTCGTCTTGTTTTGAGAAGTCGCCTTAGATCGGCACTATCTACTTCCAAAACTTGAACCGTCGAATTTGTTTTGTAGGTTTAGTGAATAAATTTTTGGAAAAAACCGTGTTTTTTGTCACGTTTTACTATCTTACCGACTTCGCCAGTTACGTTGTGGTCGAGCGGAAAGCACTTTTTAAAAATTACGTAACTTTATTTTAAAAAATGAAACAAACGTTCAGAATCGAGGACAGACTAACAGTAACTCAATTTTACATTTTACCTCTATTTATATGTTTCTCTTATCTAAATTATATAAATGCAACCTAAACAGTATACGGGACGTAACTCGCGTACGTAATATGGAAAAGAATGCTGAATCTGCTTAGTATTTTGCCATTTTTTTAATTGTAAAAAGTGCAAGTATTTTTTTCAGATGCAAATGTTTTGGTGTGATTCTAAAAGGCACACTAAAAGGACTCAAGTTTTATTTAATTCCTGGTAAAAATCTCTAAGGTAGGCGTTTGGTGGGATTAATTAAAACGGTGCACGTAAAACAACGTAGATCACGAAAAGAGAGAGCAAGCAGCGAAAATTAGTCAACTGATAGGTCAATGAGTTTCTTCACTCCGTTTCTTTTTTCTACTGCATATGTATAAAATCTGAAATTTCTCACAATCGGTTAATAGGAATTATACAAAGATGAATTTCTAAGTTTACATGGAATTGCCAGAGCAAGACTAAGGCTTATTCAGAACTCCCTATCTCAAAATAGTTCTGCGCCGTTAGATACAAAAGGTAGACATCAAAACAGGTATAGTAAAACTCTATCAGAGATTTTCCGTACGAAAAAATCCCCACACATATTATTTATGTGAGAATCTTACAGTTAAATAAATGTATCGCCTCTTGGTGAATCAATATAAAGTTAATGTTTCATATAAGACACTTTGAAAAGTTTTTACTGTCAAATTTGATCTTTCAATGACTGACACTTGTACGTTTTTGCGACACGATATATAAAAAGACTGATAAAAATAAAGACAGGTAGATGCTAAAAGGTCTACTACTAAAAAAGGAAATTCATCTTCGAAAGTTTGATGCGTTTAGTTATTATATGCATGGTGGGAAAGGTGTGCCTACGCGCAAGTTTTCATTACGTATTTTGTGAGGCGAACCCAGAGCAGTTAAAATGACATCTCAAAAGATTACAGTTTACCTTTGCTAAAATTTGTTAACGGAATTCATGTATGACTCATCTTCTTTTATGATTACGGTGAAAACAGAGACGGAAATAAGTCTATAAGAGCTATTAATTATAAAATCATCTTAGACCTTGTTTATCAGTTTGGTTTTTGTGGTTATGAGCGAACGTTAATTTGACAGGTAGAGGTTAAAATATATTTCTGTGATTTTTTTTCATACGTATTTGTGTGTTTCGTCGAATTTTGGACGTGTGTTGCAGATCGTTATGTTGTTTATTAGAATAAACTTATGTATCGTTTGAAGTGCAGGTATGTATTATTTAATTTTCTAGTGATACATATATAATGAGAAAATTATGTATTTCGTTAGAATTAGCATACCAAACTGTTCGTTTCAAAAAATTATTAAAAAACTAGATGATGTATCTAAATACACAAATAGTCAATTAACTGATGTAAAAGAACTCAAGACAGTATATAGAAATATTTTTATTTGGACTAGTTCAAGCTATACATTTTAAACTGAAGTATTTAAAAAAATATGTTTTGTTTCAAATGTTATAGTAAGTAAAATATCCTATGTGTAGCTGAATATGTTACTTAATTTTCATAAGTACTTGAGTAATTACTTTTCAAATACTGAAACCAGACCCCCTAAAGCCTTACATAACACAACATTTTTTGCTATTATGTAGATTATAATCTTATTTAAGCATACATATGTATATTTCTATAGTTTTTATATGTACCTAACTAGATATTTTTATTTTAGCTGATATATAAGAATGCTGACTAATGAGTACACTACGGATTACAAACAAACATACATTTTATGATGGCAATTACCAAAAGAGACACCTTACCTTACCTCCTACTTCAGAAGGAACCTCTAGGCAGAAATAAATAAAGAAAAAAACCTCCAATTACCATAATAAGTATATTTAAGAATCCTACTTTAAGTCTTCAGAGTGGATTTGTATTATTTAATCTAGGAAGTGTTCAGCTACTGTATAGAACTTGATAAAATTTTAGCACTGACTGCACAAACCTAATTATGTTTAAGGAAGATATACCTAATGTGAAAATTTTGATATATGCTTGTAACTACATATTAGAACTAAATTAGATTACTGGCATTGGAAAATTGTTATACAAATGTTATACATTTAATTGATTAAGATTAAGAAAATGTTGTTTTTAGTTATGTATCTGACAATATAAGAGTTTCCCAGTATCAGCTTTTTTATCTGGTTTCTACTATTTCTAGCACACCTCAAGGCCTCCATCTCTGTGTATCATTCTAGGAAATTTGTAAGCCACACGTTAAGTCTACTTTTCCATAAGCCTTTAGGTGAACTTTATTCATGTTCTATGTCAAATTCTGTAGAAAACATTTACACAGTAGAGATACTTATTTAACTTCGGCAGAAAAATAGTAATTTTTTAAGTAAAAGTGTACATTTTTTAATTAATAGTGAAGCGACAGAATATCATGATTGGACACACTGGATCCCACTTGTGTTTTATTGCTGATATTTTTCCAAAAGCTTGTTTACTTCTGCTGTGTTAAAGTCAGATGTTATAGATACAGAATCGAAGTGAAGTAGAGTAGATGCTATTTGTAAAACCTCTGCTACGGTGTGTCTGTGTTGTATATTAGTGATTAAGGATATCTTATTAAAATGATTAGTTTTCCTAACCTTTTAGATTTAAGTTAAAAACATTGTTTATTAGAAAAACCTAAATTTATTATTTAAAGTATTTTTTTACTAGTTTTATAGGGACTATGGCAATTACCTCATTCAAATGTTAAACATAAATGAAAATAGGTTTGTTAAATTTATTTTACTTTTACAAAATATCAACAAAAGATTGATATAGCAATATTTTTTTGTTACACATCACATTTCTGATTTGTGACACGATCTGAGGTTGTACTCAGTACTTATCAGTTTAACTAATGGAATTTGATATCAGGTTTAAGCATTTTCTGGAGTAGTTAACACTACACTGTACAAAAGTATATCTAAATTTAAGAAGTATTTGCTGTTGAAAACATTAAAAGTGAAAATCATGTCAACTTAAGAATTACCTACCTACGTACCAAATGATAATGAACATAACCTTTCCAAGTTTGTTAATGTTGCAGAATTTTGTCTCATTGTCTTAAATAATATGTGACAATATCTCAGGCCTCAACTGAATGTTTAAAGCCCAACTTCGTAGGGTACTTAAGGCTGGCAACGGATAGCCATTTCTTTTGAAATTCTGATATGCTTTCGAGCTTACACTTTGAAATGAAATTGCAGATGCAGTAGCATACACTAGGAAGGTTGACGGTGAAATGGTATAAATGTTAATACTTAAAGGAATCTTTAATTCATTAATTAATTAAATTAAGGTTGACAGCTTTTATAAATATCAATCTGCGATATATAAGAAAGAATGAAAATAAACTGATGACACACAAGAATTAAATTAAATACAGTTTAAATAATCAAATGAAAAGCGAAAAAGGAAAGAAAATGTTAACGAAATGATTAAAAATAAAACAGATTTAAAACAGAATGTTAAAATGTATTTTTTCGTAGCTTTTTAGCTGTTTTTTATAGAACTAAAGACTCTAATAACTTCAAACTACAACAAAATTACTCTAATCTGATCCAACAAATGACTAAATAAAGATCACCCTTTTGTACCTGAGTACCAATAACCATGATCTAAACCAATGACTAAAAGAAAAGGCCCTAACTTTTTATTTCGAACGTAAAAAAAATAATTATATGCTTTTTTATGTAATTTTCATGAAAAAAAGGGAAAAATTCGGATAAATTGCAAAATATATACTAGATGCCTACACACATGCTTAAAAGAGGACATTTGGTTACACTAAGTATGTGAGAATATCAAGTATTTAAACATCTTAGAAAAATGTATGTTACTATTTATACACATTTTAGCTGAATCTTTATCTGATTTGGTCTACTCAAATTTTCTGTTATCAGGTAAGCCTGAAAAAATCCGATCTTTAGTCTCATCTGTAATATTTCTTTTATTTTTTTCAATTATTGGGTTTTAAAAAAGTCTGGAATAGGTTGCTCTCTGTAGCATCATTAATTTTTATAAACGCTAGAAATTGTTTGATTTAGAAATGTGTAACCAAATATTTACCGTTATTTTAGTTAATTTTGTGATATTTGTGGTAAGCAGAAAACCTCTGTACTGTAGAAACCGAAGTTGATCATGTTGTCCTTTGTTTTATTGTGGCTGAAGCAACCAGTAACCGCACAACACATATTGTTCTTGATTCTTGATACCCAAATGAACCTAACAATTAATTCTTTTCCTTCCAAGGTAAAATTTATTTTGCACAAAAAAAATTAAAATTGTTGTCAAACTATTAATCTAGCATGCAAAACTATATCAGAACAAGTACGGTTTTTTACACTCGACAGCTGTGGTACTAGGTATTTGGAATACACAGTGGCGGCTCGTGGTCAACTTTTCAGGGGGGGTCAATACATATAAACCACAAAGAGTCAGATGCCTTTGTTAGTTTGCAGCCGCATTATGAAAATAATAATTTACTCCTTTGTTTTTGTCTTTATTTCTTTGCTGAGTTTTAAATTTCAGCAAAGGTCGACTACTGCTCTGAAATTCAAGTCGTTTCTCAAAGTTCAGCTCGCCAAAATAATTGAAAACGGCTTTTAAAGTCTTAATATTCTAAAACACTGTGGCTACCTTTTTTTAAACATTAATTTAAACCAACAAAATCAACAAATAAAATGTAAAGTCTCGAAAATAAAATCTATAAAAATACGCAATCGTAACCATAACCTATCACACGATCACACTTTAGATTAAACGGATCAACTGACAAAAATATTAAGTTTCCTCGGCGCGGCTGCCCAAACTTTGCCAACCTGAACCGTATATTACCTATGCGCCCGTATGAGAATTTGATCGGGAACATTCGGGAAAACCTCGCCTCCGTTTATAACCACGAGGTCAACGCAGGCCGCCAGCCGTGATCGATGCCAACGGAATGAAACCTCCGGATATCGAGGTGCGAGGCATCGATAGTGTGTCGCGGAATTAAGTGAACGGTCAACGAGTTTATACGCCTAGAATAATAGAGGAAATTTCCAAATTAAAAAAAAATTAAAAAATATACATTATGTATTATTTTATTTATTTGTTTCTGTTTGGAAATATTTATTGGGGGCTCATTGACTATATGACCTAATGGAGGAGTCGCCACTGGGTATACACGATTTAGCAGATCATTCTGCGTCAATATATGTATATGATGAAAGTATAGGAGAAAAAGGCCAAAGCGATGTTACCGTTATCTCTCACCTATTTCACTATTTGTGCCATACAGATATTTTAAATGAAACCTTTGTTATTTTTAGTGACGGATGCTGTGGATAAAATAAACACTACATGGTGGTACATTTTTATATATGATTATCCACGTTCTGAAACTGTTCAAAACTGGTATTCATATTTTTCCAATAAGAGGTATTTTTTTGCCTAATGACCAAAATGTTTCTATTATAAGCAAAATCAAAGAAAAGGCAAGAATTGAAACCATCGCCATTCTAAGTGTTTAATGTTCACCAACCTAACCTTTACACTACACAAAAAGCAGTTGAACCATGTTTTTTACAAAATCCTACATCACCACATAAGCCGAAAATTTTGCGGATGTCTTTAGTAAAATCCTGAATTCTCGCCCACTATATTTTATGTATAGTATTTATATGAAACAAATGACGATCCCGAGCCGAAGCACATTGCAAACAGAAATAAATTTAATACGCTGGCCACCTAATGAGTAGGCCCGCGGTTTCATCCTCCATCAGTAACACACTAAAATCACCTCTCAAATAGCGTCGTTTGGATCAGACTATAAATTGTGAGTCATAAATACATGTGTAAAAAAAACAGTAAGACACAGAGCATAAGAGGCGCTAAAATTAGGCGGTAGTGATGTGCAACGATTACTTTTTCAAGTATAGTGTAGATACTGATACTTTATATCCGAGTATCAGATACTTTGTATTCGTTACTAAGTAATCATTATTTATTTATTGAATACGTGCGATAATTGGGATTTTTTATGTAATCAGTCGTATATATAAAGCAATATAGGCTACTCAGTCAGTTGATGATTAAATTATTCAAAATTAAAATCATATTTTTATGAAACAGATAGAATAATTAGTATTTATTTAGAAAAAAATTAATTGTATGGGTTGTTTTATTGTGGGTTTGAAAATGTACCTGCTTCTTTGTTATCGTTTTCCTACCAGAAATAATAATTTAAATGTGTCCAAATGAATAATTTAATAAAAAGTATATTGGTAACTTTTAAAAAGAGAGAGGTAGCTACTATTAAAATATTTCCTTAAAAAAATCGTCTTTTAAAAAATAAAGCAAAAATAAGTTAATAACAACATAATATTATCTGATAAAACTTTTCACAAAAAAAACAAATAACTATGAAATCAACAAGAACTATATTTAACAAATAATGAAACGTTTTAAATATAATGATAAAAAATACAAGATAAAAAAACAAAATAACTTTAACATATATATAAGTACTTAAATATAGAAAAAAACATTAAAAAACAGTGAATGATTCAAAAATCTAAAAATCAAAATAAATGTGAATTGCCATTCAAAAACACCACCTTTTCTACATTTTTTGGCTTAAGTCTACTTCTACGGTCTGAAACCACTTGACCCGCTTTAGAAAACACTCTTTCACTTGGGACGGATGTTGCTGTTACACTCAAGTATTTTTGTGCTAACTTTGCTAAATTTGGATACACTGCTTCCCTTGTTTTCCACCATTTCAGAGGGTCATCTCTCCTTTTAATGTTTTGTTCCTCTGCGTACTGTTTGCTTTCAATAATTGAAGCGGCTACCGTCGATGTATTCTTCGATATTTTTGCGTCGAAGCTTTTCCATACTGAATCTTCTTCAATAGTCTCTTCTTCATATTCTGGCACTGAAGTACTGTCAACTTCCATAGCTTCATTATTTTTCTTAATAAGCTGTGATAGTTCGGACATTAAAAGCTCCCTCACTTGAATTACTGCGTTCTCATCACTAAAACCTTTTTTTTTAAATCTGGGATCTAAATAGGAAGCTTTCGCAAGTATAACATTATACTCAACACGATGAAATCTTGTTTTTAAGCCCTTTATCAAATTGTCTTTTAAATCCGAAGCGGTTACGTCACCAATTTGAAGGTCACTTAAAAATTGTTTTAAGCTTTCAACCAATGGTATTATTTTTGAAACACACACATTTTTGTCAGCACTTAGTTCTCTAGTTACTTCCTCGAAAGGTTTTAAGAGGACACAACATTGTTTTAACACTGACCATTCAGCTGCGGTAAGTGCGTCAACAGGGTTATGCAAGACACCAATAGCCGCTTCAAGGGGTATCTGAACTTCACAAATTCTACTAAACATAAAGTAGGTTGAATTCCAACGGGTTACAACATCATTAATTAATTTTAAAGTTTTACCAGTCATCTGCGTTTGCATTTCGTTAAGTTTTTCGGCTGCCGTGGTACTCCGATGAAAATATTCTACAATTTTTTTAACTTTTTTCTGTAATGAGAGCAATAATTTTAGAGAATCTTGAACCAAAGATTTAAGGTATGGGCCAAGCATGGTAGATTTGGCCAGCCAGTTAGCTTTATTGCAGCTGTAATATTTCTTGCGTTGTCAGTTACTACAGCTTCTACTTTATTGGAAACATTCCATTCATTTAAAATATGCAATAACTTATTTCTAATATTTTCAGCTGTATGATTCTCTTGAAAATGAAAGCAACCCAACAACAGTGATTTTTGTGTCCACTCACTATTCACATAATGCGCAGTTACCGCCATGTAGTTATCAACGGAACGTGATGTCCAAGTGTCAGTTGTGAGAGTTATAAACTCGGCTTCATTCAATAGAGATTTCACTTTCAATACAACATCATCATATTTTTTGTTTAGTAAATCTCGACTAAAAGTTGTTCTTGATGGTAGCTGATAGGAAGGATCAAGGGCAGCTATGAGGGCTTGAAATCCATTATCCTCGACTACAGAAAATGGTTGTAGATCTTGTAAAACCATATTTAGGACCATTTCATTCAACATTTTTGTTCGAGACACAGATGCTGGGCGTACAGAAAAAGCGGACATTTTGGTTTGAGTAAATTTGCGTGTCGGTACTGTTTCATTAACTAGAGATTGTGAAGTAATTTTTGTGTTACTGTCGTCATAATTTACATCTGAAGCACTTGAAGGGCCTGCTACAGGTACATCAATAGTCATCCTGGCCGATTGAGGTTGGTGATGTTTAGAATTCCCATCTTCATGGACCTGGAGCAGAGATAAATGCTTTGCTTTTAAATGTTTTTGTAAATTTGAAGTGGCCCCACCTTTGTAAGATAACACATTTTTACAAATATCACATTTTGCTTTTTCACCACTAACTACAGTAAAATGCAACCAAACTTTACTTTTTTTTCTATCAGACATCGCTTAATCGCTATTTATTCAAACTACAACGTTCAAGACTTTTTTAACAAGACGCGACGGTGTCTCGCGTAAAACTAAAAACTACCCAGTATTTTATGACCGAAAATGAAAGGGGTTATACGGAAAGACATAGAAAAAAAACTATTAGTTTTTATGTGCAACAAGCATAAATCCATCTGGGCTCGATTATGAGCGACGACAAATAACATAAACATAATCGGCATTTTAGTACCTTACCTACACAAAAATAATGCTAGAAAAAGATCAAATAAGGTTCTAAACCTTATCAGATTTATGGCCCCCGGCTGCCCATTAGAATAAACCAAACCGCCATGGCGCCAGGAAATTCAGACATCACATACCATAAGAATGAAATATGTTAAATAAATAAACAGCCCGGGTTCGTATTCGGGTCGCCGTCCGTCGGTCCTCTCGGTGCCGCTACAAACTAGTACAAAATGATTACAAGTTACAAGTAACGAAAAGGCAACATTGATTCGGGATTCGAGTAACGAATATTTGGCGTCGAAGGATTCGATTACTTCGGATCTACGCAAGTATCAGATATTAAAGTATCGAGTAGATACTATTCGCACACCACTATTAGGCGGATATCCACCAGTAGATGAAAAAGGCTGATGATGATAAGGAACAAATTTGTTGCAATGCTTCTTGTATATCTATACAAATTATTTTAATTGATAAATAAATTGCTAAAAGACTTTCCCAAGCTTTATGTACAAATAATTTTCCTGCTTTTTTTAATAACTTTCATTTATTTGTAGATTATATAGCAAGATATGGAAGAATGAGTGAAGAGCAAGCTAGGATTAAGTTTTGGCAAATATTGTCAGCTGTTGAATACTGCCATAATCGTAATATAGTACATCGAGATTTAAAGGTTAGTAAAATTTTATCATAAAAGTATATTATTTTTGTAACATAATTTACATCATATTAGAAAATGAGAAACGTAATAAACTTAAAGTTGGAAAGTTGGATCTAATATAACTTTAATTTTTGCATTCTTGTACAAACTAAGTTTTATTTTAAATTGTATAGAATAATTTTTTTAATTTATACAAAATTAAAAAATATCTTATTTCCTTTTAAAAAAAGGCGCGGCATCTTATAAACTGCTCAATAGAAAATTGTAGCCATTCTAAACGGCATAACTCTTGAAAAATTTACCGAAAGGAAAATATTATACACAGATCGATAGATAATTTTATCGTCAATGATATAAAGCTGATTACAATGTTAAAGACAAATTAAAATTTTCAATATACAGGGTGTTAAAAAAGTACCTTATGAAATCATCAAAATAAACATACTCCTATTGTTGCAAAATTGTATATTTAATAACCCAACATATTTAATGTATACCTTATATGATTATCTCGGACTCTTTTTGAAATTTTTAATCTAGCGGGTTAAGTTATACAAAAAAATAACAAAAATGAGCATTTCATATTAATTTTGGGTATTGATTGTTAGATATAACGACATGTTGAAGAACATAAACAATAATAAAACAAGTCAAGATATTCTGACACACTAAAGTATATACAGGGTGGTACTATCTTAAGCTGACCATGGTAAAATTTCGATAAATTTTAATCTAATGCTATAGTTTGCATTTTAGAAGCTCTCCCATGTAGGAAAACTAAAATATCAAATTAGTCAGTTATCTCGAAACGTCTTTACTTTTGTTATTGCATAAAGAAAAACTAGTTTTTCAGGGGTAAACAACAGATGTACAAGGTACTGAAAAAAACACATAAATCTGACGTGACCTGGTAAAAACTGGAATTAAATGACAAATAATCAAAAAAAATTGGATATATTTTTTAAATTATTAATAAACAAATATTTTCATTCTAATTAATTTGCTTTAATATTTTAGTGAAGGATTTTATAAAAAGTATGAATATTGCTTCGTCTAAAATCCTTCATTAGAACAACTTTGATATTGGTTTTGTATCTGAAGAACTTAATGGTTAAATATAAGGTTAGCAAGAAGGGTAAATACATTTTCTGCCAGGACTGCGAAACATTTTTGGTTGCTACGATTTTAAAAATAACAAATAGAGGTGATTGAATGTGGAATGCTCAAAACAGTCTTATATGGAAATCGAAATATAGTAGCAATTAAGAAGTAAAACAGCTATAATGTAAATAGATTTTAATAACTAATTATTGTAGTTAATTGAATTAACTACGATACAAGTATAATAAGATCAAATATGGCTGAAAATGCATAAATGTAATTTTTTATTTTCATAAAACTACTTCACTTTCTACTCGCTTTTGGAGGATTATTTCAGTCAAAAGCTAAGAATTTATGACATCATAAATAAAGTTCTATTCGGTTTAAAAAAAATTAAGATTTAGTTATATTTATTACAAGTTTAAACTTTGTAAATCATTTTATTTTTCAAGTAAAATAAATGTTTTATAATGGCATGCTGATTCATAAGGCTTGCCTCTGCAAAAATCTAATGTCTATATATTTCTATGTTGTGACACCCTGCATATTTTTATACAGTTTTTAGAATTTTCAATTTCCTATTTAATACTTTTTCCAATTGAAAATTGGTTAATACATAGATGAGAAAATTAACATTTCATGACTCCATAAAACAACTGCAAATTAGGTTCTTTACTATTCTTGCTAATTTCATGTTAAAATATCAAGTTTGTTTACTGCAGAAGAATACATTGATATGATTCTTATTTAATGCTTAAAAAATAAAGACAAGAGCTAATGCATTCGTTTAACGTATATAAATTTTAATCATCATCAGTTCATTCAAAAAGCATATGAAAAGTTTCATTTATAAAAAGTTCCGCTGTATTTTACGAGAGTTTAAGTATTATCCTTACAAATTTCTTCTAGTCCAGGTGACGCAGACAGACGCCTACAATTTATTGCAAGCATATTAGTTAAATTGAAGACGATCCAGCCTTTTTTGCCAAAATAATGTGGGTGATGAAGCCAAGTTCCACAATAAAGATCTTAGACATAATTCCAATCATTGGTGTCCTGTTAATCCACTGGCTTCTAGATTTCAACGCATTTGGAGTGTCTATGTTGGTTGGTTATGAAGAAACTTTAACTTTAACTTTCTACAACTTATTTTGCCCTCAATTTGTTGGAAGAAATACCGTTGGCTGAAAGACAGCAGATGTGTTGACAGCAAAATGGAGCACACACTCACAATGCTCACATAGTTACTGAATTCCTACAAAACAGGTTTGGGGCTAATTTCTTCCAAAATGCTTCTCCCGTGATAAAGTGGCCTGCACGTTCACCTAATCTTTTCCCCTTGGATTTTTCTTATGAGGAACCTTAAAAGGTATTGTATATCTAAGTAAACCCAATGACATAGAAAACCTGAAAGAAAAAAAACAATTTGAAATACCTGTCGCAGATTAACGCCATACATGATAATAGCTACATGTACTTGGAATTTGTAAACAAGATTTGAAGCTTGCGTTGCTGCTGAAGGTTGCAACAACAATTTTAATATTTATTAACGTAGATATTCTTTTAAATAATTAAAAATATTGACAGAGTTTTTTTTTTGTTTGTTTCAAGTGGATTTTTATTTTAATCAATTCTTCATGTCTAATTTGATAGGATGATAAAATATTAATTTTCTCAGAAATCGGAAAAATGTATTGAATAGGGAACTGAAAATCCTTTAAAAAATATAAGGGGCGTCATTTACAATTTTAGGGTTAAGATCACATTTTTGGGGATAGCTTTTTTACAAACATTTTAAAGCATCCTCATAGCTAAAAATTGAACTTTTTCTTCCAATTAAATATCTCAAACAGTTTAGGAACTACATCTTAGCTAAATCAGTTTGGGACACCTTGTATATATATAAAAATAGTTAAAGATAATTACAGTATTCGTTTTACGATGGGAGTTCTTATTAATAGTAACGATGTAGGTAATTAAATAGGTGGTGCCACGTGCCATTACACTTACTGAGAAAAGAGCGTAGTATTCTCTTTGAATAATATAGAGGGGTGAACCCCCAAAACTCCCCTTGTCCTCTCCTATCTACGGCCCTGATACTATGAATAAAATCTTAACTTTACTTCACTAGTAATATAATTCATTTTATGAGATTTCTCTTTTTGGCTATTTTCTGTGTTTATTCTTAGATGAATTCCCCAAGAGTGTTAAATTTCCAGTATTTTATACATTCTAGGCTTTAGTTTGCATTTTTATTAAAATTGAGAAAATAAATATGCATATGCTTATGTCAATTGAGTTGATATCGCGAAATGATATAAATATATAATAAAATACCAAATACCAATATTACTTATTTACGAACAACTTGTGATTTTACTTAAGTGCTTTTTAGATATGTTACCCTTTAAAAAACACATTACAAAATTCCGAGCTTTTCAAAAAACAGTGGTGTCGACCATTTTACTTTTTGATTGAATTTAATTGTCTATATTTTGATTGGTTTTAAAACATTGTAATTTTTTATTATATTTGATCCAACCAATACTTTTCTGTTTATAGAAACCTAAAACCCTAAATAATATATAATATTTGTAGTAAAGCATAATTTTGTATTTAATTTTTTGAAGTTGACAAAGCTAAAAGATACCTATAGTAAAAGTAAAAGAGGATTCAAAGAATAACATAAAATCAACGTCTTGCATTACTGGTAGGAATATTCCTATTTTACTTTATCTATAATATAGTATTAAAACCTTTTTTCTTTAAATTTTGATATATATTCTTTCTTCTAGGCTGAAAATCTTTTACTAGATTCCAATAATAATATTAAAATAGCAGATTTTGGTTTTTCAAATTACTACACTGCAGGCGGGCAACTTTCGACTTGGTGCGGATCTCCTCCTTACGCCGCCCCGGAAGTTTTCGAAGGCAAGAAATATGTTGGACCTGAAATCGATATATGGGTAAGTTAACCCAGGAAGCATAAATATTTAAGACATCATGAAGCAATTAACTGGAAATTAGTCAATTGTATACTATACTGGGTTTTTATCAACTGAAAAATCATTTAAGATTAATGATGTCAAAAGTGCCGTAATATTTAAAAAAATATATAGATTTTCATTAAATATTGACATTCAGTTTCGACATGTCAGTGCATGATATGGATCGAATTAAATGAAAAAATCATACACTTTTCTCCAAAACATGAAAATCAAAGAAATATATTAATTGAAAATTAATAGCCGTATTCACTAAAGAGTTTTCAATGTAGACCAGATCTAGCTTGACATTTTTGTAGTTTTAAAATTAAAAAAAAAATGTGTCCCAGTTTTAAAATTTATTTAACGACCTTTGTGACCTAATAGATGGTTTTAATTAATTATAAATTATTAGATCTTATAGCTTAACGATTTATAAATTTTATTAAGGTAAAAACTTTGACAATTTCTAGTATCATATGTATGATTCTGACAATTTAGTATAACAAAATTGCATAAATGTTCCGGAAGCAAGCTATTTTAAATTTTATATATAAATATGCAAACAAGAAAAAAAAATAAATTTTTGATATTTATCCATTGTCCTATTAACATGATTGATATCTTTATATATTTATTCATGCCTAAAATTATACGCATTGCTTTGTTTTGTAATATTTGTAATCTGTTTTTATACCTTCCTTGGCATTATATAAAATTGTTGAACAATACCGGTAATGAGGTAAAATTATTGTATTATATATCATCTTTTTCGAAAAATAGTTTTAATCTTTACTAATTCTTTTGAAATAGTTTGTTTTTTTGCGAAATTTTAGTAATTACTTTTTGAAAATAAATGTCAAATTGTAAATTTGAATCAATTAAAATTTAAGTATTTAAAAGAAGAAACCATTTCTAAATTTTCATTATCATTTATATTATAAATTTTTAATTATTATTTCCAAGTATCATATACTTGGAATTAATAAAATGAAATAGGTTAGCGATTGTGAATACTATCTTGCAGGCATCTTTATTTATTAGGAACACACCCTGGAGTTCAAGGGTCTTCACATGATCTTCGCAGTGCACTTGCATATTTTCTTCTCGTGGAAACACAGCCAAATACTGATTGATCTTATGAATTATCTCAATATGATTTTCAAACATTTTTAATTTATTAAATTTGACAGGGACTAGAATTATCATGTTGAAGTATTCCTTCTTTACAGAGCACCTTGAAATTTGCTTGTAATATATTTGGGCAGTGTTTACTTTCGGTACATATGCCATTTAGAAGTTTTATTGGGCTTTTATTTAATTTTAGAAAATATTTCGTTCTGGGTATTATCGTATCACATTCTGATTCATAACTTGCAGGAATAGGTAAAATGTGATAAGAGTTCAAATTGTTCTTCAAAATCTATTGGTATCGAAAGAAAATAAGTTATCTTAGTCTGCTGTATTGCGCATTTCACTTTAATTATTATTCATATTTATTATATATTATAGATATTTTCAAGAGTGACATTAAATGGTAGTTGACCTAGTTTTCAAGATGTTATAGAGTTCTCGATATTTTGCAGTTTGCTTAATAACGTAGAGTTTTCGTGTGTGGGATTAATTCTAGCAGATTTCAAATTTTTGTTCACCTGAGTTATTTGCTCTGGTTTGTATATATTTGATGTCTGGCTTTTTTTGTTTGTTTTTAACGAAAACTTTATCAGGCATTTTTGCAAAATTCCTCTGGAGATTCGTTTGTTTTGTTAACATTTTTTTTCTTTAGGTTGTTGCATTGTTTCGTTTAATTTTTGATAAATATGTCACGTTGATTAGAGGTGTAATTATTGAGAGTTGTTTTTTGTCACGAGATTCTGCGGCTAGGTGGTCTGTAACTATTTCATATGGGACTAGGTTTATGTAAGATGCTTCGTTACATTCCAGAAATCTTTAATATATTTCCTATATTAACCTAAATGTCCGAGAAAACTTTTTATTTCCTTTTGGGTTTTTGGCAAGGGAAAATTCTGATTTGCGCTGATTTTATCCGAATTTGGTTTTGCACCTTCAATATGCCCGATGAAAGCAATCTCTTTTCGAAGAAATTCAAATTTATCTAGCTGGATTTTAAAATTTGAATTAGGTAGTCAGTCAAAAACTTTTCTTAGACTATCAATATGTTCTTCTAGGCTAGTGGTAAAAACAATAATATCGTCAAAATAAACAGTGCAAATTTCGTTGTGATATGCTCTTTGCAATTTTCGTTGTTTAAAAAAAATAATAAAATATTATCCATAATACGCTGAAATATAGTGGGCGCATTTCGTAGATCATTTTCCATACTGAAAGCAGTCTTGGGTATGTCTTCCTCGGCCATTTCAATTTGGCGAAATCCCGATGCCAAGTCGAGGGTGTAAAATATTGACATCTGCCTAATTTATCTAACAGATATCTGGCATTTGGTAAAAAATTGTTCAAAATTAGATAACTATTGGAACTTATTTAGAAATTAGCACTTATAGAATTCAAAAAGTCTGCCATTTCGGTCTTACTTAACATAGAGCAAAAAACTTCGATGTCTGTAACTTGAGTTAAATATTCAGGGAACTCTAATTCATCTATGTTTTTGTTCAAATCTTGCCTCAACAATGATGTTCTTATTTGAAATGGCAGATTAATTATGGTGAGAAAGTTTAATACTGGTGTTCGGCGTAACTGAAAGGTCGTTTTGTAGGTCAACATTTGCTTTAAGGATTTTTAGATTCTCTAATCTTAAAAAGACAATCAAAATAATTATGGAAATCAAACAGATGGAATTTTAAGAGACCTATCTTAAATTATTAAACATTCTAGCGAGAGGAAGTGAAGTGCTAAAATGTTTCGAAGAAGAACCATGTGCTGTAGTTATTTGAAAAGGGTTATTCTTTATTAAATTTCAAAAATATTGTCTTGCAATATCAGATTAGATAAAAGATCTAGTACTACCCGTATCTATAATTATTTTCAGACTATTTAGGGAAATACTATATAAGGCACTTGGCTACCATTACATGCAATGGCCATTAAATTAAATTTGGATGGTTTTTGACCTAGGCTTCTATCCGAAAAAAATAGGGGTTACACGGTTTGACAGATTCTTCAGGAAATTTAACAAAACCTTCATTGTAGCAATTATCAATGTGTTGATTTTCAACTTCGAAGAAATTGTTGTTGCCTTCCTGATTTTCAGTATTATGCAATACTTTGGGTAACTAATGCGAGAATTATTTTTATGCCTTAATCTTTGAAAAGAATTGTTTTGTGCCTGTTTATTCGTAAAATGGGATTTTGTAGATATACTATTTTGAGTTCTTTGGGACCTAAATGTATTTCTTGTAAAAACAGACATTGGGGTGGGTTTCGGTAATTGTTGAGAGTTGGTTTGATTACATTTAAACACACTGTAGTTTGAAGGGCCGGTTATACACTGGTTGTGCAGTATTCGGATTTGCTGTGTATGTAGATGGTTCGGAAGCGAAATTTTGTTTTAAGACCTGCGATATTGAATTTGAAAGTCATCTGTTAACAAATTTAGAGCACAATTTAAATTATCAGGGTTTTTAGTTTGCAAAAAAAACCACGTAAAAATATTCTTAAAGCAAATGGCAGATAAAACTGGAGCTTTTGCTTTATCACCTCGAGCGGAAATTTGAGCTATTTGGAAATTTAACATTTTTTGAACTTTATTAAAGAAATAAAATGCGTTTGTTTGACTAAGTTCGACAATTTCTATGTTTAAGATAAAAATATAACGTTTGTTAGCATACGTATTTAAAACAGCTTTTTTAAGTCTGTCCAAACATTAATTATACAAGAAGAGATATTTACGGCTGCCTCGTTTTTGTTTTAAATAAAATAGAACTCATGAGATATTCGTGGTGGAAATTGCGTATATCGACTGTGTCGTAATTTTTTTATTAAATGAAGTGATCAGATCTCATGCAGTACAGACCCCTGCAGATGCCTCGTGCAATCGAAGGCGAAACGTCGGATAGTAATTCCAATCTGGCACGGTCTAATACAAAGAACCATGATTTCTTTTAACCGATATCTTTATTAGTTTTAAGTTGTTGTAAAATGAGTGAATTAATAGGTATTTATCGGACGAAATGAGTAATAATAAGGATATTTGAGTGAAATTAAAATCTTCAGGAACGTCCCTTGCTGTAGAGAGGGGGAGCGTACAAAAAAGTTATGCTTTTTGTTTTACAGTATTTACAGTAATCAAATGCAGAAGTTCAAACTGTTGTTTAAGTGACTCTCTGAAAGCTAAATTGATGCATCCTAAATGACGGAAAACATTTTGAAAATTAGATTTTTTATTTTTTTTTGTTATCTAGTTACCTACAAATTGGCATTAGCCTCTGAACACGCTCCAAACTTCGGTTCTGATAAAATTTGGACCAGCTCTAAGCCTAGATAAAGTGTGATGGGAGGAAAGGCAAAAGTAACAAATAATATTACATTATTGTCAATTTCAAATAATTTAATACAGCTATAAAGAATAATCTTCCCAGTATTTAAAAATAGTTGTTTCCATAGTCTGTTCGACCAAATTGAATAGCTGTTTAATATTCTTTTTAATATGCAGGATATCGGAGTAACTCTAAAACGTATCAACTTTTCTCTCTTATTTTTATTTTTCGACAAAGAAAAAAATGTCCCGAGCAAAAATGTCCCAAGTAAGGCTTTTCATAAAGATTATCGGAAAGTTTTTTATCTGTTACAAAAAAGTTTGTTTTTGTTTATTGAAAAACTGTAGACCTTCCGATAATCTTAACCAAAAAACAATACATTTTTACTCGAGTTAGTTTTTGCTTCGTTGAAAAATAAGACCTTGAAAATTCAGTGCATCTTTAAGGCAAACCGGTCTATCTTGTATTTGGCTAATCTCTTGGCTCGTTTCCTAGACTAATAAGGTTTCTCTCAGAGGTCCACATCGATCTGTCACACCGCAGATATCAAGTGCTTTGTGTGCAGTAGCAGAATCGAGATTTTCAAGGGCTCCCTCTCTAAGAGTCCAAACATCTCTCTGTAATTTGAGATATTACAGTTTTGAAATCGACTCATCTCACCTTATTAGCTCATATTTAACCAACAAATTTCAGACCATTTATTCTTAGCTATAAGACGAGTGAGACTAATTGTGTCAAATGCCTTTGAAAAATCCAAGAGTATGAAAATAGTTTGCGTTTTTTTCAGTAGCATAAATAATATCATGACTAATATTTGTTAAAGCTAAAGGGGTTTTGAAACCCTCTTTCTAAAACCACATTGAGTCGCAACAGCTATTAAATTTCAACGCAATAATTATACATTTAACTGTGTAATAATTTTTCGAATATTTTGGAAATTGAAGGAAGTATCCCTATTATGCAGAGATCGTTTAAATTCTGAGGGTTGCCGATTTTAAGTAAACATTTTTTACTTACTTACTATACTTTTCACAAATCTGGAAAATAATTAGTTTCAACGCAGCGGTTAATAATATGAGGCATATATTTAACAATAAAGGGGCTACAGTATTTAAGCATTAATTTCATCTACCCCAGTCACATTAGATTTGATATTATTTAAAATCTTATTAATCGAAATTTGAGTTTAAGATTTTGATTGAAGGTATTTCTTTCATAATATGTGTTTTGGTCAGAACAGTCAACATTTTGATGCAAGGATGCAAACAAATTATTATTGCATTTGGATCTGACAGTGTGTTCAGCGTTGTTGTGTTTCGGTTAGTACATATGTTCAGAATATTTGCAAACGGTATTAAACAACTATTGGTTTTCAACTTACGAAACACACACAATTAACAACAAGCAGAACCGAAATTACTTTAATACAAAAAACACGATTTTTTACAAATACATTTTACATCTTTATATCCACTTTACCTTTTTTATAAGATAATGTACTAAGATTTAAAATCCAATCTTCGAGGTCTGAAAAACATAGTTTCTTAATTCCGTCGGTCTGTCTGTCTGTTGGTTTATCGGTCTGTCTGTTCGCGGCATTTTATTTTTACTTAATATAACAATGATTAATTATTAATAAATATTTTTTAATTCTTCTTTCCACTTTTATGAAAAAGCGCTTGAAACTAGTTAGTTTAATTCAAGCAAATGTTGATATATCTTTAATGTTTCCCGGTGTTCTATTTCAAGGCCTACTAAGTATAGTGTTTGGCATATTAGATCATTTCGAATTTTAGGTTTCGAAACTTTACTTTGCAAAACATTTTCTTAACTTGTTTGTTTCTTCGTATATACAATCTAAGTAAACTTCTGTTTGTTTGTATTTTCTATCAGCACGCAACCTCTGATGGGGAATTACTCTATACTAACAATTTATTTTTGTGACAAATAATTTTATACACAATACATTTTTATCTAAGATATAACGTTTCGAAAAATAAAACCAACAAAAACTTAATTTAAACTTTTTTTTAGAGTCTTGGAGTGGTCCTTTACGTTCTAGTCTGTGGAGCACTACCCTTCGATGGATGTTCACTTCAGGCTCTTCGAGATCGAGTTTTATCAGGCCGCTTCAGAATTCCTTATTTTATGAGCCAAGGTAATTTTTTATTTTTGTTTTCCAAATATTAATTGGAAATGTAAATTTAAGATAATTGACAAAATAATTATTTAAACATTTAAAACTAATGTTTGTTCAAGAAATATTTTTTGAACGGCTAATTAGAAATTCAGTAAGCATATTTATCTGTAGTAAAATAAGAAGAAAAAAATTTTTAAAAGATTGTAGACTATTTTGTAGCAAATCAAATTAATAGTTTCAGTTCTTTCTATATTTTGGTTTTTCTGTGTGTTGAAGTGTTGGTGTATAGACTTAATTGTCTAACCTGGAACAAAATGTAAATATGTGTGATCCAAAAAGATTGATCGATATGCAAAACTCTTTTAATATTGATTTGAAAAAAAAATTTTGACAGAAACAGAAAAATTATGTTAGATATATTATAGGCGTCCAAAAATTGTAAAAATGTAAGTTTAAGTTTTCTAAAATTTCAAGTTAAATTTGTGTGACAGCAGATTAAACAGAGTAAAAATTTTGTAATATTGAATGACTGCCAAGGAAATTAGCCTTAAAAATAAATCAATTTTTAGATCTAATGTTTCACTTACTATTACGTGAGATCGAAAAATCCCACAAAACATTTTTTGGATTCATTTTTGTGACCTGTGAATTCGTTGTTACTGATATTTAATTTCTTAAGATCCATTCTACATATGTAGATTTTTTGGTAAATATTTAGTTAAGCGAGAAGCGTACCCTCGCAGATTATGAATCCGAAGCCACATTTTTTCGGCAACGTTTCGTTTCTGAGATAACCGCCATCAAAATTGTCAATAATTTTGTAGTAAATTTATAAAATATAGAACTAAAATATCAGAATAATACATATTTTTTGTTCATAACGTTATTTCTCTCAAAAATAACTTCAACAGATATAATCTGTGAGTTACTAAAATTGTAATATTTATTTAGGGATTTTTCTTCTTTTTGTGTTTAATATTGGAAACCATGGTCATTCAAAGAAGAAAAGCCACTAAATATGCTATTTTAAAATTCGACAAATTGTATCAAAGCAACATTTTTTAACACAGTTTATTTAAATAGGTGGATCGGTATAAGCTAGTACCGTTGATTGAAGGAAAAAGGAAGATGCCCAACCTTATTGACGAATTCGTGGCAGTGCTGATTTCATTCCACTTACGTTTCGGCTGCTGTACGGTGGAGCCGCTCTACGGCAAAAGCATAAAACACTCATCCGCAGTTGTTCGGCTCTCGCTGAGACGACCGTCGGCTGCGGCGTTTATCGGAAAACGATAAGTTCGTGGAAGACGGTGCCGCGCAATATTATTATGCTTTATTGATCACCCAACGTTATTATTTAATCTAACAAAAATTCTATCGCTTTAGCCGTTAACAGGACCATAGCAATTATAGGTCTTGACAATAGAAAAAAAACTTTGTGTTATTTTATGATTAAAAAATAAAGGAGATTATTTTAAATCTACGTTTAAATGTAAATTTTAATTTACAAAGTATTGTTACTTACCTTTTTGTAAGACAAAATTTATTTTTTACATTATTCTGAACTAATAAAGGTACAGAGTGTCCCAAAATTGAGCGTTTTTTCAATGTTTCTGACAAATAAAACCCTTCATCAGTGCTTCTTCATGATGAGGAACGAAACATCGGGTCAAAAATCTATTCACGTCATATTGTCGACGAAAAGAAATGGCAATGAGAAAGAATTTTTAAATAACTTCCGGAGTAGAACAAAAAAGTGAAATATTTTTGAATTAGGTACTTCCTTTCTGATTCTAATACAAGAAGTAGATATAAATAAATTTTACATTTCCATTACCACATTTTTGGCTTGAAGATAATGAAGATAATTAAATTTTTGACCCGACGCGGGCTTTCCGTTCCTCGGCAATCATTATTAAGCAGCATTGATGTTGGTTTTTTTTAGTCCGAAATATCGAAAAAATGTTAAGTGTGATACGCTGTTGGATTTAGAATTAAAATTACTGTTTATTAAGAAGAACTCAACATTTTTGACTATTTAAAATGCACAGTTTATGATGATCGTTCGGAGATGAATCGTCGAATTGTAAACTTAATAACATATTTTGGTAGAGGGAATACGGTGGCTGGATGATGTGACACTTATTTGAAAATATCTTTTGAAGAAAATTCGACAAAAACTTAAAACTATTTTCAAAAATTTCTTTTTTTCCGGATATCTTCGGAAGTACTATAAATATCCTCAATTTCAAAACGGCATTTGATTGAGCACAAATTGCGCAATTTTGCCACCATTTAAACCTTTCCATATCTCGTAAAGCTTCTCCCAATTGTCACCCTAGAAATTGGCCTACCCTGTAAACCATGTGAGCGTGTAAAATAGCTTTTTTTAATAAAAAAATAAAGACAAATATTGTTCATAAAAGATTTTAATTTTTTTTACAATGAATAGAGCATAGATAAGTAAAAGCAAAGTTGAAATATAATGACTTTATTTCAAAATTGTCAAACAAAACGTAATTTAGAAAACACATTCAAAACAGAAGGTAAATAAATATGCAATGTTTGCATTAAAAAGATAACGAAAATTTAGAAAAAGTATGCAAATAAATTTACATTTATTTACTAAATAGGTACTAACCATAAATATTGAATGTATACAATTTACGCAACTGGTGTAAAACGGGGGAAGTATTGTAATCGTGAAAAAATCACTCTCCGAGATTTTTTCGGATCTTTACATTTTAAGGTTTTCTCAATTTCGTCGGTCTGTCCGTCCGGCAGTCTGTTCGCGGCGTAGTTCAAAAATTACTTATTCGATTGACTTCAAATTTTGGTCAAAAATTAAGGGTCATATGGGGACGACCTAGTAAAATTTTGGTGAAAATCCAATATGGCGAAATAAAATGGCAGTCTAGTGAATTGTTAAAAAAATTAATATTAAAAAACGACTCATCCAATTTATTTCAAATTTTGCAAAAACATCAAGTATTATGTTGAAATCAAGTGGTAACATTTTGGTACGAATCTAAGATGGCGGAACAAAATTGCGGCTTAATAAAATTTTTAAAAATTCAGCCTGAAAAACTGCTTAATGGTTTGATTTCAAATTGTGTGTCATAACTAAATGTGGTATTATAGGGATCAACTAGTAAAATTCTGGTTCTAATTCAAGGTGGCCGAACAAAATGGCGGCCAAGTAAAAAGTATGTGATCGTGAAAAAATCACTATCTCAGGTTTTAAACGTCTTCACGTTTTAGCGTCCCTAGATGCCAAAAAAATATGTTTTATCGATTGCGTTGGTCGGTCTGTCGGTACGTCTGTCTGTCAGTTCGCGGCATAGCTTAAAGTTTAAATTTTTATCAAAAATTAAGGGTCATATAGGTATGACTTGGTAATACTTTGATAAAAATCCAAAATGGCGAAAAAAAAAATTGCTTATCCTATGTATTTCAAATTTTTGTCATAAACATTAAGTACTATGTTGGAATCAACTGATAGAATTTTGGTACGAATCCAAGATGGCGGAACAAAATGGCGGTATAATAAAATATTTAAAAATTCAACCACAAAAACTACTTAATGTAATGATTTCAAATTGTGTCATAACTAATTGTGGTATAGGGCTCAACTAGTAAAAATTTGTTACTAATTCAAGATGGCGGAACAAAATTGCAGCCAAATAAAATTTTTGTAATCGTGAAGATCAACCTCTCAGGATTTGTATATCTTTACGTTTTAGCGTCTCTAGATGCCAAAAAAACATGATTTATCAATTCCGTCGCTCCGTCTCTCGGTCTATCTGTTCGCGACATAGCTTAAATTCTACTTACCCGATTGAATTCAAATTTTGACCAAAAATTAAGGGTCATATGGGGATGGCCTGATAGTATTTTGGTTAAAATCCAATATAGCGGAACAACGTTAAAAAATGTTTCTTAGAGTGGTGTATTATTTGTGGTTAAGATCTAGTAAAAAAAAAACAAGTTTTTTTAAATTGTCAACGTTTCGCAATTTAATTGTTGCATCCTCAGGACACATATATAGATCGTATGTCCTGCATGAAATCCATATTATCAGACCATTTACTCCGTTGTTCCGCATATATTTCCCAGATATTAAGTTTCTAAATGGTTTTCGGTAACAATCCTCTTGTTTTTATGTTAGATTGGCGTATTATTTGGAGTTAGGATTTAGTAAAAAAAAACAAAGGTATGTTTAAATGGTCTACGTTTCGCAACTTTATTGTTCCTCCTCAGGACACATAAATGTTATATCCTACATGATACCCCTATTATCAGTGTTTACCTACTCCGTTGGTTCGCAGATATTTCCCAGATATGAAACTTCTAAATGGTTTTCGTTAACGATTTTCTTATTGTTATGTTAGAGTGGTGTATTGTTTGGGGTTAGGAAATATCCGCGGACCCATGGAGTAGGTAAAGACTAATATGGGTTTCATGCATGATAGAAAAATCTATGTGCCCTGAGGATGCAACAATAAATTGGCGAAACGTCGGCAATTTAAAAAAAGAGCCTTTGTTTTTTTACTGGATCTTAACGCCAAATAATACACCACTCTAACATAACAACAAGGGGATTGTTAATGAAAACCATTCTGACACTTAATATCTGGAATATCTGCTGACCAACGGAGTAGGTCAAGACTTGATAATATGGATCATCAATTTAAGATGGGGAAACAAAAAAACGCCCAAATAAAATTTTTAAAAAACCAACGTAGAGAACTCTTGTTCAATACATTTTAAATTATGCCCAAAAGTCAAGTGTGTCATAGGTAGAAAGGAAATGGTAAACATATTGGTAGGAATCCAATTTGATAGAACAAAATGGCGTCCAATAAAAATGAAAAGACAGTATAACACATATACACTATGACTATGTACTGAACTAATTTGGATCACACTTCACTCTTCCTAATAAAAGTAATAATTCATAACGAGGGAAGTTCCCGGTCAAGGAAGTTACCGATTTTTTTACATACTACAACATGAAAGTTATATTTATAACGCGCGCTATACATGCAGATTTTTAAATATTAGTATATATTTTCGTTAACGCCATTTTGCTCCTATTACTTTTTCATTTTCTCCGTAAATATAGGGAAAAAATCTTGTGCTACTTTATTATTACAAAAAAAAGCAAATTGTTTTTGGTCTACGTTAAAATCGAAATTTTAATTTAAAAATTATTGTTACTTACCCTTTTTACGACAAAATTACATTATTAGGAACTAATTAAAAATTAAGGAAAAATATTGTTCGTAAAAGATATTAATTTTTTTGCGATAACTAGAGTATAGTAGCTAGTAAATGCAAAGATAATGACTTTTTAATTTTCAAACAAAACATGTAATTTAATTTTAGTTTGCATTAAACATAAAATGAAAATATAGAAAAAACGTGAAAATAAACTTACATTTAACTACTAAATAGGTACTATCCATAAATTTTGAATACATACATTTACGCAACTGGTGATGTTTTTTTGCATACTAAAATATGAAAGTTATATTTAGTTATTTAATTATAAATTTTAGCGCGCGCTTTACTGTAGATTAGATTTTTAAATATCAAATTTAAAAATTAAATATTAGCATAGTATATTTTTGTTAATGCCATTTTGCTGCTATTATTTAAATAAATATGCGAAATATCCAAATTTCCGCTTGATACATTTTTTCCTTAAATATAAGTCTTGACAATTGGAAAAAACCTTGTGCTATTTTATGATTACAAAATAAAGAAGATTGTTTTAGGTCTACGTTTAAATCTACATTTTATGACGTAGGTAATTGAATTACGTGGGCTTTCCGTTCCTCCGCAATCATTATCAACTAGTATTGATGATTGGTTTTTTAAGTGTGATATGGTGGGGAATTTAGAATTAAAATTAGTGTTTATTCAGATGAACACAACATTTTTGACTATTTAAAAAGCAAAGTTTATAATGATCGTTCCGAGATGAATCGTCGAATCGTAAACTTATAAATGTATTTTGGTAGAAGGAAAAAGGTGGTTGTGATGATGTGACATTTATTTGAAAAATATCTTTTTAAAAAAACTCGGTATAAAATTAAAACGATTTTCAAAACGGCATTTGGTTGAGCACAAAATTGCCCAACTTTGGCACAATTTAAACTCTTCCATATATTTTGTCACACTAGATATTGGGATGCACACCAGGTGAGAGATTTTCCCTGTAAAGTAGCTTTTTTTTAATTAATAATTTAAAAAAATGTTGTTCTTAAAATGTTTTATTTTTTTTGCAATGACTAGAGTATAGATAATTAAAGCAAAGTTGAAATATAATAACTTTATTTCAAAATTTTCAAACAAAACATGTAATTTACATTAAAATACAAGGAAATACATATGCAATGTTTGCATCAAAAAGATTATGAACATTTAGAAAAGACGTGAAAATAAACTTACATTTAACTACTAAATAGGCACTATCCATAAATATTGAATACATTCAATATACACAACACGTATTTTTTTACATACTACCACATGAAAGTTATATTTAGTTATTTAATTACAAATTTTAGCGCGCGCTATATCTGTAGATTTTGATTACATTCAATATACACAACAGATATTTTTTTACATACTACCACATGAAAGTTATATTTAGTTATTTAATTACAAATTTTAGCGCGCGCTATATCTGTAGATTTTTAAATATTAGCATAGTATATTTTTGTTAATGCCATTTTGCTGCTATTACTTAAATAATTATGCGAAACGTCCAAATTTCTGCTTGAGACATTTTTTCCTTGAATTATTTTGGTGAGTTAAACACATGCTAACGAGTACCCGCGATTTCGTTCGCGAATGATGCTAACGAAAGGGATATAAATTGGTACTTAGATCACCTTATTTTTTTTATAAACTTTAGAAACCACGTTGTTGCTGTTTCGTTCAATTTTTGTCAACAGTGGCTTGAGAGATTTTTGTTTATAAATTATTTCCGATTTTTTGGAACACCCTGTATACATTTAAAAAAAATAAAATGACATATACCTGATCAAACTCTGTTTTGAAAAATTAACCGTTTTTTAAATAAAAAATATTGTATTATTTAAGGGGCGGTTTCATCCCCTTGGAATTTGATTTTTGAAAAAACTCTTCTTGGACCTCCACACCCTACAATCAAAATTTAGCTTTTTACGTCAAGCGGTTTGATCAGAATCGTGATTAATCAGTGGCCCGATTTTTTGAAACACCGTGTATAAATTTTTAAGAAAACTTAGAATATGTTAAATAACCAAATAAAATACACGAGCTTAAGCGTTTTTCCGAAAAGCAAACCGTTTTTTTAAATAAAAAATTTCTTCTTATCCAACCTCTACATTCTACTACCAACATATGTGCCAAAATGCATCTTTTTCCGTCAAGCGGTTTGAGAAGAATCGTGATCAATCAGTGACCCGATTTTTTGAATCACCCTCTATACAATACAAAAAATAGTGTTGAAAGGTCTCGGTTGCCAGACGATCATTTAAAAAAAATCATATAAATCGGTGCAGTATAACTATCCCACGAACTTGCTGAAAACTTTAGCTCAGTGTTTTAAATATATAGATTTTACAACAAATATTAAAAAGCACTAACACGTTTTTTTAAATAACAAACCAAACATAAATTTTTTCACTGAATTGAAATAGTAAGTATTAAATTTACCATCACGGACAGGAAAGGAAACTGAAAAAAGTATGTATTCGACAAAATTCTTATTTTTCTGTGTGGTTTATTTTCTAAATCTTTATTGTTGTGACTATGCATTCATTGTCAGAAAATTTAGGACTTTTTACAGTTAAAAAGTACTTACACTCATTAAAATGTAAAGACAATTTTGAGGGAATTTTCAGAAAATATAAAATTATACATTTGACATATTTAATTTATTTCTGTCATTATTATTTGATAGAAAAACAATTGGTTTTAAATTGTTTATTTCTTTTCAAATGTTGTCAAAATTTTAGTAGTTAAAATCTATCCAGTTTTATATTTTCTGAAAATTCTCTCGAAATTGTCTTTGCATTTTAATTAGTGTAAGTACTTTTTAATCGTAAAAAAAGTCTTAAATTTTGTGATAATTATGTTATTAGAGAGCCCTGAAGAAGAAATGAATTATTTCGAAATTAGAAAAAAAATGTACTATAAACTTTTTGGCGAAATCCCCGTTATTTCTTTATACTATTAGTAGTATACGGCCGTTACCTACAGGCACATATATATATATATATATATATATATATATATATATATATATATATATATATATATAAGGCTCTTGTAAAGAATTTTACCCATAGAATTTAACAAATTTAAAATATACATTTGAAAGATTACCTTTTTTTAATAATTCCTATACACAAAAATTTATGGATGAGGCACTTTTTCAAATTATATCCAAAAAAACTAAGGTTTCCGAAGGTTGCACTGAACTTGTTTTTGGCGTATCGCTAAAAATATATTTTTCACAAATTTAATTTATGAACTACGTAAAAGACTGATTATATTATAATGCCTTATAACACAAAAATGATTATTTCTAACTAAAAGTTAGAAGTAATTATTATATTAGACATTATTAAACGTTTTTAAACATAATTACAGCTGCTAAATAAAGAGAGAGCGGGAGTTTCGTCTGTTGGACGGAAATCCAGTGTGCTGAGGATGCTACGTTGCCAAGTTTATTTTATATATGATCTATATAAATTAGGATAAATGCGCCAGTAGTCGGCCTTTTTGGACCAACTTCGACTTACACAATGAATATCGTCAAAGAGTTTTAATTTAGAATATTTTTTATCCTAGTCATCGTGAAGCTTATTTAATTCTTAGTTGAATGAATATGACAGAGAAACCTTTAAGTTAAACATGTTTTCTCTTTTTATTTTTTTTGAAAAAGTAACATTTTTCTAGTAGTCGGCCGCCTATGTTCCCATAGTCGGCCATTGCTACACCAGTTGTCGGCCGTAGTAAATTGAGCAAATGTGTACCAGGCCCGTATCTAAGCATTGTTTTGATTGTAGATGTAAATAGTGTACTAAAAAACTATATTTAGGCAGCTGAAAATCATTACAGCAAAAAAAAAATGAAATAAATGATTTTTTTAACTGAAAATATCATAAAAGTAATATAAAAACGCAAGTAGTTAGCTATTTAAAATAGTATACCTAGCTCATAATCATTACAGCAAAAAACATGTTTTTTTTTTAACTGAAAGTAAAATAAAAGTATACTTAAAAATATTAAAAAAAATATTTTCTTCAAAAAAATGTTGCTATATTATTTAGCAGAGAACCATTATAGCAAAAAAAATTAAACACATCTTTGTTTTACCTAAAAGTAAAATAAAAGTACTTAAAACATGCAATAGAAAATAAAAAAAAATATTCTTTATCAACGTTTTTTTAAAACGGACTCTTGATATTAGGTACCTATTTAAGCAAATATAAACATGTTAAGCTAAAAAGTTCTAGTTCAAAATCATTACAGCAAAAAAAAATTAAATAGTTATGTTTTTTGAACTGCTGACAACGTTACTTACGAAAACATAAACAAGTAAATATAGCTACTTAAAATACTACATACATCTAGTTGAGAATCATCACAACAAATAAAACATTAAACTTAAAATACATAGGTACATATTTTTTTCAAATGACAACATTTGGCACGCATCAGGTACATAAATAAATATATTAGATATAAGTACTAAAAAATACTATAGTTCTGAATCATCACATATGATGATAAAGCAGTAAAAATCTTGCTCTTTTACATCGTCATATGCCTGACCTGATAACTGAGTACGGTTAAGGTGAAATCACCTTGGACATTGATCACACCCAATATTTTTCTCTCCCTCTTCTTCCGCATCACTGTCCAATTCGTCATCACAAAAACCGCACTTTTGCTTTTTTCTAACAAGTTCTGCAGACGATTCAGCTTTTATTTTGGTTTTTTGTTTTTTCTTGTTTTTCAAAGTTTTTTCATTCTTCCGTTTTTCAGAACGCTCTCTTCTTCTTTTCTTTGCAAGTTCTATTTTCTCCTTTTCATTCTCCTTCTCAATATAATAATTCCGCCATGCCTCTGCTGATATGGCACTTGTTGAAGGTCCTGATGTGGCCCTTTTAGACTTGGGCAGGGGTTTAGGGTATTTTAGATGTTCCTTAAAATAATCAATCTTAACGGGTAAGATCTTGTCGTCTGTCAATTGTCCATTCTTTGAATTAGCATCTTTCATGTCTTTGTCTAGTTCTGTAATAACGTCGTTTGTATCCTGCTTAAGCACTTCATATTCTGTTTTATTTTGAATTCCTAGATTGCCTTTAGTATTGTCTGTGCTGGAATGAAAACTATCTTCTAGGTTGTTTTGAATATTTTCTGTGCTGGAATGTATAGTGCCACCTAGGTTGCCTTTAATATTTTCTGTGCTGGACTGTTTAGTGTCACCTAGGTTGTCTTGAATATTTTCTGTGCTGGAATGTATAGTGTCACTTAGGTTGTCTTCAATATTTTCTCTGCTGGAAAGTCTAGGGTCATCTTCCGTTGTATTTTTTTTGCTGGGATGTATAGTATCAACTCTCAAAATTTTAACCTTGATCTCATCTACATCTGGATTTTCTTCCATTATAGGTTTACTTTCCTTTATGTTTATTAAAGAGAGCGATCCATCAGTGTCGACTTTATATTCACAAATGGTAGTAATTTCTGGTATGTCATTTAAGTCTTCGCCAACAACAGTTACTTCTTGGACACCAAACTTGTTTTCCTCAAATGTTTGGAGCTCTTTTAAAATCCAATCCACTTCACCAACTTTTTCTACGAGATTTAACTTTAAGCTATTCAAAACTTTGCGAGTACTCTGAAAGTCCGAAAATGACAATTCTTCCTCCTGCTCTTTTGTCTGAACTTCCATTTGATTGTTTTCTTCCAGGGCATTTTGCACGCATTTAGAATAATCTACTGCCTGGGGGTCGTAGGGGAATAATCCACATCGTTTAAACCCTTTCGTTATATGTTCTGGAATTTTGGGATTAAATAGGGCCTCTTTGAAAACTGGCGCAAAGTCCACTTTTGTAAGAGGTTTTTCAAGATTTTCATTCTGCCAAGTTCCTACTGCTTGCTGCCAATATACTTTCAAAGGTTTGAAGACAGCTACATCAGCAGGCTGCATAAGGTGAGTCGCGTTGGGCGGTAATGCGTATAGAATTATACCATTGTCGTGGCAAAACTGACTTAGGTCAATTGACATGTGCGAACGGTGTCCATCAACAAAAAATAAGACAGGTTTTTCATATTGTTGCTCAAAATCCACTTGTTTAGGCCATTCGCTACATACTCATAGAAAACATCCGACCTCATCCACCCGCTGTCTGACTTCCCTAATATCCAATTTAAAGGCATACTCTCAGCAATAGCTTTTGGCGGTCTGACGTAAGGGTACACAATGCACGGTGGGCACAACTTTCCATCCGCCGAAAATGTTATAAGAACAGTAATGTTCTCTTTTTCCATTCCCTTTTTAATTTCCAACAAGTTTTTGTATCCTCTGGGACTATCACCTTTCCTGATTTAGGACACAGGCTAAAACCGCTTTCGTCGGCATTAAACATTCTTGATGGGCATTTAAGAATGTCACTAGCTCCAATGCTCTCTAAAAATGCCTCAAGTTCCCTAAACCAGGATTTAATGAATTCTTCTGTCAGTTTGGCTCGCGACTTATCTATTGATTCAGGGGTGCGTACTGAAAGCATAGGATATCTACGCATAAAAGACGAATACCACTTTTGACCCGGTCTGCCATTTTTGAACGGAGTTTTAATATTTTCATCAAGTACAATCTTTTGCACTGTTGACAGTAATTCGTGTTTCTTGATTGGAAAACCACATTTGGCTAGCTGTATTAGCCAATCAACAATTCTTTTTTCATTGTTCAAACTTAAATAGGGATCCGGACCCATTTGTCTTGCTTTAATGGCAACTCGTCCCTGAAGCCGGTCCTGTAAGGTTGCACGAGGTATGCCGTAATTTCGGCATGCTTGCCTTATTTTAGTACCATTTTTGACTGCTTCAAGAGCGTTTTGCATATCATTTTCAGAGTATTGATGAAACTTTCGTTTTTTCTGGTTTGGCATTATCTGAATCAAAGAAATACAAATTTTTAGTCCAAAAACGGTGCTAAGAGACACGAAAAATCTTAAAGGCCGACCACTGGCCTTTAATGGTTCTTAAATCATGATCCAGTAGTCGGCCGGTAATTTTAATATATCATAACTTCTTTCTGATCGACTGTACATACGGCCGTCTACTGGCGCAAATAATCAGGTAATTTTGAACTATATGGTAATGACAAAGACACACATATACATTTTAAGATGAATTTAATAAAGACAAAAAGAAAATTGAGAAAATGTCCCAGTAGTCGGCCGCAGTGGCCGACCACTGGATAAAGCACAATTTCCATATGCCAGTAACCGGCCATGATATTTTTAACCTAAAAATTTATAATTTAACGATTCTTCGAAAATTATATGATATTTTAAAGTATTTTCAACTAACATTTAAAGCTAAAACGCACAAATCACTTATAAATAAATTTTAACTCACCTTCAAAGTTTGTGTTCTAGATGTTTCTAACAACTGAAAACCTAACACAAAGCAATCACTGTTTGACACGCCATTTTTACGCGGGAATTACTAAAGAAGATTTGACAATTGGGGAAAGAAGTATTGTTAATCACCTTTTAAAAATATGACAGATTGCCGCCAATACAGAAAGCTGTAAAAAATTTACGGGAAGTTCAAATTATAATGAAATTAAATAATTTGTGGCCGACTTTTGGTGGTGGCCGGCTTACTGGCGCACTCACCCTATATAAGAAAAACAAAATGCATTTGTGGGTTGTGGATCGGTACCAGCAGGAGCGCGAAGGCACTAGGTGGATTGGTACCGGGTTAGCACCAGGTTAGGCGCCGTAGGCGTCATCGTTAAAGCCCTAAAAGACAAACAACAGCGCAGGGCATCACTGGCGAAAGTCTAACAATGTTAGGCTTCCGCCACTGATGCACCCGCCTGTTGATTAGTGTTGACCGCGCTAGGTAGATTGGTACCGGGTTAGTACCAGGTTAGGCGCCGTAGGCATCATAATTAAAGGCCTATTATAAAAGGCGAACGACAGCAAAGTGCATCACTGGCGAAAGTCTAATATTTGGAATCGGCACAGGGATCCAAATGCGTTACTGTCGGGAGGCAAACATGAAAAATTTAATACAATACAATAATGTAAGTTTGGCAACAGTGCAACATAGCCTTTGTTCAAATTGTCATATTAAGGAATATGGCATATTGGAATACAGTGAAAACATCGAATTTCTTTTTGGTTTTTTTAATAGAAAAAGTGGTTCATCCATTTCTTTTGTTTTCTTAAAACAGTTAAATGAAGGTAAACTTTCTATTTTATATTAAAAAGTTATCAAATTCCGTGGGTTTAATTGTTTACAAGACCCATATATATATATATATATATATATATATATATATATATATTTATATATAAATATATATAAAATTCAAAAAACATCATATTCCTGCGATGTAACATTTGTAAGATTATTAGGACCCTGCATAGTTTAAGCTTTAGTTGAATTTAATTTTAGCAAGGTCATTCGAAAAATAAGATGCAAAATAAAAAACACTTACCTGTCCAAAATGTAAGAACGGCATGTTTCTTTAGTAATTGTCTTTCGCCACTTGAATACATATTGTGTTTAGAAAAATGATTTTCACATACACGTTTATTTATCAAAGAATTTTCGTCCATTAAAAATATTTCAACATTGCCACAGTTTTGTGTCCATTGACAAAGAATGTCGGGCCTCGTCATGGGGAATTTAAAATAGCTAACCAAATTATTTTTCTTTTTTCCTTTATTGTTGCGTCCAACATACGCACATTCTATTTTTCTGGCAGACATAATTGCTTTAATTAACAGTTTCACAAGAATGAAACGTACTCCAGTTTCGAAGAGTTAAAAATTCATGAGTTTCTCTCGAAAACGAGCAAAAAACAATAACCACTATGATGTAAACAATACAAGAAAGCGATTCGTACATCTCCGCCGACTATCCGATCTATCCGCTGTTTCGCTGTAAACGACTCGCAGCGCGAGTCGCTAAGGAAATCTCAGACACATTTCCTGGCGGCGACGATGTCGCCAGCTACATCTCGGACACCTTGTGTGCCATGAATTCGCCCATAAGGTTGCGCATCTTCCTTTTTCCTTCAATCAACGCTAGTACGACGATCGGGCAGTGTAACGCAGCAGCACGTAGATACTACGTGGATCGGTATACCGGGTTAATACGAAGGTAGGCGCCGGTGCGCAACAGCATCAACGTTACAGCTAAAATTCTTCTATTGCAGCTACCTGCATTTTAATTGTTTATTCAAATTTCGAAGCGCATGACTGTTATTTAACTTATATAGGCACCGTGCTTCAGTATATAGAGGTAAATAATGTAAAGCGAAGATATTGAAGACCTCAATTATACCTATATCGGAAGATTTCGAAAAATATCGTTAGACCTTGATGGATGGATATATATATATATATATATATATATATTTATATATATATATATATATATATATATATATATATATATATATATATATATAAATCACCTTTCGAGATTTTTCAGATCTTCACGTTTCCCTAGATGACGAAAAACATGTTTTCTCGATTCTGTCGGTCTATTTGTTCGCGGCATATCTAAAAAACTACTACCCTATTGACTTCAAATTTTGGCCAAAAACTAAGGCTCATATGAGGTTTACCTGGTAATATTTTGGTAAAAATTCAATATGAGGGAACAAGATAGCGGCCTAGTAAAATATTAAAAAATTATTACGAAAAAAACTATTTATGCAATTTAACCCAAATTTTGCACGAAAATCGAGTATTATGTAAATGGCGGCTTAATAAAATGTTTAATCATTCAGCCTGAAAGGATTACCCAGTGAACTGATTTCAAATTGGGTGCGATAACTAATTATAGTATAGAGATGAACTAATAAAATTATGATACTAGTTCAAAATGGGAGAACAAAATGGCGGCCAAATAAAATTTTTGTAATTTGAAAAAATCATCCTCTCAGGTTTTACATATCTTCGCGTTTTTGTGTCCCTGGATGCCAAATAATATGTTTTATCAATTCCGTCGTTTTGTCTGTCTGCCTGTCAGTTCGTAGTACAGCTTTGCTCATCAGATTGTCTTCAAATTTTCAAAAATTAGGGCTTATATGGAGATGACCTGTTAATATTTTGGTAAAAATCCAATATGCCGGAACAAGATGGATGGCTGCCTAGTGAAACGTAAAAAAATTATTACTAAAAAACAAATTATTCAATTTGCACAAAAATCAAGCATTATGTAGGAATTAACTGCTAAAATTTTTATACAAATAGAAGTTGGCGGTACAAAATGACGGCTTAATAAAATAATTAGAAATAAAATCTAAAAAAATTACTTAATGAACTGATTTTAAATTGTGTGATATAACTAATAAAACTGTGGTACTAATTCAAGATGGCGGAACAAAATAGCGGACGCCAAATACAATTTTTGTAATTTGTTAATATCACCATCTCAAGTTTTACATATCTTCGCGTTTTAGCGTCCCTAAATGCGAAAATATATGTTTTATCAATTCGGTCGGTCCATCTGTCGGTTTGTCTGTATGTCTGTCAGTTCGCGGCATAGCTTAAAAACTACTCATAAGATTGATTTCAAATTTTAGTCAAAAATTAAGGCTTATATAGAGAAGATCTGTTAATATTTTGGTAAAAATCTAAAATGCCGGAACAAGATGGCGGTCTAGTGGAACGTTAAAATACTAATTATTCAATTTATTTCAAATTTTTCAAAATCAAATATTACGTAATAAATAACTATAAATTCAGTCGGAAAAGCTACTTAATGAACCGATTTCATATTGTGCTATAACTAATTGTGTTATAGGACTGAAATAGTAAAACTGTGGTACTAATTTAAGATTGCGAAATAAAATGGCGGTCAAATAAAATGTTTGTAATCTGAAAAACTTACTTTCCCATGTTTAACATCTTTACATTTTGCGTCCCTAGATACCAAAAAGTATGTTTTATCAATTCCCTCAGTCCGTCTGTCGGTTAGTCTCTCTGTATGTCGGTTTGCGGTATAGCTTAAAAACTACTCATCACATTGACTTCAGATTTTACACAAAAATTATGGGGATGACATGGTAATATTTTGGTAAAAATTCCAATAAGCCGGAACAAGCTGGCGGCCTAGTGAAAGGTTATTTTGGTATGAATATAAATAGCAAAACATTTTGGTATGAATATAAATAGCAAAACAAAATAGATATAATAGAATATTTAAAGAATCAGTCTGAAAAACTACTTATTAGATTAATATCAAATTTTGTACAAGCATTGAGTATGATATAAAGTTGTATTACGAATTCAAGATAGCTGAACAAAATGGCGGCAAAATTAAATGTTTAAAAAATTAATGTAGAAAAAATTTCTTAATCCATTGACTATAAATGTTGGAGAAAAAGTAAATATGAAATAAGGATACACTGGTACGAATTCAACATGACGTAACAAAATCACGTTGTGTGCCAATGTAAGAACTACGTATTGAATTTGTTTTAAATTATACCCAAAAATCGAATGTGGCATAGGTAGAAACTGGTAAAATATTGATAGTGATCCAATATGTTGGAACAAAATGGCGTAAAAATGTTTGAAAAAACAATATATATGTGTTCCTAAATAACTACCTACTGAACTAAATTGGTTCATACTTCACTATTCCTAATAAAAGGAAATATTCATAACGAAGAAAGTTCCGGGTAAAAAGAATTTTAATTTTTTAAGTTTGTATTTATATTTGATTTAAAATCAGAAACATTTTGGGAGCTGGGCATGCACATAAATATTTATATAAGGTATGTGTAATTTTAGTTTACAAAAATGGAAAACTTTTTTATTATCGAAGCTATTTTTCATAAAAAGATTTGCGTACTAAAAAAAAAATAAGTTTGGCTACAAAAAATTCCCATATTATTTACAAAATAAAAAAGTGTAAAATACAAATCACTGAGATAGCCGAATTAGATGGCGAAGGAATATAAGTTAAAAAGTCATTTAATTTTTGTGTGCGATGTGCAGTTTTTGGGTAATTAGTCGAAAATTCTAAATGAAATATAAATTTTACATATTCATCACTAATTTTGATCGAAAACTACGGCAATTACAAAAAAGTTTTTGAAAGCTTTTTGACTTGTGTTTGCACGCGCTTTAATTTAGCTGTTTTAAAAATTTCAATTTCAATTCTTATAAACAATTAGTTATGCATCGGTATTTAAATACAATAATATTGTTGGAAAGGAATGTTATACCTAACAAATTAATTACATAATGCAATAATTATATGTAATTTTTTCGATACTTTTAAGTTTAATAAGGTTATATATACTAAGTAATATTCTAATTTATTTACAGAGTTGCAGAATTTGCGTAATGTATGATGTAAATAACCAATAAATGTAAATTAGTGTTCGTAAAATATATTTTACATATTGTGTTTTCTACATATGATAATCATGTCTAAATAGATTCGGAAAAAACTCCTAATTTAAAGAAATAATCTTTGGGACATTTTTGTAATATAAATGCACTATTTTAAACGTATTCTTTTATTGCCCTTTTTCGATATTTGGCACCATTTGGTAGCCATTTTGCAAAATATTCATTCGTCTATGGCAGCTTGGAGGGAAAAAGCCTAATGTCTAGAATTGTACACTTCATTCATATTTTTTGTATTGAAATTATATGTAAGGAGGAGTATTTTGGTAAATAACTCCATATATCAAAAAAGTGCAGGAAGCTCAGTGTCGTCTAATAAAAGAGTTTGAGGCATCTCATATAGAATTTTCAGTACTTATTTTTGAATCACCCTATATATATATATATATATATATATATATATATATATATATATATATATATATATATATAACATGATTATTGTTTAAGCAATGTAAATATTTAGGTGCCCCCAGCCTTATGTGTAATATACAAAAACAAGCCTCTTAAAAAAGATCGGATCTATTCTTGATGATTAAGAAGTAAAAACTTTTATTGACTTGGCTATACAATACACTTGTTTAAAAAAAATAGTTAAATTAGAATATGTTTCAGGATGTGAAAATTAATAATATGCTAAGCTTATTTTGATCTGAAACTGTTTCCTATTATTATCTAAATTCCTTGTCATTATTTACAGAGACTTATCGTATGATGGCATGGAATGATCTGGACAAATTATATATTTTCGCAATCCATTGCATTCCGTTTTATTTGGTGTGGTATCTAAAATCTCCGACTTTGATAAAAATATTATTCAAATAAATTTGCGATTTTTTTGTAACTATTTATATTCTTAATTATTTAGCTTGGGATGCCTTCCAGTTTCGCAGTGGAAAAGTAAACTTTATCAATTCGCAAAAAAAAGTAAATCATATCTGGTTCCCATTTTATTATTATCTTTTGGCATTATAATTATTTAGTGATTTTCTATAAATTTTAGTCTGTGTGTCGTTTTTTTATTCTATACTGATGCTTGAATAAAAACTAAACAGGTTATATTTAAAAATTGTACAAAAAGAAGAACGTAAAAAATTATCCCTAACTCTAATAAGTCCTGAGAAAAGTTGCAAACAAAAAATATCGTTTTTAGATTAATTGCGACTCTGGGATCTAAAGAGATAAAGGTATAGTGAAACAAAAAAGCATTAAAACCCACCAAATCTACCATATTTATTTTTACCATGAATAATTCCGACGTATGATTTTTTGAGACCACTTCAGTTGTCTAGAATGGGAGTCACCCTATACCTCTCCAAGAGAGAACTCTCAAGCCGGCCACTTACCAACACCTCTGGAGATTGGAACGGGAGAAAATTAATAGCAATTACTTTTTTTCGCAGTAACGACATCAGGAGCGCCACGAACGCAAAGAATCAGTCATGCAGCGCATTGGAATGCATTCCATTCGCTTCAAAATACAATATTTATATTACAATATCAAGAATAATCGGTTTTATTAGGGGTTCGCGAGACCACGAGACTAGTCTCGGTCTCGGTGCCAGTCTTGGTATCGAAATGAGACCAAGACCAAGCCTGAGAGTTGGAAAAACATTTCGAGTCCAATACGGAGACTTGGCATTCGAGACCGAGACCGATAGCGAGACAGCTTATTGAGGCTCTTGGTCTCGGTCTAGAAGAAAAAAAAACTAATAATCGTAAATTACTTTTTTGAAATAATGTTTAGCAAAATATATTTTTGTGAATACATTCTTTGAAAAAATAATTTATCTATTATCGATTTTTGTGGAAAAAAATGTACATTTCATTAAAAAATAAACATTTGAATCAGACAAATATGGTACTTTCCATTTTTACTGATATTTCGATACTAACGTTTCTATAATCAATATGATTTCCCCCGATTTACAGTTAAATATATTTTCAGTTGAATAATTAATAGTACGTATTATTTTAAATGATGGTATAGTTTATCATATATTACGTTTTCTTTTTTAATGAAATAGATTGGTTTAAACAGTTTATAGTATTAATATAGACGCTGCAAATCTCGCCAAACATGTTTAAATATACTTATGATGCTGTGGGGTAATTTATATTTATATATTAATTTTGATACTTTAGATCGTTATCTCACCGTGGCTGTAAACCGTTAAATTTTCGAATATTTATATTTTTTCAAAACAGTTTTTCTAAATCTTATTTTCTAAAAAAAATAATTTGCCAAATTTAAATCAATCTAGATGCAAAATTAAAAAATCTCTGGATTTCGAACCTAGGCAACGATCATTAATTTTCAAATCTTGTATTTTCGAGACCGTGACTTGAAGCTAGTGTTTCCATCCTGCCCATTAAGGCGTCGAGGAGTACTTAAAAAATAACATCACGGAGGGTCGGATCAAAATCGATTTGCATATTGTTGGGTTATGGAGAATTTGAAAAGCACAAATTGGCTAGATTAGACGAATTTTCAAAATTTAAAAATGTCACATGGTTGGATTAAACAAGATTTATTTATGTTTTAAAGTTGGGTCAAGCCCGATTTGAATGGGTGATAAAGTTAAGTTACATTACGAAAAGCACAGCAGACGTGAGCTAGTCCTTTCGGGGGACCGAATGTTCTTACATATAAAATTTTAAATAAAAACATAGAAATGTATTTAAAATTTGAATTTCGCCTCTAAAAGAGGTAACTGTCTGATGGATAGTTGTAACTGACTTTAATCCCATTGTGCAGATAATGAGACATCCCTTTTTATAATTTCATAATATAATTATAGACGATTCATGTTTTTATAAATTTATTCTAAAATTTGTGTACTAAATTTATTGATAATGGCAATTAATTTTAGAGTAATTTTTAATAAAATATTTAACTGGTAAAAACTGGGGTGGTTTAAAAATAACACATTTTCTTCTATTTATTGGCAAGGTAAAATAATGAGTAAAATAAACCAATTCTAGAAACTCGTTACAATATACAGATATAATTGTTTCTTTATTGAATCATTAACAATTTCAAAGGGATTCATTATTTTATCATTGTGAGAATATTTCCTATACTATTATTTTAAGTAAGTAGTTTATTTCTGTGAAATAACGCAACGCTGACGTTTTGTTTGGCATGTTTATGGCTGTAAAATTCTGAGATGGCAACCCTACTTTTTTTAAAGTTTTTTTAAAGTGTTTAAAAACATCTAATTATGCATATTTATTCATTAAGAAGGCGTAATAATACTAATAATAATAAAGTTGGAAATCTTGAAATTTATAACTTGTTTTTTTAAGTTTTATTTGGTTTATGAATCATTTTGGATTTGTTATTTTTTAAGGTGTTATTTGTATATTGTATTTAATGGTTAAATGAGAATTAAGGTGTTGAACATTATATCTCACAGAAATATATATTATGTTGCCAACATTGAAAAACATGTTTGAAATTTATTTTCTTCTTTCAACCCATTTTTATACATTTTCTTTGGTTTATGAAATATTTTGAATTTATTTTTTTAAGGTTTAGCTGTCATTATTGATATATTTTATTTAGTGGTTAAATGAGGATTAAGGTGTTGAAAATTATATTTGTATCTGATAGAAATGCATAATCTGTTGGCAAAATTCAAAAACATGTTTGAAAAATTACTTTCTTTCTTCAACAGTTTCTTTCTGCTAGGTTTTATGCTGGTCGCAAATGTTCTTACAAAATCGCAAATGTCTCAAAAAAAGTGATTTTAAATCGAAATCAAAACATAACTACCAGTGAGACAAATATTTTATGATCAGTCACTTCTGGAATTTTTGACGCTTATTTTTACCTTTTTTATCTTTATTTATTACCTAACATATTATCTAACAGTGCAGTTCAGATCTTGTCTAAAATAGTGAAACGGCAAAGTTTAATTTGGTACCTTAAACACTACTGCTTCTGAGCTAGGTAAGTCAGGTCTCCATTTGGTTAATTGGATAATAAAAAGCACCATTTTACCGAAGTTTGAGAATGCGTTAATATCTACTTAAAAATAGTAAGCATTTTTTGATCTACCTGAAGACCTGAATATTAAAAAAACACATTTAGGGAAAAATCATATTATCAAACGGAGAAAGTATATAGTTACTGAAAGGCTGGGGTAGTATACAAAACCAATAAGAGATATATTGGTGTTAAGTGATCCTGATTTTTGAAAAATAGTAAAATCAGAGTAATAATTTTTTTTTGCCAATTTTACAGTTAGAATAAATAATGCATTAAAAACTAGTTTAAAAATGTTTAGGAAATATAAATACCTTAAGCAATATATTGTTTATTTTTATTTTTCATAAAATTAATAAGTATTTTCTTATTTCTAGACTGTGAATCATTAATAAGAAAAATGCTGGTTCTGGAACCTAACAAGCGTTTTACCATACAACAAATTAAAAAACATCAATGGATACAAATGGGTGGCTTGCCTACTCTTCCACCCACCATTCCTACATCAAACACTCATCCTAATGAACAAATTCTTAGATTGATGCAAAGCTTAGGAATTGATAGCTCAAAAACCAGAGAGGTAAAAAAATTTGAAAATTTAAAAATGAATTTTAAAGAATTTTCAGATTTTAAACCAGACTTTCATGGCACACAGCGGCACTATTTAAAGCCCACATCTAATAAAGTATTATGACTTAATCCAGAGATACAAATTGGAGGCGCAATTCGTGGTATTATTTATTCTTTTAAACTAAAACGAGGTATACCAACTTTTAATAGGCGTGACATGGCCTATAAGTTTGATGGCTGCTAAAAGTTTTCAAAGAAAAGAAACAGACCGCGTGTTTTTCAAAAATTGTAATATTTAAATTGAATATATTTTGTTTTGGATTACTTGGATTTCTTAACCACTGCAATCTTGTTCTAAGTTAACCATTTCAAATTATTATGTATTGGCAGAAGTTAGGAAATATTTGAAATTTTGTTAAAATTTATGTCAAATCAAATTTGGATTTTTCATAAAAATGATTTTTGTTTTGAACATGGTAACGAATTCATACATTTTATAAATACATTTGTAATGGGGATAAGGTGGAGTTCAAGGCAACCTTCACTCCAAAGGCATAATACATAATAATTATCATTATTAAATCGCCGTTATTAAAATTAAAATACACAATAGTAAATGTGTCCAAGTGGGTATAGTGTAAGTCCACAGTTCCTGTTTTCTTCATAAGTAGACGTTTCGAGCCCAAGTACTAAAGAAAGTCAGTACTTAAATTTAGCTATAAATAAAACTGACTCTTTTGGGGGGTTTGACCACCAATCCAGAAAAAAAGGTCCTTACTTTATACTATTTCTATCACTTTAGCTTAAACAAAAGTGACCCCCCTTAAATATACCCCTGGATCTAAGGAGATGTTATAGCAGTTTTCTAGTCCTCTACATAATCTAGGTTTGTGTTCCTACTAATTATTAAATTTATTTATGTATGTAGCTTAATTTAATAATGAATTTATTAGAGCTAATTTTAATAAACTCTTAATCTACATTATGTATTTTCCTTGCGCCTACAATATTTACACGTGTATACAGAACTAATTCGTTATAATATATTATTCTCGTATAATTCGAGTGCAATGCTCCTAGTTTATTTTTACGAGATTATCGTAAGCAATAATATTATTTTTACTACTATTACAGGACAACTATCATATTTTTAAAAGTTTTCATGGCCTTTCACACTTATCCTTTTAATTAAGTACCATTATAAAATAAACATATTACTATGTTATTAGGTTGAGCATTGTATACACACCATTGTAAGATAGGCAACCCATCATCCTTCTGTGTTGTGCCTTCCAACTACCAATTTAGTATACTCTCTCTGTTTCTTTTTTGTTGTTAAAAATAAAAAAAGTTTGCGTCTTGCGTCGTCCGTTTGAGCTAAGCGTTTACGCTGATCTTAGCCCAACTTATAGATTGAAAACGTTTGTGCTTTGCGTCGCCTGTGGAACTAACCTTACTTTTATGTTTATATTTATCGCCTTTTTGTGTAATGCAATTTTGTTTTGCTTGTTTGTTTTTAAGTTTATGTGCGCTTTTTTAATTTGCCGAGAATGGATGATCAATATCATAGTAATGATGCCTAGTAAAGACTAGGCATTGTGGACATATTAATGTGTGCCGCAGCTGTAAAGTTGTCAAACAGACGGGGGCAAAGAAGGTGCCGAATTTGGCCTGTTAATTGGGCCCAAGCATTTTTTTAAATGGACAGGGATGTTATGTGTATGTACTAATGTCAAATTTATTACGAAGGACGAACGTTTTGAATGGCCCTCTCAAATATCTAGCAATTTCAGTGGTTGCAGCTTAACGCCAATGACGATTTACGCTAGCCACTTCCGTCAAAGTTAAAAGTCGGTATCTTTTCGACGGCAAGCGGAAAGTCAGATGTATGGCGGCAAAAATATAACCATACCCATTGCTTTACGTTAAGGGAATTTCAAGGACAGCGCAAACGGCGGCTCAAGACGCTAACATTTTCTCTATAATCTATAACCCAGGCTTTATACTAACTAGTTAGTTTCTAACTTGTTTCTTTTTTTAATTTATTTGTAGAAAAGTCCTGAGGAAGGGATAAATTGTTCCTGAAAGCTTGACAAAACAATAAAGGGGCCTTTTATATACATAAACTGCATCCTCACTAACCTAAGGTTTTCATTTTTCTTCTTAACTAGTCAGTCAGTCATAATATATAATATATATATATATATATATATATATATATATATATATATATATAAAAGAGAAACAGAAATTTCAATTTCTGTGCGTTTTTTAGTCGTAAAAAGTTATACAAAACGAAACCAGTAACGGTAAGGATTACTCCTTCACCATTTTGTCGAGAATCGACCAAAACATGACGCTATGTTTGTTTCCAGGGCCAAGGTGCCAATCTGCAAGCAGATTGGCACCTTCATCCTTCGTTTTATATATATATATATATATATATATATATATATATATATATATATATATATATATATTATATATTATATATTATATATTATATATTATATATTATATATTATATATTATATATTATATATATATATTATATATTATATATTATATATTATATATATATATTATATATTATATATTATATATTATATTTGCATGTATATTTTGTGTATTCAAAAATTATGTTAACTATTTTCCTACTAGGCTAACTTCAGTCTGAAAAAAACTCTTTTTAATAACGTAATATAAAGTAGTACATACATTATCTAAGCTCACGTACATCTATATTATAGCACAAAGTATATATTTTAGTCAATTCGACTGGGATGCTATGATCATCATGCGGCAATCTACTTCTTACTTCTCGACAAGTTAAGAAGTCAACTAATTGGAGGAGAGAATCAGACTGGAGTTAGAGAAGTTCAGAGGAGGCGACCATCGAACGTTGCAGAACAAGCAATGCGAAAAATAGGTAAAAATTGTATACACGATACAAACCTACAAATTATACTTAACATACTAAAATATATAATTAAAATATAATTGGATTATTCGTTTTTAATTTTTACTTTTTAAATCACTTTTTATAGGCATTATATATAATATTATAAAATTCAATTATTCTACCCAAAATACTTCAGTTTATGAATGTTTTGGAATAAATATGGCTAAAATCAGGGGCGCGGCTTCTCCGTGTGAGCGTGAGCAACTTGCGTTTCACAAATGTCATACTTAATCAGTTTTAAAATTAATTTTAGTGATTTCTTGTTCGAAGCAGGCACCTTAAGATTGTCCATATAAAAAATCTTATTGGTAACAGTTTTTAGAGGAATTAGAACAAGGCAAAACTATCGAATATTGCTTTATGATTGCTTGTAAAAATAGTTTCAGGGCCCATTTCGGCATAGTGAACTTTATAAATTTAAAGAATATTCAGTCTATTCTATATATTTGAAGAGCTCTTTCCAGCTATGAGGGGATATCACTAGTATTTTAATCATCAATGTTTGATATATTAAACGTTCCGATTCTTCTATACGGAGTGCTCCTTGTATCCCATTGCTTTTCGCCTATAATATTTCTCTTAATCTGTCAATATTTTCTAATTTCCAATTAGTACAGGCCATCTCGGATACCATTGCGAACATAATTTTATACAAATTTGGCAAGCACTTGACGGAAATAAAACACCGGTAATCTTGGGAAGAAGATAGGTATCTTAATTTGTAAGAAAAGTAGGCATTATTCCTGGTAACCGGGTAAGCTTGTGCTGTTGTAATTTGCACCAGAAATTCTGCACATCTTGCCAAGCTGGAGCTTCCAGTTGGAATTTTTTCCTAACATTTTTAACAAGTCTTCTTCTGAAAAAGACGCGCAACTATGGTAGAGCAAAGCCTCTGCGATGCATCAGGACTCCGGAGATGCTTAGAAACTTAACATTAAAACAAAATGAAACCAAAATTGCAAATTATCACAAGTAAAGTGAAATCAGGGCTGAGTCTGAAAAAGTTGCATTTAATAAACAGATCAAAACAAACATTACAAGAAAAGTTATATTTATTTTTCAAAATTACTTTTTCTAATAGCCAACACCACTAAATCATTTCAAGGAAAATGGACCCCTTCGGACTCATCCTCTGCGAAACCATATTTCATATTAATTCCAATACATTCCTTATTTTCGTCATCAAAGTCTGAAAGAACTTCTGGAATGCGTTTACATAAAAGCACATATAATAAAGCAATTTATTGCAATTTACTATATCTGCGTGCCCGACCACATCCTTTCTAACACCGACTCGAGATGAATTTTATGAAGAGCGTTATGTACTTTACCTCCATTAATCCTCTTTAATCTCGGAAATTCTTTTTACAAAAATATAAGGAATTTAATACTCTTCTAGTATGGTAATAATTATTTTTGACGTAACTCTCACCGGATTTGATAAGTGATTTTCAGGCCCTTAATTTCAAGATGGCGGCTGGAGTGGCAATAGCTCTAGGTCGAAATCGAAAACATAGCATGTTAATTAGTAGACTTAGGATAATTATGCATTTAAAAATCAAATGATATACATTCAAATATGCTTTGAAAAAAACATGAAAATATGCGTTTGTTTTAGAGCAGAGCAGTAAATAAATAAAACGGAGCATGGGTGGCAATAGTTTATCACAAAATGGATATCGAAAAATTTGTACAAGTCTCGTTCATTTTACACAATAAGGAACAAAATAGAAACATTTAGTTAAATTTAATACCACGAAAAAATGGTAAGAAAGTAAACAGAAAACTAAGTCAAGCAACAGCCTTAATCTATACTATTAAATAAATTAGGGTTATATTTGATAACATGATAAAATTTCAAATTCAAATTTTCTCATATTAGCTGATAGTAGCCGTTTATATTCTGAAAATACTTTTATCAATGTAACAGGGGACAATGGAACAATATGCCAACAAACCAAATTAACTGGTGTTTGAAAACGGCAGGTTATTTGTAGTCTAATAGCCTTTCTCTTTATTATCCAAGAACGTACTAAATTTTTAAATTCTGGTAACCAGTATGCTTTTGCAAAATACTGGATAATTTTTTACTTTATTTAAAGACATTCTAACATGTTCTATAACTCCAACACTTTTTGACAAAAAAAGTCCTTTGGTTTTAAAAACTTTTCTAGCATTGAATAAACAAGTAAAAACTAGTTTTAATGTAAATTAGATTCTCAAATACATCTTTTTTTTGCAGAAAATGGTTTGTGCGACTTATATACAGGGTGCATCTTCAGCATTAAATTCATTTATTGCATTCTTTAAAACATCGAAGTTCTCCGCATAATAAATAGCAGCGTTTATCCACGTTCCCCATCTTGTTGTTATTGGAGCAGATGGAAAGGAATATAAGTAACATGTATCATTTTTTGATACAAAATTTGGAGACCACACATATAGTGCAGCATATAAAACTATCACTAACAATTTTTCATACATAATGCCACCAGACCTCAAAAGATTATGGGAGTCATTGGAAAAAACAGCAATACACCAAGAACAAATTAGCGATACATCTTCATCCTACATCAGTTATTTCATTTACCGAAACCCATATATTTTTGATTGCCACTTTCTCTCGCAGTGAAATAATAGTGTTGGTATATAAATCGGGCTCATAGTTTTTTGTAAATAAATTCATGTGAAATTGACGTTATGGCACCCTTTCCCCAAAGAATTTTTAGGACAACAATAATTCGTTTGTTCAATGGAATATCTGCCCTGATAAAGGCATAAGTTTTATTAAACTTCGAATGTTTGAGTCCTGGTGAAAAGGTTGTGTTCAACAAAATTTGTGTTTTCAGACTTTTTGTTCTTTTGGCTCTGATACTTCACAGTTGCTAAATGTTGAGTAACTTAAAATTTGTTGTTGGCAGTAATCTGCAGTAACAATTACAACACAAACAAAAAAACAGTACACTCCTATTAGAAGTAAAATCTGAAAAATCCTCCACAAACCGATTTAACACGGCATTTTTCAAATGCTTTTCTTTCGCCATTTTAAAGGATATTTAAATGACAACAAGTAAACTAAATCTGAATGAAGTAATATTTCCAAATATTGGAAGTCCTAAAACACCGACAATCGCAAAAAGATTTATTATAGGGTCGATGAAACCCACGAATTAAAATGGCCAATAACTTAATAAGGTAGACTGATATGACCGATTTAAATTTAATTTTTATTCTCTCTACATCTTTTTTGCCATAGCGAAATGATTAATTTACGAAAAATCTAGACTCTAGATTATGTTATTAAATTTAGTTTTTTTTTCTGGAAACAAACATTTTTGCGAAAAAATTAAGATTTATGCACTATTATTACAATTATGCCGAATATGCGTTTATATACGAACATTACTACAATATGCATTTGCATGTGCAAGTAGGCAGATGTATAATTATCCTAAGCCCAAATTCAATAACTGTACTAAAAATAAACGTTTCTTGATCTTTTGCAAGGAAAACGCCTCGACTAATTTGTATAACGCTCTTTAATAAGTTTGAAGCAAAATTTAACTAATATTATGAAGTGAATAAACAATATATTTCTTATTTCAAAAACATTAGTTTTATCTTGACTATGGTTCTATTCTATTTTATTTCAGAAAAGCGCAGATTATTAATTCTTATTGATGTAAACAGGGAGAGCAAGCACCACCGAAGATTGTCGACGACTTCTACAGCATTCTACCATTGCTCCGACTGCAAGCAACAGTAAAATCAACATGGGTTCCGTCACGACTTCCAGTAGACCCATCAATTCGTCGCCAGTTCATGGAATAGACGCAGCCAGGCTTTTGGCAGCTACGAACAGTGAGGATGCGTTAAAAATATTAAATCAAGCTGCCTCAACTACCACATTTAGTATGTGTTCAGAAGCCACGAGGCTGATGTCCACATTACAAATGTCGGCAGTACCATCATGTTCGACAGAAACTTCGCCTTTTAAAGAGTACACAAAGGGAATTATGCAACCATATCCTTTGGTGTTGAATATGCATCCGTTTGAAGCTCCTGATATCAAAGGAAGTCTTGATCGGTTCAGCACTAGGTATGTTTTGATCTTGTTTCCTTCCATGATAAATATAAATTTTGTATTTTTTAATATTCTATTTTTAACCTTAAACGAGTTCATTAACCAAAAGGTGCATACTTAGTTAAATTTAATAACGAATCGCACTAATAGAGAGGAATGAGATATATGGGAAACCGTGAATAATTGATCTACACATATTTTGCTTATCTTTTTTGGAGACAATGTAATATACAGAGTGTTTTGTGTAAGTGGTTTTTTCATAGTGAATTTTAAGCTGTTACGTTACTATTGCACTATGTAGTGGCGCCTCCAGACCTTCTTAAAAAGGGCACCTGTTGCACTTTTCCTTAATTAATTTTTTACATGGATTGGTTTTGGGTGAAGAGATTTTACGTGAAAAAATATGTCATTTAAAAAAATACCGATAGAAATATATTCCTTCTTGAAAGAAAACCTCCATTCGTTTGCTATGTGGTGAGACCTCCTTTATAACACCAAGCTACACCACGTGCTGCAAGTTTCGTGGCATAATGCGTCTTTTTAAGTTTAGGAACACACTACATTCCCCACATAGCAGATGACTGAATTACTTCGGCGCGAATTTTTCTAAGCTCGGGTGCTTATTTGCCATTCTTAATCAGTCAATCGTCGTTTTCACGTCAAAAAATCGGAAAGTTGATCGTAAAAAAATGTATTATTAAGTGTTCTTTTTTTATATAAAAGTTACTACCGTAGAATGGGGTGAATAGGATCACTTTTATACTTTAAAACGGTGTCTCCAATATATAATATACGTGGGCTATTCATTTTTGGTACCCACATATTTTTTTCGTTCGCTCCACTTGCCATTAGGGTGAAAAGCATTGGCCATGCTTTTATAACGTTTAATCATATACACCTTTTTGTGCTGTGTAGGATATCACAATTTTTGTAAGTGAATTCTAACTTTAAAGAAAAATCTTTTTTGCAAATGTTTTATTCAAAAACCAAGATCAAACACGAACTTCTATATATGACAGCAAAATATATTTAAATTGTTTATTTATTATTACCAGTCACCAATATTAATGTCTTCTTTGGTGACAGGCAAGAGACTATTGAGACTATTTGAGACTGATAAGAATTATTTGAGAAGTTCTACTTCAAAGTCGGGCATGAGATCCATATTTGAATTTGATTCGCGAGTGCTAAAATGTTGGCTACTTTCGTCAGAAGATTTAATATCTTCAATTGCTTTGCTTTTCCCAGCAGGCACTTTTAAGTTTTTTTTTTCGTTGCTTAGGTTGAATTGTATCATGATTCATCGACTTTAAAATGTGAAAAAATGAAGTGTTGATATCATCTTAGGTTTCAGTCGTTGGATTTTCCACAGGCAGCATGTTCAATAACCTATCAGCTTTTAAGGGCATAATGCCGCATTTATAGAATCCGGCAATTATATTTTTAAATCTCTTCTCTTCAGTCGATTCTAAAAGTCCTTTTAATAAACCTGGAAAGACGTTTTTATGTACACCAGATTCCTTTCTTCCAGGCCCTTTTTCTATAAAACTCGAGTATCTTTCTCCATGAAACCTTTAATGGTTTAAAAAAGGCCATGTCTAAGGGTTGCGTAAAAAAATAAAATTAATATTGTTCAGTGTATTGATTGTAAGGTAAGACGATAAATTGTCATCAATTAATATCTTTTTACCAGGTAATTTCTTCAAATATAGTATGGCGATTGACTGTATCCAATCCTCAAAACAATAACTGCCGAACCATCCCGATTTACTGCGATTATATCTACTACGGGGTGGCAGTGTAGTAGTTTAAGTTTCATACATGTTCAAGAATTTGTAGACGACATAACATGGAAGTAAATCTCTACTACCAGAAGTAGCGAACATGATTGAGATTGGCGATTTACTACGATTCACAATTCTCTTCGGATATTTGCATCCCCTGCTTGCAATTATTTTTTTCGCCCCGGGTCATCGCAAAAGTTGGTTCCATTGTAGTTTATGATATTGCTGGCGGGTTCGTTTTATATTTTGGCACATTCTCTCCGAAATCATATTTGAATATCATTTCAATAAGCTATATGTGAACTATTTACCCGGAAGATTGTTCTTAACACGAGGAGCCATCCTACCAGCTCTATTTTAAATTGTTTAATATCCAATCGTAACTCGTAGGTATCCAAGGGATAACCCCACTCGCTGTATGTAAGTAATTTTTCGGCAATATATCTCTCTTCGGTTTCACTGAACATTATTTGACCCCCTTTCTTTTTTAACATTTACATTTTTAAGGTGTCTAGCACGGTGTAAGCAATATTATGTATTTTCGCGGCTTGCGTATACTATACCCGTTTTTCATTTTTACCCTCTTCAATTATCTTTGGATCAGGTTTCATGTAATGTTTCCTCCTATTTTAGGTTTATAATCTCTAAGCATTTTCACGTAGATATTGTTCTTATTGACCCCAGCTCTATTGACCACGATTAAATCAAGCCCAACGAATTAAAAATATTTTTCTATTTTATTTTTGTTTAAAAATAAACAAAAATCATTCCGTGTGCCTTACTTACTAACCTGTTGAAGTCAATTATGCCAACTGCCCTAAATATATGCATCTCAAGTTCATATTTAGAGATGAAGTGTACACGACAATGAAAACCACTGACTGAGAGTGCTTTTCGTTATGTCATGGTTTTTAGTACTAGCGACTGCTGGATTATAAAATATTACTAGCCTTTTTAAGATTCAGAGTTGAGCAACCAATCAAACCCATAAAAGTTTTGATTATGATATTAATGTTTTGTGATTTTTACTTACCCACTCTCACTTTTTGATCCTGTTCACCAGCGAACCTATTCAGCTTATTATAGGGTACTAATGTTATAAACAGTAATGCTATAACTTCTCGGAAATGATTTTTGCGGAAAAATATCATCCCAATATTCTTATCTTATTAGATTTATCTCTAATATTGCATTTAATATTATATAATAATTCAATAGCTGTGTGTGTGAGTGTGTGTGTGTGTGTGTGTGTGTGTGTGTGTGTGTGTGCGTGTGAGTGTGAGTGTGAGTGTGCGTGTGCGCGTGCGAGTGTGTGTGTGAGTGTGTGTGTGCGTGTGTGTGTGTGTGTGTGTTTGTGTGTGTGTGTGTGTTCGAAACTCATATAACCCAATGCACATTCAAAGATATAGTTTTTATACACCACGCGCTAGCACTGTGGCGTGTAGTGTTTAGTCCACACTTATAATTTTTATTTGGACTTTCCGAGGTATTCAATAAGCCTAATCAACTTTTAAAAAATTCACGATACTTTTAGCCTCCTCGTTGTGTTTTTCTGTAGAAGTTCTTAGTGATTCGTCTAAAACAGGTTCAATTATTATTTTGACAAAGGCTTTTCTTTAGTGATCGTTTCTATATGAGATTTGCTAGAACTGTGCCGTTTTATTTATATATTGTGCAAATTGTTTAAATCAGCAAATCCATTCGTATTAATATTTTTTTCTCTAAAAAAAGGAAAAAACCTGGCTAGCAAAATAAAAAAACTTTTTGCCGCAACCAGTAGTCGTTCTCATTTGTAACAATTTTGATTTTGAAAATGTATAATATATAATTTGAGTTATTTGCTTGATTTAACACTGAAGGTTTTTAAAACTATTTGTTTTTTTATTTTTAGAACCTTAAACTGAACATTTTCTCTTCAGTAGCTTACAAATAATACCTACAATCGCGTTTATTCTCCAACGTTGAAGGCATCGGCAACATCTACTTCTCCATAATATTGGTTTGGGGCGATCCAGCTAAGCTAGTTACAGCAGAAACTGTAATTTGTTATATAACGTTATACTAATATTCTAGACCTTAGAATATTTTACTCAAAGCTAAGTATTCTAAACTTATAACGAAAATATAACTAAACTAAGTCTCAACTTAAGATATCGGACTTATTTTAAGTCTTCTTTCTTTTGGAGGAGTCTGGAAGGTCGGTCCATCTAGCATTGAGATTCTCTTGCAGGACGTTTATAAAGTGAATACTAAAGAGGCTCTTTACACCCTCCGCTCAGAACGAACTTTTCCGTATGCCAAAGTCCAACCCTAGTTGAGTCGGGCGACGTTCCATACTACTTGCCAGTATGTATCAGCTAAGATCATGCCTCTGCGTTTCCAGAAAGCTTGTAGTGCTTCCTGTTGTCTGGAAGCTCTGGGCTGCGTAAAAAGCCATTACTTTCGTCCTTACAGACATATTTTAATGGTAAAACATACACCCATCTAGATTTTCTGAAACTTGCTCGTTTTTCAGTGTCCTTAGATGCTTGAAAACCAATCATATGATTGACTCAAGTATAATGAAAATACGAAGTATCATAATTCTACTGTAGTTATTATTACGAACTACAGACTACAGGTTAGAGATACAATAATATTTATACTATATTGATAGACCTATTTATTGTTAGGTGAGTGATAAACTTTGGCATCTCTAACATATCACATTTCTTTTATTTCAGTGGTTTTAAGGGTAGCGAAGTTCACATGCAATATTCCAGTTCAACAGACGAAGGCGTCGAAACGGATTTGGAAGACCAGGTGCCGTCTCAAGGACCTAGACTGAGTTATGCCTCATCAAGTTCATCAAGCGGTGTAGTGAACAATTTTAATACATCCAAAAGTCTTAGCCAAAACTTAAGTTGTGATAGTAATTTTGAAAGCTTAGAATATCCTCTTTCCGAATCGAGCGAATTAGCCAGTAGTTTACCGAGTTGTACATCGACAGACAAAAAGCCTGAACCTATTTTAACCAGTTCTAATGCATTATCAAGTACCAAATATTCCATAGTTCCTAGATCTATTCTTCACAAGCACAATCCTCTAGTTCATATGTCCAGCTTTAAGACTACTCGTAATCTAACACGATCCCCAGTAGATTTTCGGGAAGGTAGACGCGCTAGCGACGGATTGGTTGCACAACAGGCCACCGATTCTCCGGGTAATAATTTAGCTTTTAACTCTCAGAAATTAAATGAAAGCTATAAAGCAAAAGGTGTTTTAGACATGGGGTTAGTTCAAAGAGAAGCACTGAGGCTACAGAGTCAATACCAAGCGCGAGAACCTCCAGAAGAAATGTCTCATAGACAGAAGCAACATAATCAGTATATGCAACCTAGGAGTACGAAAAAAATAAGTTTACCTGACAACTTTAGTTACTCCAGTACTTGTGTAGAGCCAGTCCAGCTTCAAACTGCCAT